>VWYI01034628.1:159032-236025 GCA_013399455.1 Anthoscopus minutus
CCCCCCGCCCCCCCCCCCCCCGCCCCTCGCGGCACGGCACGGCTCCGCACGGCGCGGAGGGCGGTGGCGGCGGGGCCCGGGTGAGCCCGGCAGCGGGGCCATGCCGGAGCTGAGCCAGGTACCGCGGCGGAGAGCGGGGCCGAGGCGGGGGATGCGGGCACGGCCCGGCTCGGCTCGGGATGCTGGTCCCGGGGAGGCGGCGGGGGTAGCGGGCGGCGGCGGGGGAGTCCGCCCGGGAGCTGCTCCGCTGCTGCGGGCTGGTCCCAGTGCTGGGAGCTGGCCTGGGGGAGCACCCACACGGGATGCGTTGGGCTCATCCCCGATGTGGTGATGCCGGTTGCTGGTCCCGGGGCTGAGTGCAGTTCCCGGGGCTAGGCGCAGGTCTCGGGGCTGGGAGTATCCGCCCGGGATGCAGTGGGTGCTGAACAGCCCCGGGAGGATATGCGTCCCCTATCCGGGGTGCAGGTCCGGGTTCTGGGTGCTGCTCCTGGTGCTGGATGCTGGCTGCCGAGAGCATCCAGCCGGGTTGCATTGGGTTCAGACCCAGGAGGTTGCGCTGGTCCGGAATGCTGGCCCGGGCCCTGCGGTGCTGTCCTCAGGGAGGATGTGCTGGCCCCAGCCGCGGTGCGCTGCCCGGGGAGGATGTGCTCGCCCCGGGGAGGATGCTGGCCCTAGCAGGGGTATCGGGGCTGCGGCTGACGCAGCTGCTCCCTCCAGCCCTGGGATCTTGAGGGCAGAGCCGGGGGACCAGGGTGGGAGGGCTGCTGCGAATGGCCCAAATCCCCACCAGTGCCAGTGTGCCTGTAAGGTCCCCCTTACAGCAGCAGTGTGACACATGGCTGCGCGACACACGGCATCCATTGCACGGGTAGTGGCAGCCAGGATTTCACAAACAGCCTGAGCGTCCCTGGGGACAGGGTAGAAAACTGTGTCACCGAGCAGGGGATGTCCCTTGCCTGCTCCTATGTGTGTGGGGGGGAGGTGCACTAAAGCGGGCGTGGGTGTGAGATCGTATCGGTGTGCCTGTCCCATTGTTTCAGGGTGTTTCTCTGGCTGAAGCGCAGCTGCCAGAGTGGGATTGATACCGGAGCCTGTTTCTAAGGCCTGGCGTTTAAGGGGTCCCCACATATGCCGGGGGCTTAAGTGCTACTGGCACAAGGGGAAGGCAAGGTTTTGCTCAGGCTCCAGCTGCAGAGTCAGAGCAACTTATTCCAAAGCTCTCATTATTTCCATAGAGTGAGGTCTTCCCATGCCGGCAAGAAAATATTGGGGGAGGATGGCACTTGGGCAGCATGCAAGCTCAGACTGGAGGAAGGGCCACATCCCCACCTGTGACAAACAATCATAAAACATGGCTGGGGGGAACCAAATCACACCAAACCCAAAACTTGCTGAGCTTCCCTCCAGGAAGACGTGTGGGCTTTGAGCCGGTGAAGGCAGTTTTGCCCTGCATTATCTCGTGCTCTCCTTTTCCCAGCCCAGAGCAGCCGCCCCGGCCACATCGTGGCTGAGGCGGTGAGCGCAAACGGGAAGTTCCTCTTGGGCTCGGTTTTCCCTTTCTTCCTTTTTCTTCTCCTTCTATCAGAAGCAAAAGTCGCGGCCTCAGCGGGGAGGGTTGGGCTGGGGGGTGCCTTGCTCGCTGCCCCTCCCAGCGCGCGTGTCCGTCTGTCTGTCTGTCTGTCTGTCTGTCCCCAGCTGGCAGCGACCGCGGCCCCGCTGCCGGTTGTGTGCGGCAGCTGCCTGTCAAAAGCGCTTCCCTCTCCTCCGAGGAGCTCATGGCGGTTCTTGGGAACGGCGGGGCGCGCTCCGCTCGCCGCCCACGCCTCGCCGGCGCCGGAGGCAGGCAGGGAGAGCGGACAGGGAGAGCCTCGGCAGCCGCATGCTGCGGGAACGCCTGAATTTTCGTGCCCAAACAAGCTCCAAACTGCCGCTTTTGGGAGAAAGGCTCCGATGGCACTGAGGGCTCAGTGCTTTTGCTGCGGGCTCTCAGCACGCCGGATGCCGCCCAGTTTGGCACACCGAGGTCAGGGCAGCTCGATGGCTTTCATCTCCTCCCGTTGCATTTTAATTTTTGCACGACTGCAAGCTCCTAATTGCTCTCCATTGGCCGGCTTCAATGCTTCTTAATGAGCCGGGATTTATCAGAGCCCGCCTGACCTCGCGGGGTTGGGATGTGATGGGAGAGGCTGGGAGCCTCCTCTCCCTGCCCTGATGGACTCTGCGCTAGGCTCCGGGGTACCTCTTGGCTTCATGCCGCTCTTTGCCACTGGTATCTTCCAAAAGCTATTTTTGGAAAGTGCAAGTGGTTTGGGTCCCCACTTCAAGGCAAAGTTCCCAAAGATACCCCCAAAACGGCACATGGATAAGTGGTGAATGTATATAAAAATTTTCATATATATATATATNGCCGACCTTATTAATACCAACATATTTTCTTTTTATTATATATATATATATATATATGCATGTGTGATGTATAGATTTTTTTTTCTTACAGGATAGATAGTTAAGTGTTTGAGCTCTAAAATAACACCTTCAACAATTGCTCTTGGGAAACCAGAACAAGCTACAGTCACTTTGCTCCGGGTGCCACCGTGTCCCCAGAAAAGGACTTTTGATCTGCAGCAGTAATTGGGCTAATTAGGAAGCTGCAAATGCTCCCCCTTCTCCTCAGGTGTCTGAGCAGAGCCCCAGCTATTGGAAAGAAGTCAAGGGTTCTCACCAGTGGAACTGCTCTAATTTTACATTTAATGGGAGTTCTTGGCTGTAACTGGGCTGTGCTGGGATTGATGCCCTCCGGCCTAGGGAGACTTTCGTAACTTCCCTGCAATGAAATCTCATAGGTGCAATTTCTTTAATGAGTTCAATGTCCTCTCAATGCTGCCCGCAGGCGGAGCAAACCTGGATGACTTTATGGGGCCACCCGCAGCGTGTGCCGAGGTTGCAGTTCTCAGCTTGGGTTGTGCGCTGGGGGAAAGAGGGCGGCTGTGGGTATGGCACCCATCAACTAGCCCTCGGAAGCCAAAGAATCTTCGGTTTTACACCGCCTCCGATCCTCGGCGCAGACGAGATCCAGGGAGGAAGACAGGAAAGGGCAGGGGCCCCGTGTCCCAGCTCGCCTTCCCCGGGCAGAGGGCCACAACCGGCAGCGGCACCTCCTGGTGCAGCATCCGCCTGTCCCGCACTCCTGCACATATTTTCCTGGTGAGGCATCAGGCATGAACCTAACGGGTCCAGGCTGGTAAAACCAGCGGCAGTGGTGGAGGGGAAGTGGTTTATTCCCAGCCGGCAGGGAGGCTCAGGGGCGCTGCTGGCAGCCGTCTGGATGCTGGTGGTGAAAGGAGAGCAGGGGCCCTGTCCTTCCTAGGGACCATGTCTGCCTGTAGTGTGGCCACGTCTTCACAGGCAGCTGAGGCTGCAGGGAGGCTGGTTCAGGGGTGTCTGTGGGGTGCAGCCCTGCTGTAGCAGGCAGGAAGGGGGACAGGGACCAGGCAGACCCTGCTGACCCCAGCCTGTGGCTGTGGGAGGATGAGATGGAAATACAGCCAGCAATGGGGAGCTGGCTCCCCGTGGGACCAGATGGCTTTGCTCAGGGAACTGGGGTGAGGATGGGAGAGAGGAGTAGGCAGTGGCAGGTAGCAAGCCCCAGACTTTGCCTGCTCTGTTCTGCTGGGTTGGTTGGCCAAACCTGGCTGCTTGGTGGGACCAGCTTGGTGGCACCTGGTGTGGCGGTGCGTGACCCAGGGTTCAGTGGTGCCTGGGCTGATGGGACCTGAGATGGCACAAACTGAGGCAGCTGGTGCAAACTGGGGGTTCAAGGGTGGGTGCTTGGGGTGCAGAGCAGGTGGACTGTCTCTGCCTCTCATTCAGGATCAGGGGGGAGAATCCCACTCCTCTCCCTGCCTGTCCTGCCTCAAGAAGGGACCTGCATATGCTATATTGGACATAGCAACACCCCTGGAGTGCGGGGTCCCTTGTTCCCCATGGCAGCCTGGAGAGACCCAGAATGTGTGGTGGAGGGTGGGAGAAATGGCACTGGGGAATGCTCAAGGACATCAGGCACACAGGTTGGTACATGTGGCTGGGTGGTCCCAATGGGAGTGTGAGCTGCAGGGACAGGCATCTGCCTTGGCTGCTTCTTCCAGTGTGAGTTTTGAGGGGGAGAGTGCCTACCCTGCATTGCCCTATTGAGCAGCAAAGGATGCTCAGGCTGGCGCAGCAAAGGCTGGTGCAGTTCCCTGAATGTCCCATGGTGATTGAGACAAGGGGCTTGGGATGCTGCTGGACCAGTCCCTGCAGGCCCGTCTACCAGCAAGGGTGGGAGCATTCCATTCTGTTTTCCCACTGCTGGCACTCCCCTGTGCCCACAAATCCCATAGGAAATGGCCTCAGCATGGCTGGCTCCATCCCAGCTCTGTGCTGGGGATTTGGCCTCCACACTCTTTCCTGGCCCTATCCCAGCACTGAGGGATGAGCCTGAAATAACCCCTCTGGAGGCCAGACACAAGGAAAGGCTGGAACTGCTGCCATTGGCAGCCAAGGGTGCAAGTAGGGTTTAAAACATGGGAAACCCAATTAACTTGGCTCCATTAGCTGATTGAACTAGCTGATAAGAGTATGATTAATTAAAAGGATGAAGAATAATTTACCAGATCCTCGCTGCTGTCGGAATGTGGTGATGGCTTAACTCATGGCATTGGCTTCTTCTCTTCATACCTGGTGCTTGTCTACTGCTGGCCATCAGTTCTTCAGGGCATCACCCCATGGCAGAGAGAGAAATGTTCTTGTGCCAGCACCAGGTCTGCTCCCTGCTCCCTCTCCCATCCAGCTTCCAGGGAGGAAAAAAATTCAAGGGAAAAATATAATCCCTCTGTATGGGTGAAGCAGGAAAGGACCTTCTTAATTAACTGCACTTTTCTCACCAAGCCTTGTTTTGGCTTTGGAAGCCTAGTGATGCAGAGGGACAGGCTATCGCCCCTTCCCGTGCTGCCCCCAGCAGATCCCGCTTGCTGTTCCAAGCTAACGTGAGCTGACAGCCCCACGGAGGCAAGTGGCTCCTCAGACTCTGCCCAGGGGCTGCAACCTCTGGCACCGCTTGGGCCATGGGCAAAAAGAAATTGGAATGATTTTATGGCATTTTGTAGTAATCCCGCTCACTGAAGTCGTGTCTGAAACAAGGACAGGTTACCACTCGCTGTTTCTGCCTGGCATTGAAGGAGGTAGGAGAAGACTTGATTCAGATCTGCTCCTTCCCTGTCAAAGAAACCCAACACTAACTCTCAGGTTTTCCACCTATGGCAGAGATGCCAGTCCAGTCCAAGGGGGCCCTGTGTGCTTCTCCCTCCTCCACCTGCAAGAGCCATGCGCTGCTCTGGCATGCAGTGAATGGTTTGGTGGTGGCAGAAGTGATGTCTCTGCACAGGGATCATGGCATGAGTAGCACCTGGTCATCCAGGGAGGCATTTCCCAAAGACTCTGGGAGAATTTTCAGACCATTCGTACCTGGGAAGAGCAGCAGCCAGTGTAGACAGTGCTGCCACTTCTCCTCCACTCCCCTTCTCTCCCTGCCCCAAACAGAGTGACATCCTATCTCCCAGTGATGGCTTTTTCTTTTGCCCACCCTGCCATTTACTTGCATAGAAATTCATGCCAATAACCCCAGGATATCTTAGAAATGACCAAGCAAAGCCAACAAGACCTAAAGATTCTGTGTGAGGATGTATCCAAGGTGTTTTGTCTGACAGGGAAGGAGCAAGCATCCTCCAGGCCCTGGGGTTGTCGGTCACATTGCTCCAGCTTTCATCCTGAAATGAAAGATTATATGATTGGAAAAACCCATCCATCTAAAAGCAGCAGAACAATGTGCCAGGACCTTTTAATAGCTTCACTTCATTATCTCCTGCAATCAAAGAGAAACTTGTTTTTGATGAGTACATGGTCCTCAGGAGACAATTCAGGATCCTGGGGATGAATTTGGGAATGGAAGGGTATTTAGTGGCATCGCTGAGTTATCAAGGTTGCTCACCACAGAAGAAATCCTGAAATCCCTGATTATTTTAAGAAGGAAACATCCAAACGTGGTGCAAAAAGCTCTTGCAAGTGGGGTTTTATTTGTGGAGGTGGTTTGGATTAGGAATGAGCATGGATATTGCTGGAGTGTGTTTGTATGTGTGGGTGCCCTGTCCCTGCTGGGGGCTGTAAGGACCAGGGCAGATGGAAATAGCTGCCAGCTCCTGCTAGGAAAATGATGACTCAAACCAGCCGCTGGGATTTAAGGCTTCTTTTATCGCGCATGAGCTGGGCTGGAGGGGGGTTTTCCCCCCCGCTTTGGTCGAGGGCAGCTCCAGGAGGCCCCAGGATGGGGGCCGTACAAAATGTGCTCCAGATGGTGTCAGAGCTAGGATGCATCAGGCAGGACCAGGCTGGGCTGGGGAGCCGGAAAGGGATTTCCCCCCTTTCACCAGGAACAAAAATAACACAAGCACGTGATAGCTCATTTCCTTTAACCTTTAAAAAGCCCCGTGGGATGGTAAGCAGCGGGAGCAGGGGTGGTGGATCGGCCCATCCTGCTTGGTGGCCCTGCCATATCATCGCTGAAAAAAGCCCCAGAATTGCCTTTTACCTACGAATCGTTCCAGCGTTTGCATCTAGGGGGCGGGGAGGGGTGTTACAGCTTTTTCCTGGCTTTATCCCAAACTCCTTAAATGCAAACCCTCTGTTTAACAATCACCCTGCTTTTTTCGCTGGCAGCAGCCCAAGGAAATGGTTGCAGTCACTGCGTGTGCCATGCGTGTGCCATGTAGGAGTGTTAAATTCCCCGCCAGAGCCCAGGAAAACACTTGTACTGGGAGGTGCCTTCTGGTTTTGGCTCTTTCCTTTAAAGACTGTTCCCACTTGAACAAATATTTGACAGGGGGTTAATGGTTTGGGCAGCAGGTGTCCATGCCTGGCAGTGCAATGGGCTGAGGGAGCGTTTGGGGTACATGTTCTCCCATCCCAACGAGGAGGTTTTTGGGCACTTAGCAGATGGTTCCTGGAAAGCAAGCCAGCGTCTTCCAGAAGATGTTTTTTCCTAGGGAAGAAGCATCCTAGTGCCTGCAAGCTCCTAATTACTGCTGCCGGCCTCGGCACTGGCTTAATTGGGGCCAGGCTGAGCCGCGGAGGTGATGCCCCTTCAGGGTTTTGCCTCGGGGCGTGGTCACAGCTCCCCAAAAAGGCCTGGAGGAGAGGTCATGTCTCCAAACCCCCGGGATTCTGGATCCTGCCCAACTCAACGACTGGGTTCAAAGAGAATTTTCACTCTTTTTTTTTTTTAATTTGGCCAAGGAGCGCTGTCTGGCTTTGCCCGCCTCCCTGCTCGAGGGGCTTGGCCGCTCCTCCCGCCCCTCCCCGGGCGCAGGCGCCAGCACCTCTGCCCTGGCTATTTTTACCCGCCAGGATCACGAGCGAGCCAGTGACCTTCCCCAAGGGATGCTGTCACTGTGGGGAGGATAGTCGCCAGCGTCCGTCCCCGAGGTACCCGTCAGGCTGCGGAGCGGCTGCTTCCCGGCTGGCTCGGCCGCGGCGGCAGCCGGCGAAGAGGGTTTTGGAGGGGCTGCTTACGGCGTGATAGAGAAGGAGAATTGAGCCTACAGAAAGGAGCCGCTTGTTTGGCTCCGGAGGCGAGTTCATGGCTGAGCCTTTGTCTGGCAGAGACGGGGAGGGCACAGTCCGGGAGCTGCTGCGAGTTCCTCAGGCACGAAGAGCGATGCCGGCATCTCGGCTCCCTGCACGCCCTGCGCCTGCTTGTCCCCTTTGGGGATGGCTCATACCCTGCAGCGCCGTGCCTGGGACGGGCTGGGACGCATTTGGTGCCGTTCAGTGGGGAATAAAGTCCTCAGCCCCCAGCACCCTCCTCCTGCTCGGCCCAACCCTCCTCTGCTGTCTGTATCGCCACCCCTTGACCCGCCGTCCCCTCCTTCCCGCTCCAGGCTGGTGTCGTGGTGGCCGTGTTCCCGAGCCAGCGGCTGAAGGCAGCGTGCCAGCGGATCAGCTAAACCCCGGGGATGATGAGCACCGTCACAGCTGAGCGCCAGCCGGGGCCGGGACCTGGAGGAGCCGCCGGGGCGCGGTGCCACGGCTGAGGCCGGTGCGCCGAGCTGTGCCGGAGCCCTCAACAGATGCTCCCTGCCTGGCACGTGGAGCCACCGGGGGCCCTCGCCGCGGCCGTACAACGCGGATGGAAAGCTGCAGCCCAGCAGGTAAGAGCCCGGTGCGGCGGGTTCTGGGAGACTCTACATCCTCCTCCCCACACCGCCACCGCAGGGAGTTACAATTCTCGTTCCTGCAGGGAGCCTCGCTGGCCGGCTGACGCCCTCCCTCGCCCTATGCCCGCGCCCTATGCCGGAGCGGGCGCCGTCCCCGGCTCAGCCACCCGACGACCATGAAGTGCTCGTTGCGCTTCTGCTTCCTCTCGACCGCCTTCCTGCTCGTCTTCGTCATGTCCCTCCTCTTCACCTACTCCCACCACAGCATTGCCTACCTGGACCCCGGCGGGCTGAGCGGCATCCACCGTGTGAAGCTGGTGCCCGGCTATGCCGGGATGCAGCGGCTCAGCAAAGGGGGGCCGTACCCCCGGGGCTGCTCCTGCCGCCGCTGCCCGGCCGAGGAGCCCGGGGCCACTGACTGGTTTGATGGGCGCTACGACGGCACCGTGTCCCCAGTGTGGACCAAGGAGAATATGGACCTACCGCCGGACGTCCAGAGGTGGTGGATGGTGAGCACAGGGACAAGAGTGCCATGCTGTGCTGTGGCACGGGGGACACAGATTTCTCCTCCACCAAGGAGGGGGCACTGGCTGATTCCCCCCTGCCCCCCCTTTCCCTCCTTGCAGATGCTGCAGCCCCAGTTCAAGTCCTACAACACCCGTGAGGTCCTGAGCAAGCTCTTCCAGATCGTGCCGGGCGAGGATCCCTACCGCTCCCGTGACCCACGCCGCTGCCGCCGCTGCGCCGTGGTTGGCAACTCAGGCAACCTACGCGGCTCTGGTTACGGACCGGAAATCGACGGGCACGACTTTGTGATGCGGTGAGGGGCAGAGAGCTCTGCCAGGGACCTGCCCGCCCGGGCAGCACAGACATGGGGTGATGCTGGCACCGCCAGGTACGGGGATGAGCGGGCGTGAGCTCAGCCTTGCCACTTCCCCTGGGTGGGAAACTGCTGCTTGGCAGCATTCAACAGCTTATGGGGATCACCTGTGTCATCTGCCAGGCTCAGGGCATTGGAAGGGTGGTGTCATCCTCCCTGTTTTCTCCCCAGGATGAACCAGGCCCCCACGGTGGGCTTTGAGGGCGATGTGGGTGGTCGGACCACACATCACTTCATGTATCCCGAGAGTGCCAAGAACCTGCCCGTCAATGTCAGCTTTGTGCTCGTGCCCTTCAAAACCCTGGACCTGCTCTGGATTGCCAGTGCCCTCTCCACCGGCCAGATTAAGTTGTAAGTACCCCGTGGGCACTTGGCAGCACCAGGCTGGTGGCTCACCTAGCTCAGGGACAGGTCCCCTGGGAGCAGTGGGGATTAATTTGTTCCTCCCTCCAAGAATGCCCTTGGGCAACTCAGGCTGGAGTTGGGGGCATGGGACCCCCAAGAACTCACCTGTCTCCATTCTTGTTCCAGCACGTATGCACCTGTGAAGCCTTTTCTGCGTGTGGACAAAGAAAAGGTATGTGGGGCTCACCCCTATCACTGCCACAAGCACCTCTATGACCATGGCCCCATCACCTCGTAATTCCCCAGGGTTCCCAGGGCTCCTTCACATGGTGCTGATGCCAAAGGGAGCCTGGCTGAGGCTCCTGTGCTAACCCTGGTCTGTCCTCCCAGGTGCAGATCTACAATCCTGCCTTCTTTAAGTACATCCATGACCGCTGGACAGAACACCATGGGCGCTACCCCTCCACTGGCATGCTGGTGCTCTTCTTCGCCCTCCATGTCTGCGACGAGGTGGGTGATACCTCCTTCAGCTCCTGGCTGGCATGGAGTGGGTTTGCTGAGGTCCCAAACCTTGCAGGGTTAAGGAAGGAGGTGGTTTTTTTGGGTCAAACTGCAGCAGTCACTCTGGTTGCCTGACACCACAGTGATGGACACCTTGAGGAGTGGGAAGGCTGTGCAGAGGGATGAGCACCTTTGAAAATCACCCCAGCAGTGCAGGGGTTGCTGAGACAAGGGTGTCCCAGCCTGGTGGGGGGGTTCTGGTTCACTCCCTCCCTTGCTACTGCAGGTGAACGTCTTTGGGTTTGGTGCTGACAGCCGGGGGAACTGGCACCACTACTGGGAGAACAACCGCTACGCCGGGGAGTTCAGGAAGACGGGGGTGCACGATGCCGACTTCGAGGCACACATCATCGACATGCTGGCCAAAACCAGCAAGATTGAGGTTTACCGGGGAAACTGAGGGCTGAGTCTCCAGCTCCCTGCTCCAGCAGGTCCTGCCTGCAGAGGGTCTCCCTGGTGGCCTCAGCCAATGAGCTCGGATGGGCAGCACAGTTCCCCATTGCTGACAGCCACCGCGGTGGTATTTGGTGCCTCCAGCAGCCAATCAGGTTCAGAGCTAAAGGAGACTTTTTGCTTTTTTTTTTTAATTATTATTATTAAGAAACCCAGCTGAGAAGGAATTTATAAACACAATCAGTGACTGACCAGGCGGCAGGGGTGGCTGCCTTGCATCTCTCTACAGTCAAACCAAATGCTGCTCTTTTTAAAACAAGACAACCCCCCCGCCCCGAAGCTGCGTGACTTTGGGGAACCCCTTGAGCCTCGTGTCCAGGCTGAGGGGGCTGAGGGAGTGTGGTGGCTGCGCAGCCTCACCAGTGGAACCAGCTGCTTCTTTTTTCCTTTATTTTGGTATTTTTCTTTTACCGCCCCTGGGGCAGCCGATGCCGTTGTTTCTCCAGGGAAAGCTCCTGGTACAGAGGCAGGGCCCAGCATGTGGATCCATGGTGGGGAGCCAGAAGCCTCAGGAAGCTGACCATTGCTGATGCTCTGGTGCAGGCTGGCGACTGTTGGCACATGCAGGGAGATGAAGAGGAATCTGGACTTTGGGGTGCAACGTCCCTGCTTTTCTGCCTGAGGACTGGGGAAGGGTAGGACAGATTTCAGGAATGACTGTACAGGAGGCAGCTAAGAAACCTACACAAGCAGCAGCCTGGTCACTCTGGCTGAGCTCTGCAAGCAGTTGTAGGATGCTTAAGGGGTTGTGGGATGCAGCAGGGTCAGGCTGGGAAAAAAAAGATTGGAGATGAGTGAGTGAGTGAACTGTGCTTTTGCTTTTGTGTTGCTCTAAACAGCTCTGGTGAGAAGCTGAAATCCCAAAGTCTTTGCTCCATTGCCAGGGTGGTGCTTGGTTTACACCAGTCTGGTACCCCTCAGGGTCCCTAGGGCTTCCCAGACTGGACAGCCTATGACATGGGATGGGGAGATGCTGAAGGAAACTGCCTCCCCAGAGGTGTCATTAAAACCACTTTCTTTGGGTCAATCAGGTGGGTTTTTTTTTTTAGGAGATGCTGGAAAGCTCAAGAAAAAGACAACCATGGAAAAGGGCACCCTCCACCTGCACAGCCAGTGCCAAGAGGGGAGCTGGGGCTGTGGGGCAGTGCCCATCTGGGGATGCTCTGCCCATGCTGCCTGGTTGCAATAGTTAATTTGAGGAACAATCACTGTAGGAATTTTTGGGCTTTGAGATTTTTTTTATCCTTTTGTATCTGGCTTTTCTGTAGCGGTCTCTTACCTATTTCTCCACTTTGGTTTTGTTGTTTTTCAGGGTTTTATTATTTTTGAGGTTTCTCTGCAAACCAAAACATGAGGGCGTGGGTTAACCCATGGAACAAACAAGTCAGCAGCCCCTGGGCTGGGGAAATTCACCTTTTCTGTCCACAGGGATTTAAACTCTTGAGTTTTGTGGTGAGTTTTGGTCTGTAGAAGTGGAGCCACCTTGATGCAGGCAGCCCCGAGCCCCAGGACACAGGCTGCTGCAAGCCCTGCTCTCCACCTTCCTGGGTGGTTTTTGCTGATTTTTTGTTTTGTGGTTTTTTTTTCTGGGGAAGAAAATAAAAAAACCACAAAACCATGAGCAACAAATGAGTGCCTTGACCATCTCCCAATGGCGACGCCAGGCTGTGCCTGTGCTGGCAGCAGGGACGTGGCCGATGTATCTGGCAGTTGTACCCGCTTCCTTCCTTGCACCACACTGGATCTTAGCTGGGAAGTGCTGCTGGGAGAGAGGGACACATCCAGGCCACTATGCTGGTAGCTAGAAAGGCCAAATCCAGTGTGATGAGGCTGGACCAACTCCAGCTGCAGCTGAGCAGGGCCAGGCCTGACAATCACAGCGTGAGCGGAGACGCTGGGTACCAAACCCAGGTACCAAACCCTCCGGCAGCACAGTACTGGCATCCAATGTCAGGTGCGCCTGTGGCTCCTGGCTGCCCTGAAAGCATTTTTTTTTGCTAACTTCCTTCTCCTACTCCCCTTTTCTCTGTTGTTTTAATTGTTATATTATTATTTTTTATTTAAGCTGTCCCACTAGGACTCACGACCACTCGTGTCTCCGTGGCAGGGTGGCCGCAGGCAGGCGCGTGCTGCGTGGCCGGCGCACCACTGTACTGTACATAGAGGAGATGTAGGCACAGGCTACGGGCAGGGGGCAGGTAGGGAGGAGGTGCCCAGGCTGGCCCACCTGGCAGAGGTTGTCTGCATCACACAGTACCTGATCCAAGCACCTCCTGCCCCACTGGGAGAGAGAGACACCAGTGCTCTGACCTAGGGCTAGGACCAGGCAGGCAGCTTGGCCCGTAGCCTCTGTGTACATGGGTACTTCTGCACACAACTGTCTTAAACCAACTGGTTTTTTTAGTCAATAAAAATCATGCATCAAATCTGCTTGGTGGTTTTCTTCTGACAGCCCTGTCTACTGTGCTTTTGCTTGCACCCAAACCTGGGCAGCAGTGGGGTCAGGAGAGGAGGGAAAGGAAATTATAGGGTTGCTGGGCCCAGAAGATGATCTGCTCTTCCCTCCTCTCTGGGGCCAGGCACCAGCTCCCAAGTGTGGCTAATATCCCCTCACTGGGGCAGGAGCAGAGACTGACCCCCTGCCAGCCTGGATGCCCTGCAGCACAGCCCCAGCACAACCCCTCCAGCCCATAAGTTGGTGATGCCACTGCTCACCCAGACCCCACATCCATGTCCCAACCATTCTGAACCCTAAAACAGGCTCTGGCCCCATGCAGCCTGTGTCCCTGAGCCCCACCACAGCACAGGGAATGACATTGGATGCACTGAAGGGCATAATTTTGAATGTGAATACAGGCAGAGGCAGGGAAGAGACTTCTCCAAGGTCATATAGCAGGTCCAGAACTCACTCCAGCTCTCAAGGTTAGATCCTTCAACAAGCCTAGTGTCCCTGCAGGATCCCACCCAGACAACCAGGGGCATTTGGATTCTGACACACAAGGGTCCTCCATAACAGCAAAATTCAGAAGTAGTTAAAATGCCTCTTTATTAATATACAAACCTAGCAACATTTAAGCCAACCAAAATATGAAATGAAATCAAGCATGATATAAATACAGCATCCATGACAACATGGCCTCAGTGGAGAGCAGCAAACTCACCCTGACTTGTGCGCTTGGGAAAAACTGTCCACGTCCTCTGCCATGGGGTCTGGCTATCAGCAGCTTTGTGTCTTGTAAACTGCTCCAAATCCAAACTCAGCAGAGGTGAGACCACTGTTCCCCTCAAAGGAAGAGTACCTGGCACGAGTTTTCTCTGATCCTGCACTGCAAAGGGGTTAAAGACCCTCCCTGTTCTGCTGGAGACAGCCTGCTGGCACCTACTTGCCAGAGCCCTGCAAAGGGAAATGGCCATAGTGGATGGGGAACCATGCTACTGACATTGCTCCTTGCTCTGTCCCACCTAAGCTACATCCACTGCACAACATTCACGAGTGTAAGGCACTAGAAAAGTGTTTTCACAGGTTCAAACATCTGTTGTTCTTAAAATTCCGGCAGCAGCATGCATCAGAAATCTTTCCAGCCCTTTTAAAATCTGGTCTCAGGAGACAAAAGCATGAAGTGGGGTTTGGATGAGTGTCCTGCTGCAAGCCTGACTAGGAGATGCAGGAGAACCTGTCAAGGACTTCAGATCTGCCTCTGGTTATACTGTCCCACTACAGGAAAAGGAGGAAATTTTAGCATGGAAAAAATCTCAGCAGTGCTATGGTGAAAGGCAACAGCACAGATTTTTCTCCATGCACACAAAATGTATCAGGTCCTAGCTGGGATGGCCAACAACTCCCAAGTATTTGTTCTGCTTGTAGCAGGTGTCAAGGATGCACGTGGGACAACTGTTACCAGAATTAACAAATCAGTAAATATCAATGTGAACACTTTCCTCATTATAACTTCCTCTTTTATAATGTAATCGTCTTTGTTGGGATTCCTTATTCCAAGCAGGTGGAATCTCTAACAGAACATCAGCCCAGCATGCCACACTTGCAAAGCAGCTCTGGTTTGTGCCGTAATCCAGAAGCCAGCCTGGTATCAGTAACCCAGCCCAGCTTTGAGACAAATGGGAGATGAGAAATCTCAGAGCCATCTCAGCAAACACACCAGGCAGTAGCAGATCGCCTCCCCTCCCACTTCTCCTGACTCCTGCCTGCAAATGTCAGCTGGTACAGCAGGGAATTGCTTAGGCAGAGAATTTTGTTTCCTTTAATGCAATGGGACACCCACAGAGTACTCTACACCAGCCCAGGCTTCTTTAGAGAAACAAGAAAACCCATTACATCACAAGGAAAAAGTGATTAAATCTATTTTGGGAGGGGGAAACAAACAGGAAGGTGTCAGCCCAGCAGCTGGACAGGCACAAGGGCTCCTAGCTCCATACAAATTCCAGTCTCATACTGCAACAGCAGCTTCCACCATCCTCTGGTGCTTGCTCAAAATTACTATCTCTGGGCACACAGCACACAGCTTTCCAGGAAGGAAATCAAATGGCAGGCACAGCCAGTGCCCAAACACCTCACCTAAAGCTTGAAGGCATTTATATATATTCAGTATTTTTTTCCTCTCTCAGATGCAAGGACTACAAGCATACTGCTACAGCCATAATACTTAAGGAACATTTAAAGTGCAAAGAAAATTTTCAAATGCTTTTTAGTGACAGCTTGAAGTCATCAGATGACACCAATCTCTGCCTTTCCTGAATTTTGTTACATGACTGAATGCCTTTTTTTTTAATAGAAATCCAAACAATCAATTAAGGAAAAGTTAGTTTAAAACAGGAAAACATCCTGAAATAGGCAGAAATTATTCTGACCCAGTATTATAATAAACTGATTTTGGAAGACAAATATGAAGATTGTGAACATTTTACTCAACATTATCAGCAGCCAAGACTTGTGTTTTAAATAAAAATTACTTCTGCCCTTGCAAGCAACTCCCCACTCCCCTGACATGGGAACTACCTAATTTTTACAGATCTCTTCCCAAAATGTCACCATTCTGGTTCAAACGTGCTGGAAGGATGAGGCTGGTGATGTCAGTGCTGTACCTTTACAACTATGAGAATGTGCCTGGGAGATAAAAGTGTTCCAGGCAATCAAGTGCACACAGTCCCCACTTCTCCTGTGTGGAACAATTTCTTTCATTCCTATGAGAGGGGAAAATGTGTGTTGGGAAACAAGTGCTAATGCTGTCCCAATTCAGGCTAAAGCCATGGCTCTCACTTGTCCAGCATCAAGGATGCAGAGGAAGATGCTCCCTGAGCTGGGAAAGAAGCTGATCATCTCTCCAAGGCTGGGCCTAAAGAGCTGAGTAATGAGTAAAGGATCAAACCTTCACTGCACATCTCCTTCCACCCCAGCCTGGCTACTCTAGCATCCCTTCACCAATTTTTATTTGCTGTGCCTCACTCTCTGATGGCAAAAAGAACTAATGCACTCAGTCACCTGAGGAAGGAGACTGAAAAAGTGTTAAGGACAGTGGGGAAAATCCTGACACATGGAAAAGGGAGGATTAAATGATGGGATTTACAGCAGCCACAAACCTTCCTGGAGTTCTGATGTTGGTATCAGCACCATGTAAAAGTTGAGTAACTTAAGCTGATGTACAGACACAGATCTAGAGCCAACCTGGCTCCGATGACAAAGCATCAGGTAGAAGGAAAGAAGAACCTTGTGCGTTAGAAATTCAACAGCAGCAGTTTGGAGGTGTTACAGTAAGAGCAACATGATCAATGGTAACTCAAATGCAACAGTAAAAAGAAGGAATCCAAGCTTACACCAAGATGTGGAGATGCAGTAGAAGTTTCACACAACCTCCCTTCCTTGCCACAAAATAAGAAACCATCCAACAAGGCCTGTCAAATCTAGATACTGGAGAAAACAAATAGAAACTTAAGTCTGGCAAAGATGGATGTGAAAATGACTGTAACACATCCTCCTGAAACAGAAAACATAATTCTAGAAATAGACTGTTAATTTTACTCTCATATCATTAAATATGAACAATATACTCCTGCTTTTCTAGCACCAGTTTTACTCAAGCATTGCAGTATTCACTCAAAGTCTAACAAAACACGAGAACTTAGGAAAGGACACAGCAAGGTTAAGACAACATATTACCTCTGTAAAAATAATTGAATGGAAGGAAGTGCTATGTCTTCCTTAAGTTCCCCTGACTCCAGATGGCATTTGGGCAAGCCAGCCCTTCCCATGGATGCACACTTAGATGGATTCACTGGCTACCTTTCCTCCAAAGATGCCTGTATGAATGGAATCCACAGGGCTGTTCCCATTCTGGACAAGACTCAGAACTGGTAGCAACCCTGTGACTGATACACGAGGTCCACAGAGCAGACCTGCAGCTGCTGCTTCAGCACAGAATGAGGCCATCCCCCCTTCTACTGCCACAGAGAGGGACGCTATTTTTGTGTTTCCCAATCCAAGGTTCACAGTCTCACTGTGCAGAATGAGAACAAACCACTTTTTTTAGCAAAAAGCATTTTAAGGCAGTTTTAATGACAAGAATCAGAATGCAGAATTTTACAGTCCCTGTTATTTACCATCTTAGATATTAAGACTATGCTACAGCAGCTTCAAAGATCTGATTTTTAATTTTCTAATTTGAAGGTGTACTGAAGGTAGTAACCCTTCAACAGATTTAGTTGTTCTTTTTTTGGGCACTCTACTTTAATCATCAGACAAAGGGATTAGAGTCTTACATCACTCTTTAATACCTCTATGAAAACAATATGCTAGAAGGATCTTTCTCCAACTCAGTATCACTATTTCAAAATGTGATCCAATTGTCTTCTTGATGGGTGTTCAAGTTGGTAAAGACAAACTATTCTTTACATTGTAAGTTTCAAAATAGCTATACCAGAAATTAAATTGACTAAGCCTGAACAGCAGTTAAAGACCTCTCAGGTTCTGATATAAAACAAGAACAGATTCATAGCAGGGAAGGTCGGAGTAGGCGTTAATGAGCTGTGAGACTGACAATTACCAAACTACCCAAGTCTCAAACAACAAACACAACGTTACACGAAGTGCTGCTATAGCCAACATCATGGTGAAAAACTATTTCCACTCTCTATTTTTGGTATGGAAAAGTCAATAGATCTAGACATAAAATAAACCTTTCAGACATAAAATAAACCTTAGCAGACATAATGACAAAAGTAGCTCATAAAACACAATTTTACTGTCAGAACTGCTGAAGAGACACTCGTGTATGAAAAATTGCCTGAGGAACTAGCAGGCACCTATAAATTAGGGAAAAGGAAAAATAATCACAAGGAGGAATATTATGTGGCTGGAACAAGTGGTTGGTAAAGGACAGCATGCTCCAGCTTTCCAGTTTGGTCTTAATTAGTTGCAACTGCAGAGAACTGAACAGCTTGAGCTAGTATCTCTCTTCAGCAGTTTCAATACAAACTTCAGCACACCTTGGCCCTATACTTTGCTTTCTCCTGAAGGAGTATCATGCTGTACTCGGTCACAACAAATGGCTAAGTACAAACCCTAAGCAGAAGCTCTAAGAACCCTGGGCAGAAAGGCTACTACTCCACATCCTAAATATCACTTACAAAACTCCTTCTTTGGTTAAATGCCTGTCACCATGAATAAGGAAGGTGAAGCAGTGTCCCAATAAAACCAACGGAGAAGGACCAAGGTCCTCCCTGGTACTCACATTCAGCATGGGAACAATTGGATCATGGTAGCTCTCTAAAGCATCTCTATTAGATGCTTTATGAACCTTTCATTTAAGCAATTAATTCTAACATAGGCAAAATTTCAGTTCAGAGAGCAATAATAGGGGAATATGGAAAAAATGACAAGCAGGTGGAATCTCGCCTGCAGCAGCCGCAGAGAGTATTCTGGGCTGTGAGATCTCAAAAAGCTACCTCAGTGTGGTCACTTCTTTTCAGAAACTAGAAAATTTTGCATGTCAATTTAGAACTAGGTTTGAAATCCTGGAAGAAGCCACACACTTCAGTGGAACTCACCACAGACAAAGGAACGCATGCTCAGAGAAGTAGCATCTACATTCAACCTACTATGCCATATGCTCAAATTTTAAATTCCCTTACAGTTTCCCGAACTGGCAGACACAGACTGAACTCAAGGCACAGCTTAAAGCAACTAAAGCAACAGAAAGCAAACATAAAACAAGAACCAGGGAAGGCTTTGAGCTCATATTTACATTACTGGTACTCACCATTTAACTGGAAAATAAAGTGCCCAAAAATGGTTCTAGACCATAAAGAAAGTGTTCACCACAGCTAACAGGGCAGACATCAGTGCAAAGTTGTGTTTAAAGTCCAAAACAGATACTGAAGCAGAAAGACCATGAGGAATATATGGTATCAGAGCCGGGGAAAACATTTAACAGATCTTTTTCAAGTAATTTAAGAGTCTTGGTTTCTGATTGTGCTCAAAACATAAAGATGATGCAAATGTGTACAAGGCAATTCAGCATTTCCCCATTTCTTTACCATTTACCATCAGTGATTGAACTGGCACATTTTGACACCTGACGAAGGGGTGAATTTCCAGCTGCATCATCTGGAGCATCTGTATGAGAAGCCAGATGCAAAGAGCAGTGCTGAAGAAAAGCAATTTATAAGCCCACTACCATGCTCCCTTCGTTCCCTTATTCAACCCCTTCAGCAGAGGTACAACTGAGAGACAAAGAGGTGCAATAGATTTGAGGAGGAAAACAGAAGATAAATTCTTGAGTCCAGCAGGAGCTGCTGAGACATTTTCTCACCACCAGTAGAAAACCCAGTGCTTCTTGTACCACAGGTGAGACAAATGTTGTGTCCTTTCCTACAATTTCAAAACCACGGGCAGCTAAAACTACAAGATAATATCCCCTCCTGCTACTCAAGTTCCCCAAATCAACACAAGTTCTCCATGAACCTTGCCCAATAAGTTTGACCAAGTCACATAAACAAAGTGAAAGACAACCCCCAAAGAGACTGCATATTGTGCAGCTTAAACAGAAGCAGCATTTCAACACTGCTATTTAACATTAAACACTAACGTCTATCCTTGTTAGAAATCAGTATTTTTGCTAATAAAAGAGAAAAAACAACATTCCTTTATAGAAGTGAAATGCACATGTTGATCTTTGACTATATTTATAGAAGGCCATTTAGTTTCAGCAACCCCACACAAAAAATCCAATTCCACCAACAATGCACTTACCAATGCTACTGTCATCTCAATACTCTGATTTGAAATCTAC
Source organism: Anthoscopus minutus (assembly GCA_013399455.1). Classification (NCBI taxonomy): domain Eukaryota; kingdom Metazoa; phylum Chordata; class Aves; order Passeriformes; family Paridae; genus Anthoscopus; species Anthoscopus minutus. The sequence continues at coordinate 178,820 of VWYI01034628.1, forward strand.
TCCCTGCTAGGGCAAAAACCAAAATGGTGGAGCAAGGAGGGCAGTGACAGGCTGGACAACACCAAAACCTGTCTCCAGGCTGTGCTCACACAATGCTTTATCTCATGCCAGTGAGGTAGCTGATCATTCTATTGCTGTGTGCATTGACACACCAACCCCTCTACAACATGGTATGTGGAGAGCAGGGTGAGGTCAGCCAGCCATCATCTGAACCACAGGCAGCAAAGACCTGCTGTCCCATGCCTGATGCTGGAGAGAAGAGAGGAAGGGTGCAGTCTTCAGGGATTCACCCCAGCCCTTCCCATCAGTAGAAGATCAAGGCCTTTGGTGGGGTTCACTCCTACACAGGCATCCCTGCATGTTCAGCACCGTGCTTCATCCACTGGGGTACAAGGGAGCCTGGCAAAGGTTAAAGGAGGGAGACAGAGAGGGTCGGGAAAGCTTGAAAATTAAAGTTTTAAAATATACAAAATGTAACACACTGGAAAAAGTTTAAAAGTTGCAAGACAAGAAAGGGAAAGAAAGAAATATATGAGGTGAGGAGAAAGGGCTGGAAGATGGCAGGAGGAGAAGACTCCAGCTTAGGACAAGGGGCGGGTCTATTCTACTCAGCCACTACTCCCTCTGGTAGCCACTCAGTTCCACCTCATCCTTGCGGCGCCGTTGTGTGAAGAGGGAGCTGAAGGGATAGAGCTTGGCTTTGGCCTGGAAGCGCTGCCCGGCAATGTCGATCTCGTACTCTCCCTGGTTGATGAAGTCAGTCGTCACCACCAGCTCTTCTCCTGTCTTCTCATCGAAGTGGTGCACGAAGCCGAGGCAGACATGGCGCTCCAGGGTGTAGCTGTAGGCACTGCTGGTGGTCTTGCCCACGTAGCGGCCGTTGCGGAAAATGGGCTCCCCCCACCATGGCCAGAGGTCCATATCTGTGTCATGGTCCTCAAGAATGAACATGGTAAAGCGCTTGTACACCCCGTTCTGCTTCTGTTGCCACAGTGCTTCGTGGCCAAGAAATGGTATTCCCTGTGGGGAAAAGGGGACATCAGCTGATGTGAGGGACATGAACCACGGCAGTGCTGAGCTGCAGCAGACCAGGCTGCCAACAAGGGCAATTTACGCTTGGAACTTATGCCCTATCAAAATGGGCTGCCTCAAGAAGCCCAGCTCATACGGCTTTTCTGTCATGTTTGTTGCTTCAGATGTTAAAAGACACACAAATGTTTGCGAAGCTGGTCCTTAAAAAAATCATTCTAATTTTCACTCTAGGGAAAACCATGTCTCCATTCCAGTTTTTGCCATTTTTCTTGTTCCAGAAGTCTACTATTCTTTATAAACCAGAGGGAAACTATAACTAATATGAAATTTGTATCCCTAGTCGCTACATTCTTTTCTTGAATTTATACAAGCATTTGTTTTGGCTTATGCAAAGATGGCAGAAAGAAAAAAAGACAGTGATAGCAACAGCCCCCACTACCACAAAAGCATGATATAACTCTACACTGTTCTACAAACTCCTGTTTTATTAAAAATAGAGAACACCTGTTATTGGTACTTAACCTAATATTTAACATCATTAAACATTGCTTGTTGCACAGGCTGGCTTTTGCTTCATGAGACTGGGAAAACTGCTTTGAGAAGCAAGAATTCTGAGCATCCGTAAGGTACAAAGCACCTCTGCCACACTGGGCACTGTAAGTGGCACCAGGCACAGGCCGCTGGGAATGCTGCTCAGGAAGGAGGAACACAGAGCATTTTTGTGTTTCTAGCAGCCTTCTGAAGTACAAGAATGTATGCTACAGCTACTGCACGCAGCTCCATAAATACACATCTATCTGCTTGGCTGGCAGCCTTTCCATCCAGTTCTGCTCTCCCACCAACCCCAGTACAGAACGTGGTGTACCTTATCCAGCTTGACCTGGAACTCGCGTCCACACTCCATAGGAGTAGTAAAAGCATCCAGATCCTGGCCCCAGAATGCAAAGAACTTTTCAATGCGCAGGCTGCGGAGCGCGTAATAACCGGCATTCCGAATCCCGTACTTCTGTCCCATGTTCATCACCTCATTGTACACATGAAGGGCGTACTGCAGTGGAAGGGTGAAACACAAACTAGCACCAGGAGAGAGCAGCAGCAATGTCACTATCCCCTGCCACTGCAGCACATGAGCTCTGCCCCACTGGAACTCAATATTAAGCAGCGGAACTCCCTCTGGTGCCTGTAGGCAGCTTTCCCGTGGTGCAAATCAGACATCTCATCACCTGGAGTCAGCTTGGAAAATGTTTCATTTATGCATGCAAGCAACTGCTTTAATTAGCTCAGGCTGCAGTGCACTCTTACCTCTATGGGGATATAAAGCACGAAGCCAGGTTCTCCTGTGTGAGTGATACTCATCACACGGATGCCATTAGCATAGCCCACACTCATCTCCTGCAGAATCAGAGGGGGTGAAATCAACCAAACTGGAACACAGCACAGAGATCCAGAAAAAGCACAATGCATAACACATCCACACTGCCCAGCCCTCTCCCCTTTGCCACCTGCACATACTTGCAATAAATTAGAATTTCCAAATTCAAATAGTTATGTATTTGAATATATATTATATAGCATTATCCAAACTTGTTAATCATTTCTTGACATTTAGCAATAAGCCCTGGAACTAGATCAGGACACAGGCTGTTTTCTAGATACAAGACAGAAGTTGAACAGCAACTACCTGCTCAGCCTTTCAACAGGCTGACAGGAGACAATGATGTCAGAGTCCCCAATACCAGCTGCCCCTCTGATAGCTTCATAATTGATTATAAGAAACATGTCAAGATATCAAATGGTGACAAGCCTACAATGAGAGGAATGTTGAAAACAAATGCATACTCACCTATATTTAGCAAACACAGCCTAAAGACAAGTGAACCTAGCGAGTTCTTTACCGGCCTAGCTCAGTAACTGCAGCAAACTTTCCTGTAAATCATAATTCTTCTCCCAGTTATCCAAAATATTTTTCCTCTCCTTTCAAGCATGCTTTGAAAAACCTAGCAGAGCGAGGACAGAAGTCACTCACCTTGCAAAAGAGAGAGGGGAAGTGTTCTGCAGTCATTGGGGCATAGGACAACTCTGACAAAACATCCACAGCACGGGGGCCTATCAGATTGAGAGCTGAAGAGGGAAGCAAAACAGCATTAGGATGAGAATCGAGAAGTCTTGCCTGGCGTCTAATGTGCTGCTCCAGTTTCTGAAATCTTATTGAACTAATAGGTGTGTTTACATTTAAGGACAGAAGAGAGAGTCATTAAACTCTTTCCTGGCAGTCCACCATAAAAGAATGCTGTCTTCCAGCTCGTGGCTTGACAGAAGAAAGTCTCTGAACTGCTGTTTTCATCCAAATGCTTGGAAAGGAGACTAAATTGCAGCTCCAGGCACTTTAAACAATTAACTGGCATGCAGCACTTCAAACAATTAACTGGCATGCAGTACAAGACACCATTTGTGATTTTGAGCTGTCTGAGAAGGTCTGCTTTCAGTGATTTCTTACCTGTGTATTTCCAGGTGACATCCTCCATCACCAGGTTGCTATCATCAGGCAGGTGGTCCTTCAGCCAAGCCCAGCAATGAACTTGTTGGTCAGTGGGGGAAATCATGAAGAAGCTAGAACAGACAAATCAAACACAAAAAACAATGAAAGAACAACCACAAAGTGAATCAGTTCATTCTTCATTCATCAACTACTCGAGCCATTCAGCAGTTTCCAAGCTAACAGAAGACCAAAACAAGCTGGTTTGTGAAAACCACAGCTAAAGTCTCTGGATCAATGCCATCACATCTGTCATGAAAGGAAATCCCCCACTTCAAGCATTACCAGTGGTCTGGTGACAAGAAGTGGCTAGATCTGGAACACAGGAAGTTCTACAGAAACTTGACAGAGTATCTCAAATGACATAACTGGTCTGCAGAAGGGACTTGCGGCTTGTCACCACCAGTGATTCTCTCTACTCCGCCAGTCAGAGTAGAGATTGTTCACGCAGCACTTTATTGTTTTAGTAAAAGTCTCTTCACACACAATGGTGGTTATTAACAACAGTTTCCAAAAACAGAACACCACTTGATGTGGGAAAATGAGCTGATTGTGTGTGAGTCTGATACAAACCATGAGTTAAAGTACATAAACATCTGTAGAAATCACTAGGCAAGGACGGAAGCTACTGGTTTAACACAGAGAAGGACAACACTTTCAAGCAATACATGAATGCAGACAGAAGTGGTAGAGAAAGAAAAGCTGTTTCTAATTGAAAGAAAAGCAACAAAATGCTTTCACACCAATACAACGAAAACACACATAGAAAACCATCCCGAAAAATAAATCCAACACTAAGCTGGGACATGGCCATGAAGTTCTTAAAAATGAGAAAGATTTTTATCAGATGCCAAAGAGAGCCCAAACTGGTGAGTCTAAGAGGAGAATCCTATCATCATGTCAGTTTCCACCAGAAAGCACAAAAAGAATGATAAAATACTGCAGAACGGAGAATTAGAGTACATACACTGCAATGAAAATTGAAATAATCAAGTAGTATCTTCAATGCACAATTCCAGTAAGGACATTGGTCAGGAGTCAGTTTGCACTTTAAATGGTTCTTTACTAAATTTAGTAAACTCCAGTTAATTTACTAAACTCCAGTGACTGCTAAAACAAATTTGTATTTCAATTAGGAAATTAAACATCTGAAGGTCTAATGTTTTGAGGAAATCTATGTTCATCTGTAACTCAGAAAAAGGCTTGTTTTCCCCAACGTTTTTAAATTCAGAAGCTCCCTCTCACTTGAGTTACTGAGCTAGGAATACTAGCAAAGAATGAGACTTTTTAGTTCAGAGTGGTGATGAAAGTTTATGATCTTCTTGAAGAAGTCCTTTAAGGCTCAGATACCCAAAAAGTGATGGTTAAAGAGCTGTCTGCACACCCACCTGCGCTTGCTGAGCCGGGCTATGCTGCAGTCATTCTCATACCCTCCTTTCTCATTAAGCATTCCTGTATGCACGACATGCCCAACTGGCACATCCAGGTCATTTGAGAAGAGATACTGCAGACTCTCCAGGGCCTGGTTTCCAGTGGACTACATGAATCAAAAGGAAGAGAAAGTCAGACAAACTGCCTGAGCAAAACAAATCCTCTGGGGCAGCTCAGGATCGCATCAATGTCCTGGCCTAAATTATTTCAATTTTTGATGATTGTGACACTGACATCTCAAGACAACAGGATACAACAGTGGCACAGTGCCGGAGGTCAAGTTCTATGTATAGACTAAGCTGAAATTTCTATAAACTGGGCCCTTGACAGACAAAACCCAATCTGTGCTAAATACTTTGGTGCAACCCGAATTTAGCCATACAGTGTGACTTCCTCTATCTATCCTCAATAGGACACAGAGTTTTTTGCAAAAGCAGGCAATAATAAACTAAAGGTCACCATTACCAGGTGGTCCCTTCCTAGGTACTTACACTTATTTCAAACTTGGTAAAAGATGACATGTCAATAACACAAACTGCTTCCTTACAGCACTTGACTTCAGAACCCACAATATCAAACCAGTCTGGTTTGTAAAAGGTTTTGCTGTGACCCAAATCCAGCAGATCTAATACAAAGAAAAATCAAAGGAAAAATTCATGAACTGGTTAAGACCTTACATAGACCAATCAGGAAGCACTAGGCAGAGGAAAATATGATCTCACCACTCCCAGGTGGGACAAAATACTTGACTCTCTCAAATCCATGCTTCTCCATCCACCTGGCTCCCTGTGCATCCAGGCGGTCGTACAGTGGTGAAGTGCGCAGCTGCCTGCCAGTCTGGAAGTCCCAGCGGGGAACTTTCAGATCACACATGAGGGCTGCAATGGTCATAAAGATCCTTTATTAGGCAAAATAATTATCTTTATCTAAACTTTTCTTCCAGATATCAGTACTTATACTAACATCTGAACCATTAATAAAACTCCCTCAAAACAGCTCCAATCTTCCTTTTCCTGTTTTTGAAAATCCACAAATCCGTTCTGATCCATTTATAGCTCTTCAAAATCAGAGTAACAATATTTGCACAGAACACTTATATTTATAGATACTCATGGTCTCATGACAATTCTGCAAGATAACAAAAGCTCTATTTTTCATGAAGTTATGCTGACTAGCATTAATTATGCAGGATTCTTTCCTGGCAGTGCACTATATCAGGTTTTTTGACAATGCTAATGCTGGGGTAGGCAGCCCATAGCTACAGGGACCATCTAATTTGCCCTCTTAAATACTGGCAATTCAGCCTTTTGTAATAATTGAAGCTTTTCCAAATGGCTTCTCTGTTCAGCTAGTATAGAATATTTTCTATTTAGAAAACAAGCTATCCTAATAAACATTGAGCATCCTCCTGCATTGTCAGTGGAGATTAATAACTTAAGAATACATGAATACTACATTATAAATGTTAAGATTATACCTAAGTCAGAAATTGCTTAAAATTGAAGATAAGCCAGATATCTCTTACTAAAGACTTCCATAGTTTCTGCCTCATAGCTAATAATTTAATAAATTTATTAGCAATATCTCAAATTAGTACTCCTGAAAGAGAAGGTATAGGGAAGACTAGATTAGAATGGAACATAACACTTCAAAAATGGAATACATTGCTCACTTTGTAAAAACTAGAGAGACTCTGTAGCTATCAGAACTGAGGTTTGTACTGGAAAGTGACTGCAGAATAATGCCCAAAGTATAAAGTGATTTTTTCTGGGAAGAAGGTCAAAGCAGCATAAGGTTTTTATTACCCAGATAAAGCAGGGCTAAGAGGTTTACCCAACTTCTCTGGTTTTATCCTAACACATGTTTTTGGTTTAGACTTGGTATTCAAGTAATTGTTCCTGTTATGCAACTTGTGGAGCACTTCGTACTTCTATTTCAAACTTGAAGTCATCCACAATATCTAGACAATGTGGCAGATATTCTAACAACAGAAGGAAACAAAGCATGGCTTTAGACAAGAAAAATGGCATCTCTAATCTATTCTGCAAGGTATTTATTGCAAACTTTGACAGGAGAAAGCAGTATTGTCTATGAAGACTTCCTGAATTATGCAAGATAACTGGGTCATCAAGCCGTAAGTTGGAAGTGAAGGTATTTCCACACTGTAATGATGTGGAAAGAATAACAGTCTTTAAGATACTGTAACATTCCCAGTTAAGACCTTGGCATTGCTTTTTTAGGCTGAAGTCCTACAGAGATACATACAAATTTCTCTGTATCAGGCAAAGGACAGAAACAGCAGAGAGCAAGTACCAACAGCATTTTTTTAGAAAACTTAGTAAGAATGCTGGCATACAAAAAACTCCTCATCCTTTCCATTCTCCTGGGAAGGGACAGTATTGCCAAGAAGGAGCTCAGGAAGAAGGAAAATGTTTCTGAGAGTGATGGCAGAGAAGAGACAGTGTAGCAAAGGGGAAATCTTGGACAGCCTGGCCAGAGCTGAATGCAGAGACCTCACTTACGCATGACTTCCATCACACGGTGACGGAGGAAAGTACGACTGCTCTGAAGGGTTCCAAAACGTTTCAGATCCAAGGGCCAGACATTTTCTGATGGATACCCATTTACTATCCACTCTGCCAGGTACCTGATGGAAGAAATAAAGACAGACTGAGATATCAGCCAGCATCTTAAGGGAAAGAGTGTAGCTTTGAAGTCAGAAGGAAAGCAGTTTGGATATGAGAATTTTTTACAATACGGAGAGAGAAGACATGCAACACGGTATTCTAAACACTAGCAGAATCTGCAAAGTTTCCCTTTATAAAATGCATCCACCAGATTTCCAGATTACTAATTGCCCACTAGGATGAAGCACACAGGGCAGCAGGAAGTTCAGGACACGTGCTATAAATGAAGCCAGAGCCTGGACAGGTAACCTGGCTGACACTGCGTCAAGTCCTTGGGTTCTGATACAAAAGGAGGTGCAAATACATTTCAGTTGGAAAGCTTCTGCTTTCTCATTTCTCATTGCCTGGCATAGGCTCTGCCACAAACCACCAGCGACAGCATTCATTTAGCATGAGGTGCCAGCCAAGTTATGTTTAGCTATACTTCCAGCAGTGAAAGAGGAAGGCATTCTCCAGAGCTAATGGACACAGGCAACTCAGAATTTAGCAGAGCAGAAGTTTCTGTCCACAGCCAGTAGACAACAAAACAAAGGGGTTTGGAAATAATCATGAAAAGTTACATTAGCAAGCTAAGCCGTTTATTCTGGAGCTGTAGCAACAAATAGACAAATAGTGCTTTACCTTCAGAAATTATTTTGATTCTTAAGAGAATCTCACTGCAAAGATTCTCTGTATTTAATGTGACAACAAAAAATAATCAGAGATGTTTCTCTGGTGAGTTAAATAATAAGACAATGGACACAAACTAGTGAAGACAAATGCAGATACTAACACCAGCATGAAAAACGAGCAGTTTAAGGCTGTGTGGCAGAAGGAATGCTCAGTCACCAAAACTAAATGGCAATCAGAGGGAGAAATGATTATGCAGCAACTTTGCTGCTGAGATCACACTTAAATGCCTAAGAATCTGCATTAACACAGGAACTGGATTTTACTGGGAAATTATTACATCACTAGCTTACTGTAGGGGACAGTCTTAAACTACTGTCAGCACTGGCATCACATATATGGTGTTTCATCAGCAACAGATTCACACTGCTTTCAGAGGAATTAACTGCTGTGTCAACTTGAATGATCTAAAGACTTCAATCAAATGATAAATTAGAGGGGATCATGGAGCACAGGAGACGAGGGAATATACACTTTGCTAAGCTTTTATCTCTTCATGATAGTTTAAAAAAAAACATACCTATTATAGAATCACAGAATATCCTGAATTGGAATGGACTCAAAGGGATCACTGAGTCCAACTCCTGGCACTGGACAGGACAACCCCAAGAATCACACCAGGTGCCTGAGACCATTGTCCAAACACTTCCTAAAATCTGGCTCGCTTAATGCTGTGACCATTGGAGCCTCTTCCAGTATCCAATCACCCTGAGGGGGAAGAACCTTTTCCTAACACTCAATCTAAATCTCATCTGACATAGCTTTAACAAAGCTTACTTGATCCCTAGCTGCTCACTGAGATGTGATGCCAGAGGAGAGGTGTGCAGGACAGGAGGAGAATCCAACATAGGCTTGAAATATACACTGGAGAACATAATTAGAAAACTGTAACTGCTCCTCTCCTTCATTCAAGTCAGAAATTAAAGAGTAGCCTTTGTCAGAGAAGGTGACAAATACCAACCAGAACATTTGACACAGAAGGAACATCTGAGCAATCTCTTGGCTAAAGCCTTACTTACACACATAACAGTGAGAGACCACTTACTTGCCTGCTCCCCCACCATACGAGATGCCAGCTGAGTTCATGCCAGCCAGAACAAAATAGCCCCGTGCGGTGGGCGACTCTCCCATGATGCATCGCATGTCTGGGGTGAAGGACTCTGGGCAATTCACCAACTGCATGATCTGCAGAGCCTCCAAACCTGGCATCCTGCGCAGGAGGGCACTCAGGAGTGGCCCTAGGACCCAAGACAATAAAGAGACAAAAAGTCACAGCCTTCAGTCTCAACACATTTCAGCTGCTTCTGGTGGAAACTGCTTCCACGTTTTGATACAGTTCTGATATAGGAGAGATGGTTTACTTGCTGGAACCACAGTACTCAAAAAGGATCACAGAGCTTACAATAAATGTAGCCATACTGATCCAGACCAAAAGCCCAGTACTGTTTTCAACAGTGCAAAAGCACTGTCCAGTTTTTTGAGGGAAAGCAATAGGAACAGACATCAAATAGATACACAGTGAGGAGTACGAACAGGCAAATGTATATGACGCTTGTCCCATGCACTCTGCAAGCCTCAACTCTGCTATCATCAACTCAGTGGATTTCCTAAAAATTTAGTATATTTTTCTCTGTTTAGAAACCCCTAAATTGGTCTTTCTTAAGTACTAGACCGGTCTCTCCCAGCCTCACGAAAAAAACCAACAGACACAGACAAGGAGTCCCATGTGTTAAAATTTGTATGAGGAATCACCACCTTTTGTTTTAAAGTTCACACTTTTTATGCCTCCCAGCATTAGAAGAGACGGTGGTCAGCAGCTCCCCTTCTAGCCTGTCTAACTCATTCCAGATTCTCTAGACCTCTGTTTTTTCCCTTCTGTCATCTCCTTTCCCTAAACCCACTGAGTTGCTGCATTTTTGGAAACTATTCCAAGCTTTTATCAGCCTCTTGCTGCCCTTCCACCAGGCCCTCTCCAGTTCTATGATACCCTCTGGAAACAGGGAGTCTAGAAAAAGAACTAGCATCTGGCAAACCAAGGATTTAGTATTGCATAATGAACAGTGTTTTCGGCTCCCTTCACAGTTAATTCTTAACCTGTCTTCTGCTTTGACTGCTGCTGTACTGATGTCTTCACAGAACTAACACAACCCCAAGGTCTGTTCAAAGCCCATCATGTCACATGGTGAAAACAGGACCATCCCCACACACCCCCATGCATTTGCGTCACTTCACGTTTATCCTCAGTGAATTTCCCCACTGCTTCATTGCCTGGTCACGCTGGAAAAGTCCTCAGGCAACTCTTCACAGTTTGACATTTGAGAGCATTAATAAATGGGTAAGATATCTACTTGGCTTTTCTTGCCCAAGTTACCTCTGCTTAGTACTCTAGATAAAAGCCCTCAAGATTCAGCCATAAGAACACTCCTAAGCTTTATGCACAAGAAGTAAAATAATCAGATTTCACATTACCTAAGAAGTTACAAACAGAAAGAATCTTTCTGCCCTGTTCTTTCTCTTCCCTCTCACAAGCATTAGAATTCCAGAGTGAGAGCCTGGTGTTACAGGCTATTTTTTTATTGATAAAAAGAGAGATCAGTGCTAGATTTGTTCTTGTACCCAGATCAATTTAAGAAACTCCACAGACTATTTTAAAATCAAAAGGTGTTCCAACGACAAAGATCAAAGCAGTAATACAAGAGCTCAAACCCCAGGAACTGCGGCCCTAGAAAAGGATCAAATACTGCCTGAGTAAGCTCTGACTCTGCTCAACTGTTCAGCACATTTGAACAGATAAAAGGGCAATGCTGGAACATAGCTTGAAGCTGCTTCAGAGGCTTGGGCAATTTGGGGGTTCCAGCAAGCAGTGCCTTTTCACTTTATCCAAATGAAAACCAAAAATGAAGTGGGTGCAAAGCTTGAGCAACTCATTACTGAAGTCAATATCTTCAAGCAAGTCGGTAGACATTTAGGGATCTAAAAAGCTTTAGCATATGACAGAATAAAACAGCACCCCATCCTGGCTCCAGTCCCTGAAGTTTAAACTTTTACAGTATCGGTATGGTGTCAGAAATCAAAGTAAAATTATTCAATTTAACCTGAAGCACAGCTGGAAAAACATACTATGACTGCAGAAAGAAATCAGTGAAATTCCATCCATGCCCGAGTCACAGAGGCACGTGCATTCACAAGGGATGCAGAGAACTCTGACACAGGGAAAGCTGGATTCCTGAATATATGGCAGTTTTGAAGATGAGAGGGCACATACCAGCTTAACAGGTATCAAAGAGGCATGAATGGTTGGGGAAGAAAGGGACTCACAAACCATGCTATGCTCTTTCCTACAGAAAGAGCCCTCCATGTAAAAAACAAATGTAGAATATAAAAACAGAATGAAATAAAATGGGAAGAGAAAGACAGAACAGTTGGAATATAATAAACCACCACTGTCAATGGTGGCACAAAGTCTGGGAAGTCACAATATCAACTTCTGTCCACAAAGAAACTGCCACCGATAGAAATGCACTTGTCAGTCCCTGCTGAAGAGAGCTGCAGAAACAAAATACCACAGCTATGTGGCAGGTCAAGAGTGCTGATCTACTGCGTCACAAGAGGAGCAGCAGCATGTGGCACTGACAGTCAAAAATCAACTGAAATGGAAGATCACTGCTGGGAAGCTGATGTAGTACCTTGCTGCTCTAGAGGAATTTAATACTGAGGATTAGCAGGTGTTTTTAAACATTAGACAGATATCACAGAATCCAATTGTTTAGGTTGGAAGGGACTTTAAAGCTCATCTCATTCCAATCCCCCTGCCAGGTGGCAGGGACACCTTCCACTAGATCAGGTTGCTCCAAGTCCCATCCAACCTGACCTTGAACACTGAACAACTTGTGCCAGTGCCTCATCACTCTCACAGGGAAGAATTTCTTCCTAATATCTTATATAATCTAATTCTGCCCTCTGTCATTTGGAAGCCATTCCCCCTTGTTCTGGCACTCCTTGTCAAAAGCCCCTCTCCAGCTCTCCTGTTAGCTCCCTTCAGGTATTGCAGCCCCTGGTAAAGGTTTTTTCATCAAATTACTGACAAATTAAGAGATGAATGAATTTGAGAGAATGTTCATCTTTCCCACAGACCAATGACAACTGACTCTGCTGTGAACTCTGCCTTCTGCTGAAGCCATATGTTTCACTGTGGGAACCTTCCTTCTCCAACATACCAAAATGATCCCAGTCTTCTTGAAGGTTCTGGATCTCCAGCTGGTTCCGCCCCTCTGTGAAGAGAGGTTTGGGGTTTTTCTCAAAGCCTCCCGAGAGGATGCCACCCTGCCAGTTGCGTATGTAGATCCTGCCATCAGGGTCAACAATGGCTGCAGAGGGAAGAAAAGAGGTGGGAAGGGAATTGAGAAAAGGGTATCTGTCTCAGGCTCTTGTCCCACAAACACCAGCGATGTGGGCTAGTGACATTGCTAGGCCAAACCAGCAGTCTCCCAGCATGAGAAGGGACAGTCTCAGTTCCCCCACCCGATGCTGTCACACCATTCTGGTTCTCATGTGACACCCTGGTGAGTGAGTTTAGATTAAGCCATTAGCTCCCACCACAGCCACACTTGTTAACTTTTGGACACTACATTAAACTGAATTAAACCTGAGGAGCCCCAAGCCAGCAGGACAGCGCTCCCAGGAGTGAGAGGACACAAGAGGGATTCAGAATCCTTGTGGCACTGATAAGCTATTATACTGGCTTAGTTCCACTGAAACTGCACCCAAGATCAGACCTTCCACCGAGACATGTCCTGCCCTGCCCCTCCTTCTCCTCTTATTGTAAGAACAGTTAATTTGTAACAGATCCAGCTTACTGCAGGCCACCAGCACAGAGAAGGTAGGCACAAGCCTACCTTGGGGTGAGGCTGAGCAGTCAGGACTGGATTGCTCCTTCCACTGGTAGTGTGTCAATGTATTTATGTTACACTACCTGACATGTTCCATAGCAATTTTTGCCATGTACAGAAAAGCTGAGAATACATATATGTGAATATATACATACATACATATACACACACAGAGAAGGGTTTTAATTAGTCAAATAAAAGTGAAGCACTTGGGTCTCAATTCCCTCGACAGTGCATACATTACTCACTAGAAGCAGAAAATCTTGCTAACAGCTGAAAGTAAGTCCAGCTTTCTACTTCTCAAACACAGTTTTCATACGGAAAGGCTTTTTTTAAGGGATCCAAAAGCCAGAACATGGAGGAGGAGCAATTACCTCAAGTGTTTGGTTGCCCCTACAGCTCATAGACATGTAAATGCCATTGTAAAGCCTTAGCTTCAGTTGGAAGAAAGGAATAGATGGGTCATTTGGGGCCAGCAGCCTGCAAGGAAAACATAGTGCCAAGGCTAGCACACTCTCCAGCCCAGAAATGCAACAGTCCATGACTCAGACACAACTACGACTCAAGCTAGAGTCAAGGTCATGCTCCTCTTAAGTTGATGAACTCTTAAAATCATTTCCTGAAGCAAAAGCTTTCCGAAGAGTAAAGAAAGACATTCTTTCCACCACTGAAAAAGGGTACTCAAAGCAATTCAGAGAGAAGGACTTCACAATCCCATATGAGCTGAGGACCAATAGCCTGAGGTTGGCCTTTTACAACACAAATTACAGGTTACCTTGAAAAGGCAAGTTGAATTCATCAAGAAAAGTGAGAAGAGATGAAGAATACTTACTTGGTAAGCTGCTTGACAGAGGCTCCTTCAAAGGATGTGTCAGGAGGTAGAAGTGTTCACAGGCATGGAGTGGGATATGGACTGGTTCCTCCCCAGAGTGGCCCAACTCATAGGCCCACTGAAACCAAAAAGTGCAGGTCAGAATGATAAAGGAAAAAAAACCAGCTCCAGAAAAAGAGCAGCACAGAAGCACAGATCACCCCTCTGATTTTGCTTTCATAAAAGACCAAAATTTGGTTCAGATCTCTAGACATTAAACAGACATAATTTTTTTCTCTTTTCTTAGCGTTTGAATTGTTTTGGATAAAGACTGTTTTTCTGTTCCTAACACAAGAGCCAGAAAAGTGGGGCCCTGACTCAAAACTAAGAAGTACCAGCTTACAATACAAAAGCAAAATAAGATCCGTAGCCCAAAGTCAGTACTAGGTTCAGCATTTAGAAGCAGAATAGTCAGCATTTAGGTGCCTTTACCAAGACCCTTTACAAAGGGTCTTCTAGCAGACAGCTGTTAGCTGAGAAACTGCAATTGTCAGCTTGCAATTCTTGCAACTGTCACTGCCTTTTCTAGCAGAGAAGACCTGACACTAAGGAGTAAAAGCAAACGAATTTTTGGGGAGAGAAGTGAGAGAAAAGAAGCTGTCTCCCTAACAGCCAAAGTAAAGTTCTTTCTGTCAGAAAGGTGAACCTCACAATGGAGAGACCATGGACAGAGCTGTACCAACAAGCTGCAGGTACTTGCACAAGCAAGTAAACACCCAGAGTTTGGTACACAACAAATGGCAAGCACTGCTCTTCCGCCTTCACACCCCTGCCGCGATAAGCTGATGAGTAACATGACTTGATCTGCTCCAGTAAACCAAGCCGAAGCACAAACCATTAAAAAACCCAATAGGAAAACAGAAAAAAAAGAAACAGAGGGAAGTGCACATATTCTTAAGCAATGGAAAAAAGAGAAAAAAAATTAAATAATTCCACCTGGCCAGCACAGTTGACAAAGTACTCGCATTGAATCCGCCCTCTGTCAGTCTCGACTCCAGTCACTTGACCCTTCTGGATTGTGACATGACTGACACTCGTCCGCTCGTGAATCTGGACACCTGGAGAGGACATCAACATCAGTACGCCATGAGCCTTCTTTCTAACGTGTTAGCTTTAAACCCTTATGCTCAATCAAAATGCTTATTTTCTCTTGGAGACAAAATTTCTATTCTTGATCCAGTAATTCTTAAGCAAAACCCTATTACCTGTAAAACATCATAGGTACAATTTGTACAGGCTGAGACTGTGAAGAGTTACAGTTGTTTTTTCCCCATGTGACAATATGGGTGATAAACAGATCCCCAATATCAACAATATGAAAAAGTCTCAGGTATGGACTTCTTTCCATTACAATTCCTTTATGCAACAAATTTGTAGTTTCAGATGGCATGACTGGTTCTCTTATGGGAAATACGTTATTTTGTGGAAAAAAAAATCAATAAGCAGTACGCAGAAACAAGTTGGGCTAAAATAAACAGAGAGGTATCTTCCTAAGTTGCTTCTCCAATCTCATGGACTTTCATCCTGAATGACCTTTATTTCCTGTTATCATATTTAACCTTTCCCCCTACTTTTAAACCACTCCAAATTTGCAAAAGTGCTGAGCAAACAGCAATTCCAAACCCATTTCCAAAGCATATGTGCTCAATTAAATACTCCACAAGGCCCAGCCACCCCTTTTCATTTGTAGGCAATTAACTATTTTGATGTGTAATTATGAGTCAATTCTAGGAAGGAAAGAGTGTGTGCTTTTTCAGAGACATATGTAACGGCTAAGGACAACAAGCAGGTGCTTCATCTATCCCAAGAAACCTGTAAAGTTTCAGCATGTAAAAAAATTCAGCCCGTTTTTTCACAAATAAATAGGTTTAAAGAATCTAAACTTCATAGAAATAACAGAATTTTGGTCTTCATTGCTCAGTTAGAGTATCAAAAGAGATGCAAAACATAGCTATCATGCAGGAGAGCACTCTATAGATAAAAAAAAGCTCCTACCATTCCGTGAGGCAGCGGTTGCCAGAGCCAGACTCACATTGGCAGATGACACGAGTGCATCTTCTGGCACATACATGGCCCCCACAAGGTCATGGATGTTGATCAGCGGGTGGAGCTGTAACGCTTTCTTTGGGCTGATAATTTCACATGGTATTCCCATTACACTGCCACAGAACATAAGAAACACCATGTCATTTGTCTTGCAGGAGAACTGGTGCACACTGAAGCTGAGTTGTACTTCCTGCTCATACGTACTTCAGCGATGAAGCAATGCGCTTCAGAGAGATCAGTCGGTCCTGAGTCTGAGCCAGTGAAATAGAGCCTGTCTTCATGTACCCTATGACAATGACCAAAGTCAAGTCAGATTTGGATAGGATATTGAATTCCTTTCCATCTCAGACTCGCTGCTTTAATATAATTGTAGACTTGTTGCTTCCACTATTCAGGAGCCTGGAAATCCCATATCCTCAAATAACTTTAAACACTTACAAGCTAGTAATTAAAAAGTGCATGAGAGAACTTCTCAAAAAAGCAATTTAATTTTTAATTGTGTTCTCTTTCTACTTCATATACTCTTGTTTATAAAAAAACTCCCTAAAGTTCACACATGGCAGCTATCAAAAGAGAGAGAAGTTGCTGGCCAAAAAGTGATCTGACTACTCAGAAGAATAAAACTTCAACATCTAAAAGCAGATATTATGTCACTCCAACACCTGCACTGAATTAGTATTCATCTTAATTGCACACATAGTTATTAACCTCTATTGAGTCTGACATACATCACAAGTTCTTGTCGGAAGAAAACATTCAGTGACCAAGTTCTTCCTATTAGATACATGCCCAAACATCTTGGAGAATTTCAACTATCTTTTTTTGTTATTTCCAGGGCTAGACTGCAGTAAGAGACACAGTTTTGCCTAGGCTTCAGTGCTCCTGTTAACCATCTACTCTTTTTGAGACATGAATCAGTGCACAGAACATGAAAACTTGCTCCAGTCACTGCAATATATTTTCCATGTCCTTGTGACAATTCCTGTGTCTGCCCAAGTTACAGCTAACAGTCAAACTGTCACAATTTGCAGGTAGTCTGCCTTCAGTTTTCCCATCTGATATTCTTCTCCCCACTCTGATTACACTTTTGACATCCCTTTGCATCTGATTATGTCCATATGTATTGTTTTTGAACAGGACTTTCAAGCCTGTGTAAAATCAGTCATATTTCAGTATCAGTACTTCAATTCAGTTTCCCAAAGATAACTCTGTGATGACACTTTCAGTACCTGTCTGCACTCCTGTCTCCTGTTCCAGCCGCTGATAGAGCTTGTTTGAATAGTGTGCCATCTTCAGCTCTATGGACACAGGCCTGGCTGTGCTCACAATGCCAGCACAGAAGCGAGTGGTGCCAGCAGCCAACCTGCAGGAGAAGGTGCAGAGAAGGGCCTCATACAGCTGCCAGGTACACATTCCACACCAGGCTGCTAAAGCAGCTCCACTGCCAGCACAAACCACACAGCAACTTCTCCCCCAAACACATTAGAGCAACACTTTAAGTCAGATGATGCACGCATGATGCAACCTCTAGAATGATTTTCCTTTTGCTCACTTTTGAAAATACATTGCATTCCAAGACAATTTCTCTTTAACAAGTCCTAAACACTGACATTTTTGAAAGAAAGTACCTTTTGTAAAAAAAAATTTTAAAAATCTTACACTTTAGTTGAGCTGCCTGATTCTCTCCTCCAAAGCAGGACTTCCCTCAAACCAAAATTAACTTGGTTTTCAGTCTTGCATCTTGGAAGATTACAGTATGAGCAAGTCCCTCTCACTCTGAACTGCCATAGACAGGCACGTGTTTCTTGTCCCTTTTAAAACTGTCCCTAAACCATTGAGCTATTTGGTGAAGGGTTGCTCTAGAGACAGAAACCTACACAACTCCATGCAGTATAGACGGGGGAAGCCAAGGCAATTAGATGTAAGCATCTCCCTTGCAGCCTGCTTCCACAATAATTCCAAGTTACTAAGGTTGCTAAAGCCATCCTGCATTTTTCCATTTGACACAACTGCTTTCAGCCTAGCATGTCTATACTCTCTCAGTAATTCAACCTAAGATTCAGTTGGGCAAGGAATATTTGCTATATCCCTATTCAACGACAACCCAAAGGGCTGAAGCACAGTCTTGCCATACTGTTCTCCTCATAAGGTATTTCTGCTATTGCAGGATTCCTCTTTCTCCTTGAGCAAGCACAGACTGAGCCTGCACAGCATCTTAACTCACTGCAGATCTATAATGGGCTGTTCGTACCCTGCTCCAAGCTAGCAAAATTGACATTCCCTTGCAAATGCAGCTCAGCATCCCTCTTTGCTCAGAGGGGCCCCACTCACAAGGTCTCAGATGGGAATACTCATCAACACAACTTCTTTTCTTTGCAGCTAGAAAGAACCTGCTGCTTCCTAGCCACAAACTCCAGGAACCAAAGTTAATTATTCCTGTAGGCAGTATCAGGTGGGAAGCTCTAAAGTAGATTAATAAATATACAATCCAGCACTTATTTAGGGCATTAGAAGCTGTGACAATAAACACCTCTTCAAACCCTAAAGTCTCAGCGGTTTCATGCACAGGACCTCCAAACTGCTTAATGAAAACACCACAAATGCCCCTCAGAAACAAACATCTAAAACAACTGGGGAAATGCTGGGATACACAGCTTTCAACAGGAACTGTGTGCTCTGCTACAGAGAGCTGACCCAACTCACTGAGGGCACTTCTGCTCAGCCAAACCATAACAGCCTTGGCTATTTTACAGACAGGCACTAAATCCTCCAACAAAATGGATAATCTAAGCATTTAACCAGCTTACAGAGCAATGTTTTAGTGATGACTCCTTATAACCTCTTGCAATCTCTGGAGCTTTGCTGGCTTTGTAATGCTTTAGACACACATGGCATTCTGCTCTCAGAGGTCAACAGGCGCTGTAGGAGTAACGTGGGCTGTTACTACTCTTAAAATGGTCCACCATCTTTGCTAGCTGAATTGTTTTACATGATCACCTGTGATTACAGCAGAGCAGCTACATTTCTCCCAAAGGAACTGTGGTTCAAGGAAAACCCACACTAGAGTTCTCCTGATGGGAACTGCAGCACACCCAGAATGCACACTGGAGCCCAGAACTGATCACACTCCGCTGTGTCACCCCCATGTCTCTCAGAGTACTGTAGGGAGATAGAAGACCCTGGAGTGCAGGAGTGAAGTTGAGGGAAAAAAACATGGTGTTTTAATGTTTGTTTTTTGCTTCTCACAACCTGAATCTATTTTAACTGTGATGAAATAAAGTCAATTATTTTAAATTAATTCTCCCTAAAATAAGTCTGTCTTGCCCATGGCAGTGCAATCTCCATATCTTTATCCTGATGCTCAAGTTTCCTCAGCTTACTTTCTCTCTATCTTGCAGAGGCAAATGGCACAGCTGTGTGGGAGTCTGGCCCTGAGCCACAGCTACCCCATCACAATCACACAAGGGATACTCTTCACCTCGCAGAACAGCCCTGTGTTTGGGAACAGGCAGTAAGCGTTGTTATTAATGTTCAGTATAACCTTATTTCCCCCAAGGAAAAGACTAAAGTCTTCACTTTAGTTCAGATGAGGAGATAGAAAAAACACATTAGAGCAGATATTGATCTGCACAGAAGTTTTGTTTTGTTGGGTTTTTAACCCAGAAATCCTTACCTGCCTTGCTCAAGTAAGACTATATCCTTCCAACCCATCTTGGAAAGGTGATAAGCCACAGAGGTGCCAGTGATTCCACCACCACAGATGACAACCTGTGCCTGTGCTGGCAGGGAAAGTGGATGAGGTTCTGTAGTTGAGGTACTTCGCTGGGAGCTGGTCATTCTCCTCCATTTCGGGTGACCTGCCCGCCACTGGATATCAGACAGCAGTCGGAGAAACATGCTGGCAGCTCTTTGTCACTTTTCCTAAAGCACCACCTAGATGTGTTCAGACGTTACCTCAGTACCACTCCTTCTAGGAAGGAAAAGATGAGACTCACATTAGCACTTATCTTATTACACATGAGGCTGGCAGCAGGAAACATCATGTGGTGTGTCGGGTATAAGTGGACACGAGAAAGCGCATGAGCAAACAAACAGGAGGGCAGTTACTCCTGAAACAACAACCTTGTCGTTAAGATTTAAACTCAGATCATGAAATAGGAACAGAGAATTACACCTTTTGTTTTGACACAGTGCAACTTGACAATGAGCAAAGAATCAAACGAGATGTGGAAAAGCTCTCACACCAGTGACAAGGAGAGATGAAGGAGCCATCAGGCACAGATTATGCTCTGGAATGTTTTCTAAAGCCAGAAGTTAATAGGGCACAAATAAGCTTGATTATTAACGCTGCCAGGCCTTTACCTGAAAGAAACGAAGTCTGTGGTCAGAGAAACTGGCACAGGGCACTGGAGAGGCCCCTCCGGGAACAGCTTTACCACAAGCTTTACCCCAGGGCCTGGCTGCGGCAGCTCCACCAGCAGCAGCACCGGAGGCTCCCTCACCCGCAGCCTCCGGTCCGTGCCGGGAGCCTGAGGGACGGGGGTGTCAGGGCGCGGGATGTCAGGGAGCCCCGGGGCGGGGGGTCCCCGCCTCGGCCTACTCGCCCCCGTCAGCGGCTCCGACCCCGCGCTGTGGTGGACCGGGAGTGGAATGAGGGCCCGGAGCGCTGCTGGCGCCGGGCGCACCGGGGTCGCGGAGCGGGGCCGGGGTCGGCGAGGCCGCGCCGGCTCACCTGGGGCAGGGGGAGGCCGGGCTGACCTTCCGCGCTTTACGGCCGCGGCCGCGGCGCNCCTGCAGACTCTTTTTATTAAATTCTCCCATTTCATCTGTACAGAAAAAAAATGCACATTATTATGTTCAGAATTTCAGTAACATCTCAAAATTACACAGCATGGACATGTAAAAATTAAAAAAAAAAGCAAACAAAAAAACAACTGAAACAAGGAGCGGCCAGGATTTATACACAGAAAGGGGAAACAATTTACAAAAAAAAAAAGTCTCGTTAATGTCACATTTAAAAATAATTATAATAATAAAAAAAAGAGACTACGTTCAAACAGCATCTGCTGTACAATAGGAATCCGCTGGGTGTGCTTTGTACACTGCGGGGTGCTGGGGAGCCCCTTTCCCCCTGCACCCGGTTCGTGCCCAGTCCAACACACGCGTTACTCACAGCTTCCGTCCTCCGCTTCTACGGGCGGCAGTCACACCTTTCCCTTTTCTCCTGGTTCAGTATTTCCCAAGGCGACAGCTAGGCGAGCACGTCTAACTCAGAAAACACAGGGGCAGCAGGGGTAGGATCTCAGGGTGCAGCGATTCACCCTGGCAGGGATCTTTGCGTTTGGTCAGCTACGGGGGCTAGGAGTGTTGTGCAAGGAGAAAATCGTGCCTCTGGCTAGTGAAGAGCAACGTTGTTACTCCTCCCTATCCCAGGCAGCGTTCAGGAACTCAACCGAGCAGATGCGGAATTCCACCAGCACAGCACAAAGCACAGTGCCAGCTGAATTCTCTCTGGCACAGGTGTGATTTGAGTCCCCTCTAAGCATGACTCGTTGCTGGAAGCAAAATGGCAGATTTGGCTCTCAGAGACACTGCGCAACGATCAGTACCTGGGAGCTGCCCGAAGGATTTGAACCCCAGAATGAGGACCATGCTCTTACACAAACCCAAACTACATTTGTTTAATGTACAGCTCCACAGAGCTGTACTTTAAATAGGGACAGAAGTGCTAGATGAAATATTCTGTTTCATACCACACTTATGCACTCATACACACCTCAAAACTATCTCTTTTTTTTCCAAATAAAACTGATAAAGTAAAAAACCCTACAATCTTCTTTCACTAAGTAATAACATTGTGTTTTAACAGAAATCGCCATCCAACTTGAACACAATTCCTCTACATTATAGGATTCCAGCAATCCCTCTGGCTTGTCACATTTCTTCCCTCTGTACTGACCTGCAGTTAGCTTCTGTACTTGAGACAGTCACAACCATTATTTTCCATACAATGCACTTACTGTGGATTCTTTCAGAGCAACACTGATTATATCACAGTGTCAGATTCTGGAGGAAACACTAATATTTTGCTACAGAATTATTCAGCCTTCACTAGGGTCTTTCCAGCCTTTTGCAGCGACAATACACAGAGATACTCAACCCAATCTGCTGGACAGTACACTTCAGGTGCCAGGAATTTTGTTTCCACACAGATGACTTACTCCAGCAGCCTAATGACAAAAGTGAGGCAGGAGAATCCCAAGCTGAAACTTTCAGAAGGACTTGATTAGACTCACTAGGTAAACAATAAATAAGCTTATTACTGTGAATGAGAATGACCTGTTACAGGCTAGCAGAAGAGGAGTACAGAGGTGCACATCATGTACGGCTCCTGACACGTGCACACACATGCCATTATTTAGAAAGCCTAACTTGTTAACCCTTGCAGCAGCAGGAAGCAAATGGAGAGCTGCATGCCTTGCCATATCTCAAACATCCAGCTCTTCCATCCATACCCTGAGCACCAGCATCAAATCTAGAATAAGCTCTCCAAGAGAAGGTTTTGTGATGATCAGGAGAAAAATAAAAAAAACCGAACCAACAACCATCTCCTAAACTGCATTCAGCAGAAGGCAGACTTTTCCAGTGAGAGGTAAGGATCACAAAGAGAAAAGACTACCACAGGCTCTCCCACTCTAACCCACTTCTCCTGGGTGACTGCAGCTACTGCTAACACTCTCTGTTAAATCAGAGAAGTTAAAAAGGCTTTCTCAAGTTCAAGGCAACAGTAGTGTTTCTTACCACCATTTCTCACACCTACCTACAAGGGTGGTGAGACACTGGCACAGGTTGCTCAGAGAGGTTGTGGGCTCCCCATCCCTGATGTGTTCAAGATCAGACTGGCTAAGACTCTGAGTACCCTGGTCTAGCATGGAAAGTGTCCCTGCCCAAGGCAGGGGTTGGAATGAGACAAGCTTTAAGGTCCCTTCCAACTCAAAACTGTTCTATGATTACGATTCTTTCGTTCTTTCCCTGCAGCAGAAAATGCTTACCTGCAGGCAAGATAATGTGTTGGAAACAGCACAACCTGGTTATTTCTGGAAGAGTACTCCTGTGGGTTTCTATGCCTGCAAAACCTCTAGACTTTTAGGTATGCATGAAGAGGAAGAGATTGTTTCAATACTGACTGGTAGATTTTTAATTGAGAAAAAAGGTCATTTGGTCATTACCAAATGATGGTGGGTAGGAGACCCCTTTTTAAAACATGAAAAGATAACATGCTCAGTGATAAAATGGCCTGGACCCCTTGCCAACCTTTAAAAGGTGAGTCTGTGTCTACTGTGACAAAAGGTTTATTTAGTATACTACTTTTTTCTTCCAAAGGCCTCAGGCCACACACCTCTAACACCATCACAGCACACTCACACTGAAACTGTGAGCCTGACACAGGCAGAAACACCACCAACCACAGATTAACACCACTGTGCAGCATGGACTCCTAATGCCATGCTCCAGGCACCCTTACCATAACCTCCTCCAAATGAA
Organism: Anthoscopus minutus; assembly: GCA_013399455.1. Lineage (NCBI taxonomy): Eukaryota > Metazoa > Chordata > Aves > Passeriformes > Paridae > Anthoscopus > Anthoscopus minutus. Next base: position 202,526 of record VWYI01034628.1, read on the forward strand.
AAAGGAAAAAAAAAAAACCAGAAAGCCTTATATCTGAAAGTAAAGAAAGTCACCTTCAGAGCTGAACAGGGTTTTTACATTTGGAACTATGGCTACAAACCTACAATTTTCACTGCAATGTCTTTTGGAATTTAGGAGAAGATGCTATTTCTAGACAATAAACCATCTAATTAGGCTTTTTAAGCTATTAAGATTACAAAATGCCTTCTCAAAAAGTCACAACAGTTTAAAAAAAGCCATCCAATGGCAATTTAATTATGCTAGATAGACATTTTGGAGAAGCAGGACTCATTCCAGCAAGCAAGGCTGCACCAAGATCCCACTTCCCTTGCTGGCAGCTCTGTGGGCACACCAATCTTCACAACAGTAATTTCAACACTCAGTCAAGTGATACAATACACACTTCTAATCACCAAACTAGTATTTGTGGAGCTACACACCGGTGCTACCTCAAGAGACCTGATTAACTGTTTCTCTTCTGCTCCACTTCATACTGACAGACAGCCAGGCAAGCTCCCTTAGCACTAGGGAGGAGGGGCAGAAGAGAAGGAATTCAGGCTTAAATTCAGTTCTACCTCACCACTTAACTGTAATCTTACCATATACTAACTCCACTGAAACTTCATTGCTCAGGCTTTCACTGCTGCTTGCTTGTGTTTATAGTGCTTTACTACAAAACCAGAAGTATGTTTGAGACTTACTAGCATAGCAAGTCAAAACCCATATTTGCCACCATCCTCAGAGCAGGATGAAGTTAAGTGTAAAAAGCTTCAGCAAGAAGGCATAGCAAAAGCTCACAGTATTTTGTATATGCCATTCTGTGTATACAGCATCATCAGAATCAGCTGGTCCACACTCCAGAGTGTCTCAAAACCACCTCCACTGTTCTTCTAGAGAACAATGGGGAGAACTGGAAATGCCAGGTCTTACCTAGCAGCGTAAGTGGGAAAATAAAGTTATGGTTCAAGTATCAGCCACAGCTGGACATTTTCAGGCACATGGTTTTTACCACAGCACACATAGATGAGCACATCTAAAAGGTGAATAAAACATACCCTCCTGTACACATTGACTCCTGTGCAGCCTCTTCTAGATTTCATCAACACACTCCATGTTTCAGTCCAAGCACCTGTTTTATGAGCTTCCCACCTCTTTGTACTTGAGGAACAAAGATGATCGTAAGAAGAGGTCACAACTACCAGTGCAGCTTTTCCAAAACACCTTCTTTGGGCCCTTAGGTGCAAGTATCAGGTTCTGGAACTATACATAGCCATAGCACAAATGCACATGTTGAAAGTAACTATGCAAAAGCTAAGAGCTACTTCCCTTAAAGATCCAGATGTTTCTGCATTTCATACCACACTATCATTCTTCCATCCACTTCTGCCTGGCATTCTGGACTGGCACCTGTGTCCTACATTCCAGAAAAATGCCAGGTGTTATCACCATCAATTGTAGCTGTAGAAATGAAAACTACTCATCAGTGCTATGATGAAAACCATTAAGACCCAGAGTGTGGCTACAAACCACTGTTGCCACACTGTATAAGTAACCATTATACAGAAAAGGAGGCTCTTGAGTGTTCCAGTGCTTTCTGCATCATTGGCAAGAGTGTCAGTGTGTCAATACCATCTACACACAGTTAATTTGGGAGGGTAACAGCTTAGCAGCAGCAAGGTCAAATAAAAGGAGTGTTAGAATTTTACTGCATCATTGCTAATAAAGTTGACCAAGTAACTGCTCAGAGCACTTCCTGCCTATTGACACTCTTCAATACTGACAGGCTCTACACACCTCATGTCTACATCATGTCTTTAATCTACTGAAATACAAGTTGTACAGCTCATATGAGTATTCAATCCTGGTCAGTATTTTATTCTATCTTGCGAGCAGCAGAGGAAGAGAGGAAGGACATCTTTTCAGCCAAAAAAATCCACAGTCACATAAGCAGGATATTCACTAGGAGATGACACCAATGATTGGTGTCCTTAGGTTGTCCAAGACTATGCTCTGAAGATGCTTTACACAGACGAGCAAGATGTCCAAAACAAGGCCAACTGTGGTGTAAGACGCAATTTACCCTTTAATTTCCTGCCTCAACTTCACCCAGCCACAGAGGATGACTAGATTTCAGTATGAACCATTACCTAAATCAGTCGGTATGCAGAATATGTCTGTCTTTAAAAATTTACTTAAAAACTGCTTGAGCTGCAGGTCATATCAGTCTGATTTGGAGAGTGAAGGCAGTTCCAACAGTACAACAGAGACTTGTCTACAGGCAGGTAAACGAGAGTCTGCTAACAAAGGGGTAACAAAAGCTGCTGGCTGGGCTGCCAATGTTGCACACAAACTTTCATAGGATGAAGATGCCATGGGTGAGATCCAGGATGGGAAAACTGAGCCAACACCTGCTGCTTTTCTAATTTTTTTTTAATTTTTTTTTTCTCCTCTCACAAGAGGGGATGGGTAGACTATACAGAGGAGGGCTGTACAAAACTGGGCACTGGGCAGGCATTTCTTCAGCAGGCGATCCAGGCTCTACCTGTCCTTGAGCTCTCTTGTCACCCGCTTGGTGATGCGTCCACACATCAGGCCAATGAGGAAGAGTACACAGATGCCAACCGTGATCACAGACAGGATGTAATTTTTGGATGGAGAGGTCATAACTTGCATGGCAAGGTCAGAAAAGCCTTCTGCTGGGGCAACCTGAAGGTGGAAAGGAAATAAATGAGCCAAGCTGTGCTTTCCATGCAACCCTCAGCCATTTACCAAGTGACATTTACCAGCTTTAGTGTCAGCTACTGCTATTATTGAACAACGTCGTTGTCAGAGTTGTCCTAAACCAGAAAAAAAGCAGGCCTGCAGTGATTCACCTGAAGGAACTGTTGTTCAGCTGGCACCTTTATAACAGGAAGTTTTCTTGCCCCTATCTCATTGCCCCACACCTCCTCTGCAGGTGACCGAGCCCTGTGTGCGCAAAAGATTAATTCTGTATTGTTAGGGACACATCTGAGACACAGCGATAATAGGATGTAAGCTCCAAGAAGACAACCTGATTTCAGTTTTTCTGGACCAAACTCAAAAAACTTCATTCGGAAACAAGAATTTCATTACAGTTGAAGTTTTTCATAAATACCTTGCAACAGAGAGATCAAAGGCATAAAATATGGAAATCATTTACTTATTCACCTTTGCAGCATAGCTCCACATTTCAATACGATCATTAAGGCGTTTCTTGCATTCAGGCTGCAACCTCACACGCTTATCTTCCAGAGCTTCCATTAAGCATGACATTTCTGTAATGCGCAGAAGATGGTGTTACAAAATAGAAGCAGTGGCTTCGATAGCAGGGTGCAGAGAGGGGCTCTTCCATTCTCATGAAGGCTTATGGTTACAAGGCTTTCTAAACAGAACTGGCAGACTATGCCTGAGGCTAGCAATTTCACCAAGATCAGTACTGCAGAGATGAAGTACTTGGAGATGCAAGGAATTTTGACTTCCAAAAAGAAACCACAGTACACATCCAATATATAATTCACATGGTTTACATGAGATTTTATGAAGTCTTATAAATCTGCATCTTCAATTAGCTGTACACTCTGAACTCCATGCCACCAGCCTTTAGAGAGAGCTAAGATCAAATTCATTTCAGAAAACACAAGATCTTATCTTCTTAGGCTTGTCAGGAGTTTATTTTAAACAACAATATATTTTGAAAGGTCTAACTTCCTGACTTTTCACACAGTCCTGTGAGAAGGAAATGGGATCACAGTGTTCTGGTGCCAACAGAGGCACTTGGCCAACTAACTCATACGTTCATTTAAACACTCATGTAAGACACAGACATAAAATTTTGTATTTTTCATTCATGCTACCACACTTGACTAATCCCTAATTAGATGCTTTTTGCATTGCAGTGAAGAGTTATTTAGCTTGTAGCAAACAGGCCACAGACTTAGTTAAACCAGCTCCAGACTTTTAATATGCAACTGTAAATTCAAGCATTTGCAGGCACAGCCCTCTCTAAGCTACAGACTTGGACACAAACAAAGACTTTTTGACATCCATTCATCTACCACTTCTGCTGCTGTTTCACCCTGTTGCCTACAAATGATTGGTGGAAATATCTTGTATGTAAGATTACACTGGTGAGAAATGCAGGTTAAGTATCTCAAGACTGAGAGGTTACACAAGTACAGCACAGGCACTTACGGCGTCCCCTCCCTGGTGGAATGGCAGCACAGTGGTGTTTGATGTCTAGGGCACAGGCCGTGTGGAGCACTGGGTCAACAAATATATCTGCTTTGCTTTCCTTCAGCATGTTGAGCACTTCCTGCAGAGGAGGAAATTACAAGTACATGTCATAAAAAGAAGACAGAACAAAGCTCATGCGGATCAATGTCTCTGAAAGGTGTATCATCTTTTCAAATCCAGGATCATGAGAAATTTCACACTGTCCTTGGATAAGGATATATATATATATATGGATAAGGACATAATATGAATGCTGGTTTAGGCTTAATTTAAGTGTCCTGGTTTGTAACATTCCTTAAAATACTCATATTAATCTAAAAGACAGTCAGTATGCCAGGACTACCTCAGTTAGAACTGAAATCAGGTACCATAGCCACGGCACAATTCATACAGCCCTCAAGCACACAGCTTGGGCCTGGGAAAGCCTGCAATGGAGACAGCATCAAGAAACAGGTTAGTAACAAGACCCTTGGGCAACCTTTCATAATCAAGAAAGGATTAAAGTCTGGAATTGCAAAGAAGGAACTTTCAACACAATTTTCACTGGCAAACTGAAATTGAAGCACTGCAGGCCAGAACCGAAATGTATAGGGGAAATTTCAACGCTCTGTCCTCATACTATCTAGAACATGATCTAGGCTGTGATCTGGAAAAATAACAAACTTCTGCAGAGATGGGAGCTTTTTGGAGCACATCCAATTTATTTTCTTTACCTTCTTGCACATCTCAGTTTTTATTTTCAGAAGATTCACTTTCAGACATTCTTCCACCTGCCCAGTCTGCTCCTGAGCTGCTGCCTCTTCTGCACACAAGCTGGAAATCTATTTTGAAAGAGGTGTTTTAACATAAGCAGTTCACAACAATCATTCTGCCTTTTGGCACGTTTGTATCTCAATATGTTAGTTCATCAGAGGGGGCAGCTGAAGAATACATGATGAGATTCCTTCCCCCCCAAAATCCCCCAAGCCAAATGCAGCCCAGCTTATGCAATATGCATAACCCTTTGAAACCCAGCAGCAAGAAGTCAGTATCGCTGTACTGAGGAGGAGGGCAGGGAAGAAAACAGCATGGAAAGAATGTGAAAGTATGAAATAAGTAACACTTGAAGATGACCAACTCTGCTACTAAAACTGAAAACTCAAAAAGCCTGATGGTATTCCAGTTAAGGCTGACAAGACCAGAGAACTGACTTTTTTAACAACAGGAAAGAAATATTTTTCCATAGTTACAAGTACCGAGGAGATCCCAGATGAAAAAATTAACTTTGTATTAGCACTGCACAGCAAACTGCAATTCTTGTGCACTGGACAAAAGTCACAAGCAGAGAATCTGACTGGCTAGAAGCAGCCCAAAGGAATTTTTTTGTTTTACTTATTAGGAAAGCATGTTTTGAGAAACAAAAATCTGTTACATGAAGGGAGGTTTCATCCTGAAAAAGTAGCTAAGGAGTTACTCTCCTACCTCATCAGAACAATGCATCTGAAGCTGGGGATCCAGTCGGTAATCAAGGGCTGATTCCTGGATTATCACTCGAATTTGGTCCTCACAGTCTGGAGAGAGACGCTATTTGGAGAAAGTCATTAACTCACTCAATGACCTTTGGAAGTCAAACACCCTGTACATTAACTTGTATTCTATAGGAACACAAAAACCTCCTTTATGTATAGCATGTTACATATGTTGAACACTCCACAAACCCAAGTTTGATTTGTTATTCAGTAACTGTTGATCAGCACAATCTGCACATTTTTTCATTTGCAGGCATCAGTTCTACTCACCTGGTCTGCATATTTCAACTTCAGGCATGAGATGACTTGTCCTTCCAACTCTGTATCATCCTTGGCCCTATTCAGGATATTTTGGCAGAATTTTGGTATGTCTGCTTTGCATGCCTTCCTGAGCACAGGGTTTAAGCGGTAATCTAACCCAGAGAGATGACAGAACTTCATTAGAGCATAACATCTCTTCAGATTACAGACCATCACACTCCAAAAGAGATGGGAGAGGAATTTCCTGGATGACATTATACCATCAAGGAACATAATTTTTGGGGAAAATAGTTTTTTTAAATAACAGAATTTCAAATTGTGAGTTAAGAGCTTCAGGAATAAGGAGGATTCAACAACACATCCTGACCCTCAAGAACTTGACTAAGGTCAGTGTGTACATAGAAAACAACAAAGGAGAATAAAACAAAACTGATACTCTTCCAGACACGCAGAACACCTCAGGCAAGCGCATTCCGGTTTTATTTCAGAAGAAGATACCTGTGTTCTGTGTAATCTGGCGCTTGGTAATCATCTGCTTGCATTTAGGATCCATCACTTCACTGTTCTTGTTTTGTTTCAAACACTGCAACATGTTTTTTGAATCCGCCTCTGGACAAAACCGCTACAAAAAATCCCCAAAACCCACCAAGTTGTGTCATTAAAAGCGCTTGAAAAAACAAAACCCAAACCCAATAAGCAGCTTCCAATTAATGGAAGGAAATAATCACCTGCCCAACAGAGAGGTATATAGCCAGGCTACCTAGCCCCAACATCTCAGTGCTACTCCCTGAAGTGACTATGGGCATTAATGTCTCTGCTTATGCACTGAGCTTTATAGTCCTGACTAGCTTATCAAAAGTAAATTGCCTTTATTTTCTATTCTTAAGAAACAGCACACTTGGAAAGAAATACCCACCAAATTAGGTCTCATACACAACTACTTTGGTTCCCATTTATTTTAGAAACTAAAAAAACAATCTTTTAAGTCTATACAATACTGCTATTCTGAGTAAAATGCTGTTTGGACAAAGCAACAGTAAAGACTTCATTAGCATCACTCAGGGCAAACTAAGACCGCATACAAGGAGAAAGCAGAGAGGAGCTCATTGACAATAATTAGCCCATTCCACCTTGAATCAGATAGTCAAAAGTGAACCAGCTTACCCAAAAATCAGACCAAGGCAATAATCAATTTTGATAGAAAGTAATTCCATGGGTATAAGATAAGGCTTTTGCATCTCCAAATCCTCACTGTTTTGATGAGATCACAGGTCTCTTTTTAAAAGCATACGTCTGAACTGGAGAGCAAATAACTCTCAGGATGCTCTTCATCAGTCAAAATATGGAGTCAGGGCACTGCATACAGACCACACTTACTAGTGTTTCAGGGCTTGGAATTCTGGTTACTGTGAAAGAGTGTCTTATATGAACACTCACTGTTGCTTTCTACATGTACACTTCCAATTTTCATTTCTAATTCTAAATTATGCATGACTTTGCCTGCTTTATCAGTTTGATAAAAGTCTGCGTGCACCAGGTCAGCAGTGAACTAAAGATTTTATTCTTCTCTGTAATCATAACTTCTTCACACTTGCTAAAAGCGAATCCAAATCCAAACTGACTGGATGAGAACTGTATTAGGAGTCTCAGCACAGATTCCCTCTCAATTCTGCTGGCGGCTGGGAAAACAAATTTATTAGTGGACAGGCTTTGATTAAGAAGTTGAAAGATAAGAGCCCTGAAGAAACTTCAGCCTGATTCAGAGTTAAGTAACAGATTACTCTGCAAAAAAGCAATCATACTTCTGAAAAAGCACTGCAATGTTGTAACAAAAGCCTCTATGGGAAGCTCAAAGCTGATTCAGCTCTTACATCCCAACCTCACCCTCTTAAATGAGAATACCATTACCTTGATCATCTGCTTGCAGACTCTCATGAGAGTGTAGTCCAGTTCTGGGTCCATCATTTCTGTCTCCTGCAGTTTAAACACTTTCTGGTGGCACCGTGTACTCAATTGCTTCTTGATTTCTTTCAGGCATTCAATAATCTACAACACAATATTGCAGGCGTAATGGATACACTGTTGATATGATTCTGTCATAAACAGCCATGTGTTCCCCTAATGACCACCTTCATCTCATTCAGACAGTTAAGCTCCCAATGCCTAGATTTTATCAAAGTCATTACCAATGCTTATTTCCAGGACTTTAAGCTCATCTTTCCTCACAGATTTAATGAGATGGAAAGGGTCTCTTGGACTTATTCCAGAACCACGAATCTCATCCTGCAGACATTATGCCTATGAAATCTTTAGCAACATTTGCAACCAGCTGCTAATAGCTTAAAACCAGCATAAACTGAAGAATAAAGGGCTCATAGCATTGCATTCACCCAGTATTAAAGCTTGTGCGCCAGTGGAAAAGAAAGAAATTAACATTCCTAAGTACTACCAAAATATTTGAGTGATATCAAAATGAAAATCTCAAGCTGCACTTACACAGGCAGATGTGTTCTTCAAAAGTTTTCTGAAATGAAAGTACAAATTAAATTGTAAATTATTAATAAATTCCATTACCTGAGCATTGCCATAGGGCACATTCTGGCAGTAATTCTTGATGTCACTTTTACAAGCCTCATACAGTTCTGGTTCAAGTCTGATATCCTCAGTCTGGAAGAAAAATTACAATATCAGCCTTAAAGCAGGATTCAAGATTATTTTCATTTTTTTAATCTCTTAACTGAAGACCTCTACTCACAAAAAGTAAGCGACCCTCATACCAGGCATTCGGTTTCTTTGAATACAAGGGTGTTGGGTGTGAGAAGTCATGTTAGTAGGATTTCAGCTTTGGAATTCCCTGAAGTTATCTGTCAGCTTTTTAGACTGAAGAAAGAGTGAGTATAAATCAAAGTATAGAGCCAGCAAGTTATTTCCACTGCTTCTCCTAAAAGGGCATCATCACCACTGTCCAAGACAACTTAAATCTTTCCACATGAAAGCTAAAGGATGTATGAACAGCCACCCATCTAGTAGGTGATCTGGAGGATGTGAATGAAGTTTCCTGGTTTTGGTGATGCCCAACATCTGAATTCTTCCATACAAAGGCAAGAGTGCTGCCTCTTCCGATATGGACATACTTAAGGTGAAGCTTTGACACTTAAACAGTATCCACAGGACAAAGACCTTAAGAGTTTATTACTGCAAGCACTGCAGCAGGAAGTTGAGAGGCAGCTTTGCCTACCAGAACAAACACTACTCCTATTTATCCATTGAGCAACTTGGAGCAGCTGGAGTTGAGTTGCTTCATCTGTGCTTGTTTCCTCCGCCTGTCAAATGAAGCTTTTGTTCTCTCCTTCCTAGAGGATGCTAAGGACATCAGAATGTGTAGCACGTTGCTGTCTAACACTAAACTTAATCACTTCACATTGAAATTCCAATGACCATTTAGCTTGCCTTAGCCTTCGTGAGACTGTATTTAAGGTGTTAAACAGACAATCAGTACTTTCACCATGAAGGGCAATTGAGCTTTATGTTGTAAGAAAAGTGGAAAAATAAATAAGATGCATCTTGCAAATAGCTAATTTCTTCCCTTTTTTCCCCAAAGGTGGATAAACCAGGAAGCTTTAATTGAAGGACCTCACTAAAAGAGTGGGGAGGGCAAGAATTTCAGGCATGTTTACCATCTCTAGCTCCTCAACACGCAGCTGTTTGCGGCACTTCAGAGAGACCCTGTGCTCCTTGGCATCCTGCAAAGTATCATTGCGCACAGTTGTGCTCAGACAGATCACCACATCCACCCTGCAGAAAAGAACACAGCTTTTTATTCATACACCGTTCAGTAAAACCAGTCAAGGTTGTTATTGGATTACCACACCAGAGAAACTGACTCAAATAATCCAAACACAGTATAAAGTTTTTGCACATCTGTGCTTATTTCTGGGTATAGCTCTATGTAGAGTAACTGGATCACAATTAAAATCTAAATTGGAGTCTAGATCAGCAGACAGGAAGACATTCAAAATCCCACCAACACCTCTGCCCAGCAAGACTTCTGCTCTTAAGTCATGTCAGCACTTTAGAAAAACTTTGCTTCATCTCAGAAATAGATGAAGGTGAATACCTATATAACATTGCAAGCAATCCTTTTACACTATGAGAAGGGCATTTACCTCATAAAATGCAAATAGTCTTGCTATCCACAAACAGGACTGACCTTGTGTGTAATTTATCCTTACACCATTGCAGTAGGACATTAAAAAAAATCCCTTAGACTGCAGTGAATAAACCAGATAAAATAAGCAGGATGTTTTCCCTTCCCAGATCAGCAACTAGAACAGTAGCAGGCCTCTTAGAAGACAATGAATCTAGCAAGGATATAAGAATGACATCCTGGGACATGCAATCCACTAATTGTAATAATTAGCTAATTTCACAGCAAATTTTTTTCTTGGTGGAGAAAAAATGATGATGATAATGATCATAAAATAATGAGGACAGGTTTCTATCCAGGAGTAAAGCAGAAGTAATTTTAAGAGGCAGGCCTCTACCTTAAGCATCTACAAAACACAGTCACCAAGGGAACATACACAAATCTTCCTTTAAAAAAGTCCAGTATTTTCTGTTCTATCGTGAAATACCTTGTCACTTAATTACATATTTATACACTTAGATTGCTCTTTGGTCAGGCACTACATACTTTTTTTTGATGTTGGGGCACAGTTTCAGCACATCCTCCTTGCAAGCCATTTTAAACTTGTATGAGAACCTAAAATCTTTCATTTGAACCTGCAAGAGAGAAATTGCAAGAAAATTTTGGTCATCAGGAGTTTAAAAAAATAGCAAGAACACTTGTTGAATCACACAATTAGCACATATTTTTGTTCAAATGTATTAATGTGAAAGCAGGGGGAATGCTGCACTGCTGAAGTTGGGACTCTATCAAATGCCAGGGAGGAAGGAAAGGCTGAAAAGAAATGAACTCTAGAAGTGACCACTTGGGACCAGGCATGCAAATACAACTGTCTGAATTCACAAGAGCTCTTTAAATACAGTGGAAAATCAATTTCAAAGAAGGAGCATTTTCACAATTAGCTAATTCCCAGCAACAGCCTGAAAGTACAGAACAGGCTTCCACTGACAGCAGAGGAAACTGTTGCTCACCAGCTGGAAATGAGTAACACCAATTGCACATTTTTCATTCATTTCCTTCTGGTGCTTGTTCTGTATTAGACACTCCATCAGGTCCCCAGAATCAATCTGGTTATCTGCAACCTCCTGAAGAAGAGATGAAAGGTGTAAAAATTAACTACTTTTACAAGTCACGGGTTTTATGCTCTTTTGGCCCACTGTGACTAGGAAATATGGAACTTACAGTCCCACTCTCCATGGTGAGCTCACTATTAACTGACCACCCTTGAGCTGCACCACACAACTATGTTTATACAGTTCAGAAAAGAACCATCTCAGACACACACACACTTCAGACTCAGGAGAACACATGCAAAGACACAATGCTTACATGACATATTAAAATTAGGTGCCTTCACTGCTCTTTAACTACTCAGCCCTACACCAGTGAAGGTAGAGTGGTTAGACATGCTGCCTGCATATAAAGGAGAAGGAAAAAAGTCTAGTATTTAACTCACTGTAAAGAGTGATTTATGCCAACTACAGAGCAATTTTCATCTTCAAACTAGCTTTTATGCTAGGGCTCTGACAACAGCAGAAACACTAGGTGGAACTAAGTATTTTTATTTCAGGGTGATTTTTTAATTAAAGACTTTTGGAAATTACTACCTCTAATTTTACTTTTGAAGTGTACCAAGAACTGATACAAAAACTCTCTAATCTTTCCTGCTGGGTTTTTCCTCAAAGATATTCACACTACTACAGAGTACTCACATGACAGAATGTCTGGATAATGGGCTCACACGCTCTCATCAGCAAGGCTTCAATTTGAATGTCCTGCAGAAAATATACAGATTTTTATTCTCACAGTGAATGCACAAGAGAAAAAGATTCTGGAAAAAAACTGTGATAACAACTCAAAACGCAACCCAGTTTACAGGGTTTTGAAAAATCCAATCCAGAAAGCTTTGCCCTTTAGCTCTGGAAATCCCAGGATTCACTCTTGCCAACATGGCAAATGCAAGGCAAGCCTTCTGGCTTAATGGAAGTCTGGTCTCCACAGAAACTCCTGGCTTGGAGAATTCAGTCATTCTCCTCCAAACTGAGTGCTAGAGCATTAGAAATCACATTACACCAAGGTAAGAATTGAAGATTTGCCACAGTTCTGAGAAAACCAGTCTTTAACCACTGGAAGGAAAATTTCCCTATGTCGTAGTGTAAATTTTAAGAGATGTGGGGAACAGTCTGGGTCTCAACAGTCAAATATGCAGCTTCATAAAAGAAGTAAAGCTGCCAGCATCACTGGAAATCTCTACTGATGTACCTGGTGGTTATTGCTTGCAAAATTTTTGTGACTGGGAGGAAAGCTGCAGTACATTTCTCAAAACTACTTCCAAACAAGACCAAAATCTCAAATCCCATCACATATCTTGACTTGTATTAAACGAATTCCTGTGCAAATCTTAGTTTTAGTACTGTAAGTGATCTTTAAAACAGGAAAAATGCCATCAACAGCCTTAAATCCTGAACTGTAGTTTATTTCTCTTCCTCAAGAACGTCCAGGAAAACTTCCATTGTATGGGGTAAAAAGGATATATTTTGATCCCAGATCCTAGCTGCATTTCCACAGCTCCTCTAACCTCAGGTTTTTTCATCACTATTAAAATGGCATGCTTAACTAGACATGCTCATCTATTCCCTTTTCCCCAGGCTGAAAACCACTCACCTCAGACTCCAGCTCAGTGAGGTTTCCCACTATGTCTCTGCAATCAGACACCAAGTCATCAAGATGGTCCTGAAGGCATTCCAGCTCCTACAGAAACAGACATTTTAGTGTGTGGTACAAGAACTCGCGTTGAAATTTTGAGCTTAAAACATTGTTAGACATGTGGAACTGTCCTCCTTTTTGTAAAGTCCTAAATCTCATTTAATCCCACTCCTCTACTAGCATTCCAGAACACACACATATAGTAATGATTGAAAATACTGGTCTAGGACACTACCACTTATTCTCAAAAGCTGCATGATGTGCTTTCACTTCTGGAATATCCCATTTAATCTACCCTTTCCATAACCTTAAAGAGAACTTCGTTACCCAGCCTATGATGGGCACTTCAAAAAGACTGTGGTATCTACAGCATCTGCTGCAGAATGGTTCCTTTGCTACAGCCCTCCTGAGGCACAGCAATTTAACATGAAAGTATTTGTTGGAACTTTGTTAAGCAGCTGCAGATGTTAGTTCAGTTCTGTATAAACACAGGAAGCATGTCAGTATTTGCCAAATGAAAATGGGACAAAAATTTATGTAGGCAATATCAAGCTTGTAACAGAGTATTACAAAAAAGAAGTTGAGGGAGGTAGGGTTGCTTCTTTAAAGTCTTTTTTGTGAACTATTCCCTTCTCCCTTCTCATTCCACTAATATTTGAACATGCAAAGCTTCTTTGCACAACCTGTCTCAGTCTGGTGCAGGTTGTGTTTCAAACTGCACTAATTTTTAACACATTCCCATTATTAAGAGGCAGCAAGATGTCCTTTTATTTCCTTTTTGTCCATCCCACCCCTCCATCTTTGCAAACAAACTAGCAGTGATATTGTGTGCAGTACCTGCCCTGTCTCTGTTTTTTCACTGCACCACTTCCCCAAGTCAATCATGCATTTGTCCTGAAGGGCTGGGTCCAGCTTCACATCCATGGCTCGCTGATGGAGGATTCTCTGGACCTCTGCTCTACACTCTCGTGATAACTGCAAAGAGAACAGGGAGTGTTTGGCATATGGGGTCCCTAAATCCACACAGGGCAAACAGGATGCTGTCAGGTAAGGTTCTGAGAGTAATCACAAATGCCATCATCAATCCCACAAGGCACAGAAGTCCTGCACTGCCTGCCAAGGCCACCACAAGAAAATGTGAGTTCCCAAACAGCTTGGAGTCCTGTCATTTAGTTTAGACAGAGGCTCCTCTCATTCCACTAAGTTTTATATAATATATAATTTTATATATATATNAAAGAGATGTCAAATCAGGTCACCAGGTTATCTGCTACACCTTCACTCAAGGCTACAGACCAATTCTACAGAAGAAAGTCAAAGTAGCTCATGCCCTTTATACCAAATGGGAAGCCCAGAATAAGACAACATAGTCCAGCTGTAATTTCTTCTCAGCAATCCCCACTGCAGCACATCAGAGTCAGCACTTGCAAGACAGGAAGAAACAAACTGTAGGAAATCAAGGGATACTAGTGTGGTGCTTATGCAACCTAAAATGCACCAGTTGAAGCTTAAAGATTCATATATTTAAAAATCCAAACCACTAGAAGTTACCTAGCATTCTGTTAACTGGAAACAAATATAGGTCTAACCTCCCATGAGTTTGCTTCCAAGACTAAATTTCAAAATGACATCTGCTCCCTTAGCCTACTTTACAAAAGAAAAACACATTTAAAAACCTTTTCTCTCTCTGATAGATTATTTGCAGGGTGGCTATTGATTTCTTTGGTCAGCACTAATATAAAATGGAATGAAAAAGTCTCAACTCAGCAGACTAAGAAACTGCATTAACAAAAAATTATTCCTAAAAGAGATGCTTTCAATCAATATTTGACCTCTGCCACAAAAGACCTTTTAAATCAAGCTGTGGAAATTAATTTTTAAACTGGGCCATTGTGTAAACCCATCAACTCCTAGGGACTGTGTACACTACAGTGCCAAAAGAAATGGAACTGAGTACCCAAGTGCTTTCATCTGAGTGTCCTGCTAAAGGCACAAGAGGGCAGCAAACTTGAGAAGAGCAGCTCTCAACCACAAATGTGATTATGGTGGATCTCCAGACTGCAAGTCAGATACCCACTGTCTTCTTTAAAGACAGCATAAGCACATTTATCAGCACAACATGCTCCAAAGAACTGGAAGGATGCATTATTTCAATAGGAAGAATTAAACAGAATATAATCTGAAGCTGAGCACAAATCAAAACTTTGCTAGAAACAGCCAAGGAAAGCTGATCTTGAAACTCCTTTTTGCATAAAACCAATTATGCATCTAAAGGCTATCTGAAAGGAATCTCGTATGTCTTCAGAAAGACACAAGGGAGGACTTGTACTGGGTTTGAACAGAAATGTAAGTTGGTGTCAGCAAACAGTTCTCTCCATGGGCCTGGTGACACGGGTCAGTCATACTTCTGGGCCTACTCTGCCTTACCAGAACAACCACCTAGACCTTCAGGGCACCGCTGAGGAGGAGATGGGCACCCGAAGCTGTGCAGCTACCACCTACAGTATATGATTTAAAGCAGCTTTTCTGAGTTCTGGCAGTTTTAGCATTGCATGTCAAACTTTCAAACACAAGGCTGGAACCCTTCTACCACAAATCAAGAAGCAGCAAGTTGCTCATGAGCACTTACCCTCCTTCCTTGCTCCTCTGTGCGATACGCATGCCTGTACAAGCAGGAGAAAACAGCCCCTGGTGGCATCAGCTCGCTGGTCTCATTCCAGCCATGGGTGTGGCAGAGGCGGGACGCATCTCCCTGACACTTGCGGTAAAGGACTGTGTCCAGTCTGCAAACAGAAGAGTTCTCACTGGCACTCCATTCAAACATGGAATGCTTTTTCATATCCCAAAATGCTCTGGAGGCAGGAAATCCACTTCCAAGTTTCAGGCAACACCAGAACACCAATCAGAAGCAGTGTCTGACCAACTGAACCAACAGGTGGCCTTAATTCAATTTTGAATCAACTCCCTAAATAACACCAAAATCTTTTAATTACAGATCAAATTTTTAACATTTCTTGAAGTACCTCCCATTTTCTTCTGCAGCATGCCAGCCAAATGCTGACACATGAGAAAAATCATCTCCTCGATGTCCTGAAGCAGCAGAAAGGCAGGTATGTACCACATTTTGCTTGTGTAATCTTACACGTACTTTGTACTGCTGCCATTTTGAAACACCAATTCCATAAAAATCTGAGTTGGATTGATTCTGTCTGCCCCAGATTTGAGCCAGCTGCAAACTCAGTGCCCCCTGCTTTGCATGTAAGTTCAGATCTCTTAAGATGATCTCTAATTACATGAAAGCTAAATGAGATATTGCTAACCTTCCAAAATGGCAACTTCGTATTTATAAACACTATAGGAAAAAAAATCAAGTGATTTCTGTGGACACAGTTATATAGATAATGATAAAGGTATCAACAAAACCCCTTCTACTCTGTGCATTTGTCTGAGACACACAGTGCAACAGATTTATAACCAGTTCTGGGCAACAGTGTTTAAACAAAGATAAGCTAATGCTGCTCAGCCTGCATCATGAATTAGAATCATTCTTACACCCAGGAAAATGCAAATAATCAGTCTTTCTTCTTCCAATCACTTAAGTTTGACTCAAACAATTAATTACCTGCTGGAAACAGTACAGACAGGAGACCCAGCAATGAAGACAAACAGGAAGGGGGGAAAAAATTAGATATTTGTGTCTACCAATGGAGAGAATTATTGAGATGACTAAATGAACAGCCAAAAAGCCTTAAACTCTCTGCTCCATGAAGCCCTATGTTTAAAAGCAGAAGGTTCACAGAGCACATCAGCCCTCAGATACCAGCAATGCTGTCCATAAATACACGACTTGCTGTGAGTCAAGATTTTCTTAATGTTTGATTTGAACACTCATCACAGTAATTGAAGCCCAGGACTTCTTGCCTTACACTCTTTGTGGCCACTGAGAACAATTATTCAATTTCTTGCAGTAACCCCATTTAATGTACTCTATTTCCTCACCTCTCAATCTTCTTTAGAAGACAAGCCAAACACTTATTCTTTCCTCATTGGTCACGTTTATCAAATTTATTCTCTACTCATCCTAACCAATACTGACACAAGGGACTTTGTATATATTTAAAACAAAGCACTGCCATTTCTGGATGAGAAAGATGGAAAAATAGTGCTCTGAAGGGTATTACATCTGCTCTACAGGCTGTAATCACACTTAGAGAAATTGAAAAAAAAGGCAGAAATGGAGGCAGGAAGCTTCTCACACAGTGAGTCTTTGTTATATTTAAAATTGTAGCACTTAGAGCAGATACAACTGGCTGCCACCTGGGAAAGTGACCTTAGACTTCAATATGGTCAGAGAGAATTCTTTAATTAAAGATGCAACGAATTTTAAAGCTCAAACTTGAGCACTTTTTAAGGCTGCATCACTTTTAAAAGAGTACCAGATTTAAGTGGCATCACACCTTTTCTAAGCAGCTTTTGCTTTTAGTGTTCTACACGAGCATTAACACCCTACTGACCTGGCATACTTGAAAGCTCTCTTCTGAACAACCACAAGCTATACTGTTTTACATGGAACTGCTAATGCATATAAGCACTTAATACAAATATCAAGTAAAGATAAATCTTGTTTTATAATACTCACTTCCAGTCACGAGATATAAAATACTGGAGCTCCAGGAGCCTATGCTCACAGTCTTCCACCATTTTCTCAGTATACAAGTGCTCCATCAGGCAAGACAGAATCCTGCAAACAGAAGAAAAAGTCAGGCCACAGACTTAAAATCATGCTGAGCTTCCCTGTAACAGCTGGTGCTGTCAAATCAGTCTTCCAGTGATCCACAGATAAGACGTTCAAACTCAGTAAAGATCTTTCTCTTCCTTCAGAAGGATTACATCTAAAACAAGTGTGTATCAGATTTGTATCCTCTTATGTCCCATTGTTTTAGTTATGTCAGCAAGTCTGATATACAACAAAATCATAAAGAGTATTCCATAGAAAATCTGGCCCAGGGGAGAATACGTTATCAGACCTGAAGACAAAGGAGACACCTGTCTCTGCAGTATTGGTTTGATTACCTGGCCTTTCCAGGTTTGTCACTTTGTGATATTGCTTGACACTTACACAGTTAAGAGAAATTAGCACATCAAACATTACAAACTTAAGTCTAAGTGCCTGTGAAATGTACAGCCTTCACCAGTGATAAACCAGCCCAGCTATAAAAATACTGGCCTGCTTGTACAGCAAGAATAGAGACAGGTCAGTGCAGCTCTGTATGACTGATCTGAAGTCACTAGTCAGGACAGATTATAGCGTCTCTACCAGTCAGCCACACAACCTTCATGGATGCCCAACAGGAAAAAAGCATCAGTTCTGATGAGAGGCACCTACATGGGGTCTCCAGACCGTATGTGCTTGCAGGCTGTCTGTATCACTGACTCACAGGCCTCGTTCAGTGCGCGGTCAATGCGATAATCGGCACCGGGGTCCGTTTCCTGAATCAGGGTTTGAAGCTGGAAGAAAGGAATTGTGGATAGGAAAACAAATGTTAAAGACATAAATGAGAGCACTTACAACCTCACAGCCTCTCAGTGTGGCAATTCTATGCCAGTAACAACACCATGATGTATGAACTCTGCTCTGTAGTGTTTTATTTTAAGAGTTTGTGTTGCCAACTCCAGCACTGCTGGACCCTAATTATCATTATGAAGTAGCCTGGGAACATTGTATGAGACCAGTTACACACTGAAGGTCAGCTCTAAACCTGGACTACATACATACCAATTTACAGACTAGAACAGGTAAAATTTGATTTGCCTACTGTATTTTTGATCCGTCTTAAGCTTTGATGGTAGCCTCATTCCGTAAGGCTGACAGTATCAAACACGCAATTTTTTTGTATTTTCACAAATACTATTTACAACTGAAACCTGAATCTATGTCTTAAGATCATGTGCCTATCCATAAAGAGTAAACCAGTTTTTTAACTGCCTGGAGAGGACACAAAAGTTTTATTGAAATACAGGATAAAATGTCCTGTTCTAATGTCTCATGAAGTAAAATTTCCTCAGGGATTCCTGCTCAAGCTGTTGGAAGTCAGGGTCTATAGAACACATTTTTTTTTTGTGTGTGTGTGTGTGTCTAGGGTATAAAATAAATCCAGGACACCATGTTTTAACTGCTTAAGAGAAGTCATAGAGTAGGTGAAAGACAAAACCAAAAATATTACAAAGATTTAGAGACCAGGTGTGCCAATTCAAAGCTGATATTCCAGCACTCCCTTTATGACTTCTAAATACTTTCAGTGTGATAGGTAAATACAGTTCCATCAAGTCTTTTCTTCCCGTGAAACAACTATTCTGATAAAAGCTGCAGAAAACCAATTCTCTCTTATTAAGAAGAAAACATAATTTAGCATATTTAGTACTGTATTACAAAATCAAGTATTATCTGATCATTAATTTGGGAGGTGTCTGCTGGGCCAGGGGAAAATAATTTGGGTAAATCAGTTTTGGGACAAGGGTAGCTTCTGGACCAAAACTCAGTCAAGGATCTTTATGCCTCACTTCATTTTCCATCAAGCTGTGGATTTACAAAGACTGATGGAAGGCAGACTGGTACTATCATTTGGCAGGCAAACATTTTCAGCTGACAAATTTGAAGGGGAAAAAAAAAAGAGGTTGCACCAAATAGTCTATATGCTCTTAACATCTTGACACTTAGTTAATGATTTTTGTCACTGGCTCTCAGCCCAACTAAATCAAAAGCACAGTTCCCATTTTATTCTCTGCCTTTCAAGTCTGCACCTAAACACCATCCAGGAAACTCTCAGGGGCAAAGCCCTAACATGACAAAACACAGGCAAGAAAAAACCATCAGAGAACTGGAGAAAAATACAAGTTACTACTATTTATCCAATAGGAAACTTGTAGTTGTGAAGAGAGACCACAGATTTCCTGGGAGGAACATAGGATTTCCTGCAACTCGCTCTTAATTATGCCCAGCCTCAGCTTGTAAGGGATGCAGGCAGCTGAGAAGAGCACTGTCTATCAAAAATCATTGGGATATTTTCCTTAAATAATAATAATAAAAGAAGCATTTTATAAATCTCTGACAGTGGTCAAACAGAACTTTAAGGTCAAACCTTAACTGGATGTGGTCTTTACAAACTTTGTAAGAGTCACTGCAATAGGAAGAAGAATATTGTGGTTTTGCTGGTGCAGAGACTCACACAGCCTGAAGGGATGGGGAATACTCTGTGTGTAAAGTGCTGGGATTACTTCAAGTCAGGTGACTTACATATCAAAAAGACGGGTGAATAGAACCTTAACCCAACACACACACATGAAATAAACTGGCCAGAGCATTATGTAGGCAAGATTCCTTCTCAGGTCTCAGTTAATTGGTATTGTTGTTGCTATCAAGTTGGAAGAGGCCAAAGCACACCAGGTACAACAGCTCAGAAGCACTGAGGCACATCCTTGTCCCTCCATCCTGTTTTGGGCACTACTGCAGAATGCCCAGCCTTAATTCTCAACCTCATGCATGATGTATTAAGCCATCTTAAGCACTAAGCCAGCTGCCTTGACTGCAGGGAAGAAGGAATAATTTGGCACCAGTGATAAAAGTGAAGGTTGTATAGGATTTTCCTCCCTCACACAACAAACTCTTACAGCTGAAAAGCAGCTGGATAAACTTTACAATGCTCTGAACTTTTATCCTGGACATGGAACTAAATTAACAATGAACTACCAATTTAACAGCTATATTAGAAATTGGAGGCAAGAAATATATACCTTTAAGCAGGGATTGGAGTTTTACATGCTCAAAGGTCTGAATAGAAAAAAAAACCAAAGATAAGACCAGGGCAACATAGAAGCCACATATTTGAAAAACAATTTGTCAACAGCTCTAATATAAAATATTGCTTCCACCAAGCAACTCCAGAGGTGCTAGACCATGCCAATACAGCTGCAGACCACCTATGAAGGGCTAATCCTGATAATTAAGTGACACTGTTATCTGCTATCTAATGACTTCCCACAGTGCAGACACAGCCTTTTCTGTGGGCAAGATCTCTCAGGTGCATGGTTTGGCACTATGAGGTTCAGCACACACCCAGGGGCTCTTTCTAACCTAGACCAAACCACTTTTAAAGAGAGCCATTGTTCCTCTACCGTTCACAGAGCTTCAGCATTTTGGCAACTTCACTGTTCAAACTGAGACTAAACCCCCACACAGCTCTGACACTTGGGTCTAGATGTGTTTCCTGCACAACAGCAGGTTGTTCCTGCACAACAGGTGTGAGCACAGACTCTCACATGCAAGGTCTCTCTGGCTGAGGTGTCTCAGAGGAAATGGAACTTCTCAGATTAAAATACTGGGGTACGAGAATGTCTAAAACTGCATTTTGTTCAAAATTTTAAATCCAAATAATCACTCATAATCCATCTGCAGGAAAGTCAATGCTCTTGCAGGAAAATAAAATGGAGGTTTTTTGGTTGTGTTTTGTTGTTTCAGGATCCTTTCTATTGTTTCTGGCAGATGGACAAATGTCTTCCTTTCATAAGACAAGAAGAATCAGAGTAAACATTCACAGACAGGACAGTAAGTAAAACCAGATCCAAATTAGATACTTCCCCTTCCAACTGCCTCTGGCAAACTTTCTAGGCAGGTATGTCTGGAAGAATTTCAGGACAACACCTGTTGCTTTGAGTTAGCCAATAAATCAAAGTGCTGTATTAGCATTAGCTAATGATACTGCTAAAATCACAAAGATGTGAGTTTTTGACTCTATAGAAAATACAACATCTAGAGATGGACCCAAAGCACTGTAGCAAGCTCTGTTGGGACAATCCCAGAGCACCTGTGCTGTTCTCCTCTCTTTCTGCAGGTTAAAATGCAGGGGTGCCACAGACAACTGCTCCACCATCATGAGCCACATCAGAACCACACATCAAAAGCACTCTCTAGGTACCCAAAAAGCACTTAAATGGATCCAGCTTATTCTAAAGGATGGATCTCTAACTTCCCTTTAGGGCTGGCCATATAGGCCAATCTCATGTGACAAGCAGCTGAAGTCTCTAATCCAAGTTGCACAGTAGCTGGAAGGGTTTCACACAATATTCTCTTCCTTGCAAAAATTATCTACCTTTAAAAGTAAAAGCAGAAAGCTCAATCTAACACAATAAGTCAAAACACAACAAAGCCACTGACAGCTGAGACAACACTTACCATTCAAATACAAAAAATAAGAACAATAAATTATTTAGTACTTCAAAAGTTGTAGTGCTATATAATAGCACTGTGTCAGTCTTCAGAAACTCAGAACACCGGAATGTTTATCCTGTTCTTGCAATCACCTTTTTCCTCTTGCCTATAAAAATCCAGACAAGCTAAACATAGCTATAAAATCAACACTTAATTTGCTTTCTGCAGTCCTTTTCCCAGAGAACAAAACACATTTAACTTAAAGGGGACTCACGGACAATTCTATTTACTATTGCATCAACTTACTGTAAAAAAAATAAAGCAGTAGCTTAAGTATAAGAGAACAAAAAACCCTCCAAACCTGTCCTAAATTTCTAAAGATATTTTGCGCTGAAAGTTTGAAATCCCATATCACTTTTGGGGGCCTGCTGTTTTGACTTTTGACTTGTTCTGAACAGGCATGTAATGATCTAAAAGTTATTCCCAAGATGAACTGACCTTTACGAATATTTGCGAATAATTAAATTCTGAAGCAGCAGTTTCAATTTCATATTTAAACAGAAACAAATATTCAGTTTTTCACACAAAGGCTGCAAAGCATAAGTCATGCACTACAGATCCCCGCAGGAATGACTCAAACTGTACAGCTGATGTATCAGTACACCTGATTTTTATGCAGAAATAAGCTTTATCACAAAAGCACCCTATGACCTACAAAAATTTAACAGATATTAATTTATTTTTGATAATACATACAAACTGGCATCATTTGAGGCTCAAGTTTTTAGCCATATTTAAACCAAAAAGGTACAGAATGGTGATTCTGTTTATTAAAAGAAGTCAAGAGCATACATCTCCCCAGACTCCTACATCAGCACTAACACTCCCTTGCCTTTTTATCATTGATGTCACGTTTTTGGGGTCATAGGTCATTAAAAACAAGTATTAAGTACAAAAATGTCATTTCATATTAAAAAGCACTAATGAGTTTGAATAAAAATTAAATTGTTTTCAGTTTAAAGAAATGATAAGCAGAATGTATTTGGAACAAAATAGAATTAAAAAAGGCAAAAGAAATAGTTCTTTTTACAAAAGTATTTTGGAGGAAAATGACATTTCCTTCACAGGATGCAAATACACACAGCAGTTTGCTGTACTTCCCTATCCCTGAACTTCTATTTCCATTATTAAAGTTGAATGAAATAGTAAAAATAAAACTAAGTGGGAAGGTGCCTTGAAAGGTTTTGTGTATTTCCAAAGACAGAATTCCATTACTTCAAAGCTGGTGGAGAAGAACTACAGAAGATCCAATAAAAAACCCAGAGCACAACAATCCAAAATGTATTTTTTGAGGGGAAAAACACCACCCTTACTGATGCACTGCTACAAACCAAGCTCACAGCATGACAATTACACAACTGCTTCCAGCAGTCAGCGGCACCCAGCAGAGCCAGGCTGACTTCAGCAGAACCTCCATCGCAAGGCAAGACACTGACAGAGAAATCAGTGCTTCTACCAACAGAGCAAACTGGAAGTGAAGTGACAGAAAAGCTCCTTACTGCCTGCTGACAGTTGGGTCCCACGTTTCCCTTTTCGCCCCTCACAACTTTCATCAGGCAGTGCAGGGTGCGGCCTTTCCGATGGAGGCCAGAGCAGTGGTGCTCGATCTCCCCTCGGCAGCTCAGGATGATTTCTGGGCTCAGAGAGAAGTCTTCCATCAGCATGCGCCGGTAATCCAGCATTTCACCCTGGCACTCACTGCTCACTTGTCGACCTGAGCCAAGAGAAGATGATGTGATTCAGTTTCAATGCTGAGCAGAGCCCTTCTTGACCTGTGCTAGCGGTGTGTTTGTAGATCAGAGACAATGTTCACACTCTGAGCAACATCAGACTAAAATAAATGTGCTGGAGCATTTGTGTGGGGTAATAAACCAGCGGTTGTGGTAGCTCCCCTCATCTAAACAACCCTGCAAAATACAGCCAGTCTGTGAATTTAACACAGGTTTTCTAAAAAGAATGCCTGAAAAATTAGGAGCATCTGATTTTGATTTTGCATTACAGGAGTTGCTTCTGAAGAACAGCTGAAAGCACTCATAGATCCATAGTTCTATAGTACAAGTTAGCTCTTCCCCATATGTTCAAGGGCTCCCTTTTCCACTGCAGAAGTCACCTTTGGTAGGTTCACCAGCTTGCTATGTAACTGGGAAAGGAATTTGTTTGGACAGCAGGTTAAAGTTTTTCTCCATGGAAAAGGTTCTCTAGGGCAATAGCACATAAATGCTCAGGACGTCAAAACTCAGACTTAAACAAGAGTGCATATGGCATGTTCAACAAACCACTGCAGCTGCACAGAAATCTTCCTGTAGTAAATGCTTAGATCGGCTATAAGCTTTCCTGCAGTCCCCATCACAACCTATTTATATATGTGCACAACATCCCATGGAACAGCAGACACCCCAAAAGGGACTGCCAGGCATTGTAACACATGCACGTGGTGCTGTGTGCAGTAATTAGTGTTCCTCCTGGGCTATGCCTCATGCACGAGACACTGCAGAACCTGTTCTGCCATGAAATTAAATAGCTGAACAGCAGTTTCTGCATGCAGTTCAGGAAACCACCTGCCCTACTGCAGGGAGAAGTAAAAAAACCCAAAAAACCCACAACTTTTCTACAAACAGGGCACATCATTTCCACATCAATCAGAAGCAATGTGTTAACTCAAACTCACAAATGCAGACTGCTTATAGATTTATGGCAGCTTTTCCATCCCATGCCAGAGGCACTGCAGCATGCAGCCCTGCTGCTCACTCTGAAACCACCCAGCTACATGCCAAGAGGAAAAAAAAAGCAGTTCTCCAGTGCAGATCTAGAGGATATACCACATTGCTTCACATTATGGCAATTTCACAGAGAACCTTTAGTATGGTCCAGCTGCATTGAGCCTTCTAACAGCCTTTGGAAACAGCAGCTGGTGTTAGAACATCTCCAGCTCACATTAAGCGACCAAAAAAAATCTTTTCACACTTACCTTCTTTCTATATGGGGGAAAACCAGAGTTAGAGAAACTAAGGCATTTATTCAAGCTACTGAACTGCAAGAAAAGACATTATTTACAGCAGGCAGAGGACTGAGTATCCCTGGTTTTCCCTGAGTGAGGATAAACAGGTTCTCTATTCTGTGTTTTAACCTTGTAGCATATTTAATGCTTACTACACAATGGAGGAAAAGAGCTGCTTGAATTCACAGTGAATAGAAGGATTTGCAACTACACATCAGCAGTCCAAGTGGGATTTGCTCTTTTGCATTTTAAACTTCTTGTCTGCACAAAAGAAGTCAGTGGCAGAGGGGTTTACTCAGCTATTCTAATCATCAAAACAACAGGGATGAAAGGACCATGATGAGGAAATTTGCCTTTGAAAAAAAGTTTGGAAAAAGCAGAAGGGAACTGTAAATACGCGTTGAAGCTGAAGGTCCCTGATTTTAAAATCAAGGTGCCAGCAAGTCTTGAATTCCACTTACCTCTGTGCACAGCAGACTCTAAGCACATCAACAGATAGGAAAGCCGGGCTTCTCGAGAACGAGGCAGGTTCTCCACATTGCAGCGGTACTTCTTCAGGTCACTTTTACAGGACTTGGCCAGTGAATAACTGACTTTATAGTCTTGGGCAATCAGCTTCTGGCGGGTCGTCAGTGCATCACGACACTGCAGGAGACACATTGGGATGGTGGAATGAGCTTCTGCGCACTGCTGGCACAGAGCTGGACCTGCTGTTGTCAAGTTTTCAAGTTGCATCTCAGAAAACAACCAGTGCTTTTAATTCATGTGTTTAAGTTGGACTGAAGCTAAATTTCATTTGTCTCACTGAAATCACAGAGTTAACAATGCACACTGAGGTCAACAGATTAGGGCTTTCAAAGGGAGCAGCTCTCTGCAGAGCAGTTCTCAAAACTGCACATTCATCCAGCTTTTTTGTGAAGAGTGTGACTCATTCATGGTAACTAGGAGCAGTTGCTGACATTTATCCCAGCTGTGGTACATGCTCACCCCATGCCCTCAAGAAATAACTTTTTCAGTTGCATTTACAAAATAAAGCGTTTCTTGGATTTGCTCTGCAAGGCGCTGAGCAGGTGAAAGCAGATAAAGCAGTCTAACCGAATTTCTAGCCATTTTCCACAACTGGTGAGGTTCACAAGGATGCACTGTGGCCAAACCTGAACCCAGCAGCTGCAAGAACAACCCCCTAAATTTAATCCAAAAAAGCACCTATAAGCACTTCATAGCCTTTGGTTTAAATTATGTGAAAATTAAATCTGAGGGCAGCAGATATCTCAGAATAGCTCAAGCAAATTGGTCCATTCCCAGCCCACTTGAAAGGAAAGAAAACAGTGAATATGTAGAGTAGAGAGAAGAGGGAACAATCTTGCCACAAGGAACAGGAAAGTCCTAGAACCTGCTCCCCACATTATTACATCAGGGTGTTGACTTTACTCCCTCCTTCCCACATCTACTTGAGGACCTGGAAAGTCCTACTCCAAGATATTCCCACTCCCACTCTCTTTCATCTTCCTGTGCAGCCCCAGACCCTGGGACTGGACAAATTTACAGCTCTGGACACAGGGAGATACAGGCTTGCAGATATCTCATCACCTGAAGTAGAAAAAGGCTGGATACAGCCTGGGAGCCAGATTTGGATGACACAAAGCAAGCCACCCACCAGCAGCTATTGCTGGCTACATGTGTGTGCAGCAGCCAATGCCACCAGCAAGGAGGGACTCTGCTGAGTAACAGCTTCTGCAAAACCAGTGACTTTGCAGATGGTCCAACCTTGGCAGCTACAAGAGTGAGAACTACATTAGTGTTCCTTCTGCTCTGCAAACGGCACCCTCAGAGCATACAGCCCTCTCTCTCTACGAAGTCATCTGCTTCAGTTTGGTGTAACCTCTCTACATCTTACATTCATACCTCAGGCAGCTGATCATGGAAAACACCCTACAAAAACTACCAGTGTCCCTGTATAACTAAATAGAGGTTCAGTAATAGCAGGAGTTCATTTCAGTAACACACATCTACAAAATGGAGCTTTGTTTGAAGCCCTCAGCAACCACTTGTTTACATTTTAATTTGTTAATTAAAACCAAGCTGTCAGACATCTAATGCATTTAACAAAAAAGAAATTAGTCTGATCCCTTCAGCACTCTGAGTCAGGCTTCTTCAGCAGATCTTTGAGGAGATCTTTACAGATACTCATCTTCATATCCTTTCTGACAGGTTGCAATTCCATGTAATCATAAACACTATAATGCTGCTTCCAAAAATCACTGAAGGCATTGCTGCCTTAACAAAGCACCTATAAAAACTAATTTGAACTTTTCAGGACTTTTCAAGCTTTCCAGAACAACTTTTTCTGCTGTTGTTGAAAACCAGATTTTCAAGAAAACCTGAAGGAAAACTTCAGTCACTGAACTGTGAATTCTTCCCACGCAGAATATGATGCTTGAAAACAGCCTTAAAAACACAAGTGAGAGAAGCACAGCTTCCTTTTTGTTTCTAATCTGTACAATTAGACCCTAGTTTCTCCAAGGCTTACCCCAGCATGCTGTGACTACTACTTTAAGATGTCAATCACAATGCTACTAGTTGAGCTCCATGTCTGCCTCCCCAAAAAACCCACCCAAAAGTTTTGATTTATTTAAATCCTTTAAAGACTGAAACTTGAAACACAAAAATATCAAAGTAAAAGCATTTGTTAAAGCAGCCGATTATCTGACTACAAAGACAACATTTTCCTTAACACTGGGAAAGATTCATGCAGCCTGGACTGAGGAATGATCTGACAATTTCTGTCATAAGGATTTGTCTCACCAGGATACTTACCTTTTCACTCATTGATTCTTCAAACTTATGATTAAAGAGGCACTTGTACACTCGGCCTTCCCCAGCCTGAGTCTGTGAAACAGAACAGTAATATCTGCCCTTAAAAATAATACTTGTGACATTTGATGAGCAGGCTAAACTAAGGTGAATTTTTTTAAACTAATAATATATTCGAGTAAATATTTCAAATGACAGCAATAGCTTCTATGCAATAAAAATCCTTTAAATTGTATTGCATTAAAAAAATCTGGTCATATTCATCATATTTTTAGTGTAACAACTCTCAGCTAATACAAGCTAATTGAGACTGAACAATGCAGTTCTTCATCTCATGCTCTAGGCATAAAAAGTGCTGCAAGTACAATCAGACCAGGCTTAATTTGTGCAACAGCTCATACCTATAGAAAGGAGTGGTCACTTACCTCTGCCTTTCCTCACCCACTCCCTGTCACACCAGCTCTAATGCCCTTTAAACCATTTTTTATGCCAATTCAGTTTATTAACCCATTGGAAATAACATGTGTTTGTTGGATGAATAAATTTAATCCTGGAATTATTGCAAAATGACAGTTACAGGGTGCCTGTTTCCTGTATTACACAATATCACTCAGGCTCTAATCTACAGTTCTCTTCCATTGCTTTTTCCAGAGGTCTTGGGGGGTTTTTTAATAGATTACTACAGAGAGAAAGGAAGAGGAAAGCACTCACATTTTCACAGAATCGCTCTCTGTCATCTCGGCATGCAAAGTAGAGATGCCGGTCCAGGTGGAAGTCATCGGAAGAGAGCTCAGCTACACGAAGAATTGCTTTCTTACACTGATCAGAAACCTGGATTCGAGGATCAGTTTCCTCTGCCTCTTTTACCAGGCCTTTTTCCAGGCATGCCACCACCTCTCCTTGTGAGTGAGCATCCTATGGGAGAACAAGACACCTGTAACCAAGCTTTTACATAATCAAATGAGCTGTGATTCTGGCTAAGTACCGCATTAATTAAGCAACAAACTGTCTACATACAGACTTCCCAACATTCAGCCTAAACCACATTTAAATTCAGAGGAAGCAACAATTAAGACCTGTACTAACCACACTTTATACATCACCATCCCACTGATGGTTACCATGAAATTCCCCCCCCCCAATGCTCTGGGCTGGTTTTAATGTGACTTAATGAGATTATCACTACTTAGTCACACTGCTGGAGCAGTTTACCAAAACGGCCAAATTATCTTTAATCTGACACAGCTTTCTTGGCACCATGGCAACAGCAAGGAACAGCATCACATTAAGAATATGTTTGGGGAGAGAAAAATCATAGTTTTGCCATGCTGAGACAAGCTTTCAGTTTGAGTGGTGAAAATTCGTGATGTAAAACAGGCCACAAAGGAGCTTTGACCAATCTAGGCTTCTCAATGCTAATTCGTCCAATAAGAGAACAAGAAAATGCAAAGCATTCAAGACTAGACAGCAGTCTCTGACAAAGTGGTCCTGGCCCAGTGCTGTGCACCACATCCACTGTCCTGCAGGCCTGGAGACAATCTTGGACTGTGAGCAGCAACAGCCAAAAACAGAGAGGCTGTGCTTTGTTCAAAAGCCAAGAAGAGGCAGGAC
The DNA here is from genome assembly GCA_013399455.1 of Anthoscopus minutus. Classification (NCBI taxonomy): domain Eukaryota; kingdom Metazoa; phylum Chordata; class Aves; order Passeriformes; family Paridae; genus Anthoscopus; species Anthoscopus minutus. Next base: position 232,129 of record VWYI01034628.1, read on the forward strand.
AAAGCTCAGCAAAGCTCCATTTAGTTTCCTATATCCCCATTACGTGTTTAGAAAGAGAACAGTGTCCCCTCCATACCTCTGTAGAAGGTCTGGTTCCTCTAATGGAGCCTACTGGTACAGATTCTTCAAGGCTTCTGCGAGTTTTTTATGTGAAGGCCACCTTAATTTATGCTGCTCTGCTGTGAGAGGATATTGCCACTAAACTTACACTAAGTATGCAACAAGGCATGCATGTTCACATTCAGCTGAATCACCCAGCCTGGCATTTGCAGTCACCATTTTGGAGCCATCACTTCAGCTCACTCTGTCAAGCAGATCATTGACTGCTGTTACAAGAGCATGAGTAAGAGAGCAGCCTCCAAAAAACATGTCCATGACTACTCAAAGTCAAGCAACATTCCCCAATCTTTTTGTTCTGACATGTCACCTTATTACAGGCAGCTTTTGATTCCTGTCTTAGTTCTGCTACACTTGGAGCACAAGCGGAATTGGTTCATTACGTGTTAACTTGTAAACACAACCCAGAAATACCATCAGTTAAAAAAGGCTAAAAGCAATTTTCCCGAACAAAAAAAAAAAAAAAAGCAGAAAACCTAAAACTTTCACCCTCCAAAATTCCTTATTTTGGTTTGCTCCTTTCTTTGAGTGAGAACTGGCCAGTTCCATATGTTGAGTAGGTATTTCTTAACAAATATATATCAACAGTCTCTTTAGGACTGAACCTCAAATCTGGATTCTGAGGAACAGTTCTCAGAAGTACGTTTGCCACATCACTTGAAATTGCCGTTTATCCATAATCACATCAAACACACTGTCTGCAAACTCTCATAGTAACTACAGCTGAGAAGATGTCAAGTGTGAATGAAAACAACTGTTTTAAGCTCCTGTGGTAAATATTTGCACCTGCCTAAGTGAAGTTGCAACTGGGAGACAAGGCAGACCAAGGTTACTTTCACTCACCTGCAGCTTTCCCTTGTAAGCTAGCAAGAAGGGCAGAAGGCAAGCTTTTACTGCTAGGAACATCAGAAGTTTCCTGCAGTGTGGGTTTAGATTCCTGGTCAGAGTCACATTATATATGTAAGTAAACCTATTTTTAATAGAAAATCTGGAAAGCAGGTTTCCATATGCTGGATGCTGTTTGCTGTTACACTTTAGGGACACAACACAAAATGGCTCATTTATTGCATTACTTAGCTAATAGAGTTTTCACATTTGGGCAGATCATCCTGAAGTGCTGGCTACTCTGCTGCCCTGTGTTAAAGAAATTTTAAAGCATGTCAGACTCAACAGAAACACACATAAATGAACCCATCTGGCTCCTGAAACATGCTCTTTCCTCCAGCCATCAAGCACTTACACACCTCCTTGCAATGCCCTTAAGGTTCCTGTGCCCACATGACAATGTTTGGAAGATTTACTGGCCTAATCTGGGGTTCATTTTCAGACAGATCAGGTCCCTGGAGTGCTAGTGCTGACTAGTTAAGCGGTTTTAAGGAGAGCCTGACTCTTCATTTTCTCAGAAGTGCATGAAGACACCCACATTACTGCCAAACAGAGCATAGGACTCTACAAACATGGTTTAGAGAAATATCACTTCAAGATTTAATTATAGGGTAACACCTACTGTATTTAATATTGTACAATCCCTTATTGCAAACTGGAAGGGAAAACAAATGTGTGTACAGCTGCACTCAATCACCCTAAAGCAGCTGACAATCAAGGCTTCTCCCAAGGACAGCAGGACAACTTTGACACATATTGGTGCTATCTGCATCACTACCCAGCTCTCCACAAGAGATGCATGTTCCCACCTGCTTTCCATGTGCCAATAGTCATGGGCAGACAGCTCAGCTCCAGAGGCACCAAAGCCAAGGGTCATGATCCCACAGCATGAGCTCTCCCAGTCCTGCTACAGCATCAGCTGCCTGTTGTGTCCAAGGGTGAAACACCCGCTGCAGCAGCTCTGCTGTGGAATGAATCCTAAAAAGGATTTTCCTCTACCCAGCACCCATTCTCAGAAAACCTCCATCACAAAGTTGAAAATCTGTGTGGTAACTTCACTCCAGAAGTCAAGACTCCCACAGAACTTCTGCCTGTTGACAAAGTCTAGGTCTCATTTTTCTGGAGTAACATACTGAAATACAAGAGATTAAATCTAAAAATCACATATGGTTCTTGGAACATAGCTTCACCACCATTATCAAGTTTTAAATGGATGATTTTAACCGAAAGTTGCTAATATCTGTAAAACCTACTGGACAATTATCTAGTCTGGAGAGTCTTGAAACTCTTCATAGCTTTATGAAAGGATATACCTAGATCCACAAAAGATATAAGCAGCTTTCCAGTGCTGTCCCACAGCACTTTGAGCCACAGAGGAATGGAACTTAGTTCTAAATGTGCCCAAGCAAATCCCCTTCAGCACAACACTCAGAGATTTTAATTCCTAGGACTAAAATTCCAAACTCCAGGCATGCAGCTTTAGGCTGAAAAAGAATTTTTAAAACACTGGGTTTACTATTAATTTTCCACTAGAAATTTCACTTTCTCCCAGCATAGTTTAGGCTTTGCAACTGTTGGGGATTTTTTGTAATTTAGGATTTTATCCTGTCTGAAACTTGACATGCCTTAAGTCCACATCTGTTCCAGCTGTCACCTTGTATATAGAAGCTAGAAAAGTGACAAAAAAAGAGAAAGAAGAGTAAAAAGAAGCAGCAGGCAGGAGGGTAAAATAAAACCTGTCTCATTGGCACAGCACCCTGCACTGGACAGTTATGCCAACCCACTTGAGCCAGAAGAGCCAGGCTATGGAAAACCACCCAAGAGATCTACTGGGAGCTCCAGTTCAGCATTCCACCTGGCCAACCCACACACCAGGGATGCTGGGATGTCTCTTGGACTAGCTAATTCCCAGTAGTTCAGATGACAGTACACTGCTATACTACTACACTGAGTAAACAAAGACTCATCAGAATGTTATCTCTTTCTATTTGGGCTCAGTTTCTTCTGTGTCCAGTATCTTTGTGAAATTAAGGAAAGAGAGTAACTGTACTCAAAGCACTTAAGAGGTAAAAAACAAAACAAAACCAATAACAGTCCCTTAAGGTGTCTTCCTTTAGGGAAAATGCTGTTAATCTGATAAAGTACCACAAGAGATGTGCAACTGACACTTATGTAGCCTTCATTATGGCAAATAATCAACTACAGCTTGGACATCACAGCTAAATAGCACCCTGGCAACTACACACTACCCACTGGAGTTTGACACAATCCTGGACACGACCAGGATTGGGAAAGTAGCTCATTTCAATCAGCAGCTGAAGAAGAAAAGCTCCATTGCAATTACCCATTTCAATTTCAAATTAGATCCCTATTGCATGAAGATAAAGCAACTTTTAAATACCAGGAGACCAAATTCATTATGAAACACAACAGCCAACTTGGAGAGGTTTCTGAAACTACCATTAAATGTTTCTCCACTAGCTGGAAAAAGATAGAGACACACACTCCACACCCCATACATGCCTATTAGAAAACAATGCTTTCAAACGACATCTATAGCCTTTCTGCTACATACAGCAAAATGAAGTCTAGGGTTAGATCAAGACCTCTAAGCTGAACTTCGCTGCTCTTACAGAGCAGAAGCCCAACTAGAAATGTGTGAAAGGAAGGCACAGAAATCACCACATCAGAAGCAACAAACACAGTAAGAACAGAATTCAACTGGGAAGTATCAACCAAGTTGAAACAAAAAAGGAAGTATAGAAAAGGAACCTGGTTAACTAGCAGAGAAGCTTTAAGGGGCAAAGTAATTCTAGATTATCAATGTAATATATGTATTGAAACAATTCACGCTTTATTGTAAAAGCACAGTATAAAACCTTTCATATATAAGAA
>VWYI01034629.1:0-13074 GCA_013399455.1 Anthoscopus minutus
AAACTGAATATAAATCAAAAGGAAGCAATTATAAAAGCCCTCTGAGCAGCAGCTTAAGGGAAAAGACAGAAACACAGAGTTACACAAAAATGCATCTTCACCAATCCCCTGGCTTTTCAGGTAGGGAGAAAAGACTTATTTTATCTGTTTCTGTGTACTGCTAGAAACAGAGTGAAAAACAAAAGAAAGAATTTAGGATAGATTAAACTGGTCAGTTCTGGTAGCTCTTGCAAAGCCAAACAGCTAAAAGCCCCTTTGGACTTTGACAGGGCAAACAAGCTCAAGAGCCCATTCAAGCCTACAGCTTGCTGAACATGCTGAGTGAAGAGGAGTGCTGCTCCAACCAGCTCATTCTGCATGCAAAGCAAGAGGAACAATGCAAAGGGGATGTGAGTCACACAAGAAAAACATATAAAACAAAGGCAAAAGAGCTGGCAAGATAGAAAGGACAGCAATGTGGGAGAGTGGGCAACATCAGGCTGCCAAGAAGGTAAATAAGAAGTGTAGAATGTGACCTGAATAACACAAGAGGTAGTAGGTATCTTTACAGAAAAAGAAGATAAAAATAAAAAAGTGATTGTGAAAAAGAATTCTTTCATATTCTCCATGTCCTTTTAAGCTCTTCTGCTATCCATATATACAGTACTAAGTAAAAATCCTTTAGGCATATAGTATAAATTTACCTCCTGAAAGGATATACAGTTTGCAATTTGGCTTAAAATATCAATGTAACTCCAATGACCTTCTTGCTATGAAGACTTCCCAATTCACCTTTTTTTGTATTTTTGTTTGGGTTTATGCTTAATATTTTCATTGAAACTACCTGATAATGTTCTGGTATACAAGTAGCAAGAAGCAAAAATGATAAGCTTCTAGCATCCCCACTGCTCTCCTAATCAAAGCCACAGTTCTGTGAGGCCACACTTAAGCTTCCCAGTCAACCTGTAAGTTAGATTCAGTCCATCAGTTTTCCTATTACTCTATTTATTGCAAGGCCCAGCAGCCATTTAGACAGCTGGTACAGACCCATATCACAGCAGGATTCTTTATCCCACTCTCAGGTATCTGACAATTTAATCGAGAGATATAGCCTGATAAAAAATAATCTGCACGAGTCAGAGGCAGTGCTGCAAAACTCAACATACATTTACATGGTTCTGGAGAGCAAGATGAAGACTTTGCTGAAGAAAGAAACATGTTAGAGAGGATCTGAGCTGTTTAGGAAAAGTAATTTCAGTTACTCCTTTCATTTAGGCAGCTAAACTCTCTCTTTGGAGGAAATACTTCCATTGGGTGTTTTCAGGCTTTAAAAGCCCAACAAAAAGGCATGACCACTTTAACACAGTTGAGCTGAAGCTTGTGACTCAAGTCTGTCTTGAAAACAGGGACTTTAAACCTTTACTTCATTGAAGTAAAAAGTTTTCAGCAGTAAAACATAAAGATGCACATACAAACTAATTGTTTGAGATCACATCTAAATTTTTTCTGATTGGCACTTTAAAGCTTTTATAAAATCTACTTTAAAGAAATGTAAAGTTCTTTGCTTGTATATTTGCTGCATATTTTTCCTGGATTCTGTATTGGCCTACAGAAGCTCTGAAACTTGCACAATAAAATCTTACATGTATTGAAAGTTCAATCCAATAACTCAGAGACAAAAAGGCAAAACAGTTACATATTTTTATTACAAACTCTGGGAAGTTATGTTAATACATAAGAAAGTTTTACACTATCACTTAACTGTGAACAGCGTAATAACATTAGCACTGGAGATGGAAATTAGAGCTCTGAAGAACACTATCTGCAATATGAATATGGAAATTATAAAAATGTTAGCTTTATGGACAAAAAAATCAAATAGAAATGACCTGAAATAAAAAAAAATAAAGACAAATATGTGATTGCTTCTTATTCACTGAACTGCTACGAAAGTTCTAATTTACCTACTAAAATCAACTTATTAAGAAAAATGTACCCTCCCAGGCACCAGAGAAACATACCATCCCATTCTTATAAGAAATGTCCAAAGGAACATATTTTTTGCAATACATTCTCAATGCCAACTTTACACTGGATGTCAGGAAAGCATCACAACCCATTTAAAAAGTCACTGATGTACTAAGTTGTTTGTGCCAACAAACTAATGTCATGTCCACAGTGAAAAAAAATCGTTGCATATATCCTTCATTTATTTAATAAATATACCTTCTGAGTCTCTTCCAGGAATTTTCACACTGAGGAATAAGGAGAAGTTAAAACACTTACTTCAACACTTTCTGATGTTGCAGTATCTTTTCTATTGTAATCTTTCTTCCCACTTCCCATAAATACAAACCAAACTGCACACTTAGCTTCAAGAAGGATTCAAGGAGCTACAGGGTGATGAGTCTCATCTCCATCCCTGGAAAGGTGATCAAGGAAACTTCTCTGGAGCAGTGGATGTCGTTCATATTGACATAAGCAAGGATTTTGCCGTGGTCTTCCACTGTGTTATTTGAGGAATTCTGATGAGACACAGGTACTATGACTGATGGTGGCTGGTAACTTGTGGTGTCACTCAAGAACTGGCAGTGATGCCAATGCTTTTTAAAACTCTTTATTAATGACTTGGCTGGTAGGACAGAGTCTGATCTCAGCAGGTTCAGCAGTACTCCTACACTGGAGAAAGAGGTCGACACTCCAGAGAGCAGTGCTTCTATGTCAAGCAACTTCAAGAGGCAAGAGAACTGTGTTGACAGGAAACTCATTAAGATCAATCCTGGTAAGTGGTTTACTGTGAGGGTGGTGGGACTAAGAAGCTGTGGATAACCTATCTCTGAAAGTGTACGTGGTCAGGTTGGATAGGGCTTTGAACAACCTGCTCTAGTGGAAGGTGTCCCTGCCCATGGCAGGCAGATCGGAGCCAGATGGTCTTTGATAGTCCTTCAACCCAAACCATTGCATGATTCCATCATTCTAAGTAAAAGAAAACACTTGCTCCTGAGGTGAAGTAACACACAAGACAGGCTGGGCATGCAGTGGACACAACTCTGCAGAAATAGATCTGGGGCTCCTGGTGGACACTACTGAATAACAGCCTCCAAAATGCACCCTTGGGAAGAGAAGCAGGCTAACCAAGTATCGAGAGCTGTTGGCAGGAGCAACTAAGCAGGCTGGGGAAGTGATTTCCCCTCTCTCCACCTTTCAGCACTGGTAGGACAGCACCTGGATTGATGTGCCTGATTTTAAGCTCACCAATAAGAGGCAGACCTTGGTACAGTGGGAACTGTCAAAAGAGGGCCACCAAGATGATCAGGGGGCTGGGACACATGACAAATAGAGTGGCCAAGAGAGGCTTCTTCAGTCAGGGAACAAGAAGGCAATCAGACAGACCTCATTACTCTATTCAATTTTCATGTGGGAGTAAATAGAAAAGTCGTAACCTGACTCTTTTTAGATGCACACAGCAGTAAGACAGAAAGCAGTAAGACAGAAACAAACACAATTTGGAAAATGGGGCATTTCTGCTAGCTGAGGAGAAAAGCCCTTCTTCCCATGAGAGTGGCCAAACACTGCAAGAAGCTGCTCAGAGACCCCGTGGCACCACCATCCCTGGAGTTAATCAAAATTTCCAGGCAAAGCCTAGAACAAGCTGCACTAGTTTGACTGATTTTAAGCAGGGATTTGAGCTACATGTTGTGAGGTCCCTTCCTACGTAATTCTATAATACATCCAAATGACTTGTAGTAGAAAACAACATAAAATATTTCATTAATTTGCTCCTCTCATTTGAACCTTGTTAAGTCAGCAACAGAAATTACATAGCTTTAACCTAACAGAGGCATTTCTGGCATGAAAACAAAGGTTTTGCAGTTACAGAAGTTATTCATCACTCACACCAGGAACTTCTTGGAAAATAATGGTTCTACTCCTATCACTAAAAATTAAAGCTGAGTTAAAGGATGAAAGTAACACCCTGCTATTAGGGATTTACACTGCTGGAGCTGAAGATGCTTAATTTACTATTTGGCTCTCTTATTACAACACTTATCTAACTTGAGAAAATATATACCAGAAAAATAAAATATCTATGTAGAACAGGAGCTCAAACTACCTAGTACTTGAAGTTTTTCATTACATATGTATCTTTCTCTTCCAGCAAGTATAAAAGGAACATGTGGAGAGCTTTAAACCCCAAACCATTTGTATTGAAAAAAAAAAAAAACAACTTTCAAGTTGCATCTTTTTGATCCTTCCTTGACCTTGCAAGACTACAGTTATTTCTGCTCCTGGCTCTCTCCTGCTCTCTTCCAGACTTCACTCTCACTTGAGGCTCACAGCTTCTACCTACACTGCTTCTCCTCTTTCTCCTCTTCCTCAGAGGAGTTCTTCAAGCAAGCACCATCAGTTGCTATGCCCACATTCTCAGACAGAGTCTGTATGCAAAGCTACATGGAATTCAAGTCAAAAATTGCAGGTAGACACTTTTAAGTATGAAAATACACAAACACTGAGATACAAAAGTATTTGCTATTTAAGCCAGCTCACAAATCAAATGGAAATCTGTAAGTCTAGCAAGTTCTTTGCATTGCTATGATTAGAATTTAGATAAGAAATTTTAAGAAATGGTATTTTTTATTAGTGCTTTATGAAGCATTTTATTTCACTGACCTCACTTTCAAGTTAATTTATTTGCAGAAAGTAACTGGTCTCAGAGGTGTCAGCTCCTCCACACACATCCTGAAGGGACCGTCTCCTTCCAGTATCAAAGAGCACCACGTGCCGAGACTTCTCATCAACATCAAGTTACTTCACAGAACAGGAAATATACTCTCAAGGCAATTAGGAGTACCATGATTTGTTCCATCCTTTGGAAACTGAAGTTGCATCTTCTCATTGCTTTCCATCCCAAGACTATTCTTCATAAGGATTCAAAAATTTATCCACTACAATGCCATTATGTTCATCATTTCTCTCAGTTTGTAAACACTCAGAGCCACAGTCCATCCTGCATGATCCTGTCACTTTCACAACTGACATATAACTGTATTAATGAAACACTTCTAATGTGTCTGAAAACCACATTTATATCAAGCATTTTCTAACAGTCTAGCAATTATTAAAGAAGAAAAAATAAGGGTTAAGACATTAAGTTTAAACACTGTTTTTTCTAAGATGACTTTAAGCTGTGGGCTTCACTCCAGATCTTTTTAGAAGTACACATAAGACCACCTAAGTGTAAACTTCATAGCAGAATCAAAATCCTAATAGGTCCTACCCTTACAAGAGCCCATTATATATCTTTTCAGTCAATACATATTGAGATCTTAAGCACTTATCATGTACCATAAGTACTTCAAGAGTTACCGATTTTGCTACTCTAACAATTTCTCTGAAAGAAGATTCATGCCATCTCGAACAAAATCCCAAAATACTTCTAAGTTTTTGCCCTAAAAACAGTAGTTTCATGGCTGAATAATTGTAACCTAGCAGCTGTCCAAATGAGATCCTTAATTCATACAATTAGCCTCTTACACAGTGTTTAAAACCTTGCTCAGCAATAATAGAGGTTTTAAGGGCCTTAAAGCTACCTTCTGAGGCAACTGGGAACATTACAGAACCCACTGTAGCACAGAAATTTGGGTTATAAATACTTCCAGAGAACAGGCAGCAAGTTGAATACAATACTAAAAATATTAAAGAACACAGGCTTTCCCCTTGCTCTCACTGGGTCTCATTCTGCACGAACAGCAGTAGAGTCTTTACATTATATATAAGCTCACTTCACTGCCATGGTTTCACCAAACTCCAGGAGGAGATGTTGTAGTCTTGCTTACTTACAAGTCAAGCCATTGCAAACTGCCAGTACAACTCAAGGTAGAAACCATCCAGCTCAATCATATCTTTACACTTTCCATTCAGCTCCTCTGTGACCACTAGAGCTGAGCTGGCAGAGATTTTGCTCTTCTCAACAAAGAGTTCTCAAAAAAAAAAAACCACTCCACAAGCAAGCTTATCATTTTATCCCTATTTTTGCCACTGGCTGGGTCTACAGGTCTGATCTCTATCAATGCAAGGGCATTACACAGCAACTTTTCCTGTTCACAAAGTAACCTTTCCCATTCTGCCTCAAACCAATACATATCCTAATGCTGCAACAATTTAAGCAAGAATTTACTTAAGAGGTTTAGAAACTATTCTAAATTAGGCAGCTGGTTAACAGAAATTAAAAGAGCATCATAACATAAAAAGGTTAAAACAGCTACTGTGTCTTATAACACCGTACAGCCCTAGGGGATGCTCCTGACTCTTCCACTCTTTTCCACAGGACTTCTCTGCCTGGCTCCTGCACAAAAAAAGGGAATTGCTCCTGCATTGTACATAAAACTTTATTAAGCAGCCTATTTTCCAAAAAAAAATACCAGAAAAAGCCAAATTTGCTTGGATAAGTCACTAAATTCTCTTCCAGACAACCAGAAGTGCAGTTCAGGTGATCATTTGCATAGCATGCACCTTCCTGGCTCAAAACCTAAATTACAATGATGGATGAATAAGAACTATCCGTTCCCATTTGAAATAGTGCTGACTGCTCTTTTATCATTCCTGGCAATTAACAGTAAACATGAGTTCTAGTCATTTCTTGTAGGCAAACTGCTGAGATTTATAGCAGTACCTTCAAAAGTCTGAAGACAAGACCTATCTTTGGGTGAAAGATTTTTCAGGGTTGTGACAACCTTGATGCAGAAGAGTTCTGGTACATCAATCATTCTGACAGGGGAAACCTCACAGGTGACACATACAATGCAAAATTAGTTAAGGATAGCTGCTAGTTATTGCCACAAGTTCTAGACAAGTTGTCTGTAAACAAATCCAAGAAAAAATAGCAGACAGCATAACCACCTCAATCAATTTTGATCAAAACAGCCTAATTTCCCTGTAAAATACAGTAATTGACTTAAAATAGGAACATTAGAAAGGAAATGCTTTTCAAACAAGCAAACAAAAAGGACAGCTTTAGGCAACATCTCCAATTTCTGCCATAAGCCAAAAAAAACACAGTCTAGAAAAAAAATATAATGTGGCAAGGGTAGAACTCCCTGGAAAGCAATTCTGAGAGTTATCAAACAAAAGATTTATTACAAAGGGATTTCCTTCTATTCAATGTTTGCATCAACAACATGGATGTTGAAAACAAAAACATATTTACTAAATGTGCCAATGATATTTACTAAATGTGCCAATGATGAAAAGCTAGGAAGGACAAAAAAGTTAAATCAATTTTGCAAATGAAAGAAATTGACAGAAGGGGAATGAAATCCACTTGGGATGAGCTCAAAACTCCTACAAAGACAGTGGAAAATATAAGTAATAGTCTTTAATAAAATGAATAATGTCTAAATCCCAAGCTGACAGTCAATGTCAGGCAACTGCAAAATGGTAAATATCAGTGTATAATCAGAAGCACAATTTTCAGAATAAGCCAAGTAATCTTTTCTGGTCCATTTTGTACTACAGTTAAGAGACAAAATACTGTACTCCCACTGGAGCACCACTTTTCAAGAAAACAACTGACACAAACCCAAAGAGTAGGCAATTTTTTGTGTTCCTCCAATAAAGACAGAGTGAATTGGATTTGGTTACTATTTAAGCAGGGAAGCTTGAAAGAAGGCTTCCTAAGAGCCAAAGTACCCAGAAGGCAACTGCAGAGAAAACGGGATCGATTTGTTCTCAGGTTCTCAAAAGACAGGAGATGCAATGGGCTTAAAATTGAAGTTAACAAGATTCACACTAAGCACTTGGGGAAGACAACACCACTTTTCAGTTTTAAGGACAATGAAACCCTTGAGCAGATTACATTGGAGACAGGAAAGGAAGTAAAAAAACCCCAGTCAGTAGCAGGACCACAGGAAATTGTTTAGTCTTTGTTGTTCCTCCCATTTATTTAAAAAACTGTATAGAATTTACTGGCACCAGTACTCATGTTAGTAGAAGATACTAAGGCACAATAGAGAATTTGTTCCTTTTTTTTTAGTTTAAACATTTATGAATTTTTATTCTCGTCTATCCACTATCTGCAGCATAGTCTTACTTTTCAATTAACACTATTACATTTTTGGGATGATCAGTTACCACAGCTGCCAAGATCATCTGTCTTATGTTCTATTATTGCTGTAGCTTAAAAAACACACAACAGTCAAATAAAGGAATGCAAAAGAAGGAAAAGGAATCCTACTAATATTTTCCATTCAACACTCCCCATTCCAGGACTCATGGGTTTACTGCTGATTTACACCTCCATAGAAGAACATAGCATATGGTAGTTCAACAGGACAAGGAACAGAGAGTGCAATGGAACTGAATTAATGAAAATCAATAGTTTTGAAGACTAAACTGCATTGACAATAAAGCTTATGAGGTTTACACAACTCAAGTGATTTCACTGCTTCATATTAGAAAATCAGGCAAAACTTTCAATAAAGTGTTTGTTCAAGCATGTAGTTTAAAAGATTGCCTTCCTAGTTTAATCAAACTTCAAATAAACAATAATGAATAACTATTAATTATATTGCAGGTATCATCAGCAAGGGATAAAATGGGCCTTGATCAGGACTTGTCAGGTTCTCTGCTCCACAGAGCAGAGAGGCAAAGCAAGCCCTACCTCACGTCCCAAGGATTACCTTGTAATCTAACAGAGACAGACATTCAGTTTGGACAATGTCTCTGCAATATTAGATGTGGAACTCTTCTTCTTTAGTTTTAGACACAAAGACCCAATTCACAGCTCTGGTCTTTCCCTTGCCATCAGTGAATGGAAGAACTGGCCCTCCAGAAGACAATTCAACAGGTATCAGACAAACATGTCTGAGACCCTTAAAAGGGACTGTGTTATTCTATTTCTCCCCACTGTCTGCAGAGGCAGCCTAATGTCACTCAAACCCTCCCCTGGTATACAAGGTTAGACATCTCACAACATTTCTTTTCTCATTCTTTCCTCAAGCAGTATTGGCTAAGATTCCACAGTCTCAGCTTATTGGCACCTCTGAATGAAGGACACGTTTGGGGGGTGGAGCTGAACACAAGCATCACCAACTTCAGGGGCTTCCACAGAGGGCAGTGCAAACACATAAAAGACTGTTTCTTTAAAAATAAAACTTAAAAGGCATTATCCAGATAGCAACTTCTGTAAAAGTGAAAGCTACACATTGGTATGAAAAACTAATAACCTGGCTCTGTAGACACTTAAACAAGTATTTTAGTAGAAAATCTCACATCCTGAAAATGGAAACATACACAAACGTTTGAAGAAATTAAATCTACACTTTTTGTCTTGGTTTGGTTGTTTTTAAAAGTCATGTCATTCAAAATAATTACTTTTCTTTCTAACAAAAGAGATAGTTCTACAACTTCACAGCAGCATCCAATACGTTAATAACAAACAACTTTTCACAGTGAAGCTAGGACAAGGCACAGCATACCATTAAGTCCCACAGAGGTAAAAGTCCATGCTGGCACATGGGCTTAAAGAAATTCAGATTTCTGGAGCACAGCACCAGTTTTTGCCCCATGTTCTGTCCTGGGTCCTGAGACTTCAAAACTCCAGCATTACAAAGAGGAAAACCTAAGACAAATTCTCTTCTTCAAATTCCTAATGTGATTTAAACACAGTCCATAAAAGACAAAGAGGAGAGGCTGTGCTTCACAGATCTTCTAGGACCTTTACCATGATCATTCACTCCTTATCAGCTTGCCCCTTCTCTCATTAATCTAATTACAGTTTCTTCATAAAATCTTCTGAAGATCTGTGTTAAAAGGTAGGACTTAATCTAACTTACACTATTTTTAGCCCTCAAAGAAACAAATTTTCACTATCATACACTATAAATCCTTTATTCCTTCAGTGTATTAAAAGGCAGATGACATATACAGGGATCTGAAAGAACAGATTACAGTAACACCTGTTGTTGGAGAAACAAGCAAAAATAAAAAATCTGAAATACACATAACATCTTCACTGCATCAAATATACAGCACAGAAGATAAAACACCTTTGTACCAAACCAGTAAGAGTTTTTCCTGCTGGTAACAAAGAAAATCCACTTTCAGATATTTAACCAATTTAGCCTAATTTTCTCATACCATAGCTGGAAGGCAGAATAGAAAATTTGAGCTATTCAAGAATGTCTAGTGCTTCAAATACATTCAGAGGCTTTATAGGAAGACTTAAAAATATTCAGTATGTTTTACATTTGACTTGTATGCAAGTTTCTTGCCTATTTTAGGTATAGTGTCCTCAATTCTCCATTCAGACATTAAAAAAAGACTTAGATGCATGCCTCTAATAGTACAGCAAAGTAGTTTGGGCTTGATTCCAATTTTACCAGGAGCAAAGACATTCACAGCAGAGATAATCCATACTTCAGGGTTATTTGATTCCTTTTAGAGCTCCTTGAGCAGTGGAAGTCAAGCTACATGGTTATAATGACAGAACAAAGGGAAAAGTGTAAAGGTGTCTCTTAGCACAGGTTATAATACAAGAATGAACAAGTACTAAAATTATGCAATAAATTATTATTCACAGCATTTTCCTCATTTATGTAAAGACAAATCAAGAACTGCAATCTTACACTAGCCAAATAATCCACTAATTAAACAAAATCAGTAACCAAAAAAAAAATCAGAAAATAACATTCACCTGTAATAGCAAAGTATCACAACATGTCTTTTTCTAATCAAAGTAATTAGTAACTATGCACTGAATAACCAGTATGACTGGCTGTGTAGTTCAACTTGCACTTTTAAATTTACCTAATACAAGAATGGTTTTCTGTAATAGTACTGAAGCCTCTAGTTTAATTTTATTGCTCATTTTTAACATTTGCAACTGAATTTAGTACTCAGCTGTTTACCTACAAATACTCTTCATGAGAGAGAAAAAGTAGGCTTCGCTGGCAGATTATGTATTTTCAGACATTTTTACAAGTATTACTCTTCCTCTTCTCCTCCCTTTTATATTTCAAGTTTCTTGAATACTCCTTCAAGCTCTACAACTACACCAAGTGATTTTGTCCTTGAAGACGTTCACAGCATTTCTCTTCCATCAGCAAATACATACACTTCAGCTAATTTTTTTTTCATAAAATTGTATGAATTACCTTAACAGCATGCTGCAAGTACAGTCCAAGTCCACAGCCATCCACAAAAAATTCAAATTATCCAGTCTTCCAAATGCAACTAGCTTTGCTGTATGGGAGGGCCTTTGATGTTCACATCAAATAACCTTCAAATTGTTCAACAACAACAACAATCAACTCTACTGTCTTGATGACTAAACCCTATGAAAATGTGCCCATGAATGTCATGGACTATACATGTTCTTAAGTGACAAGATACAAACCACAAAGTGGAAGCGATTCTATTGAAAACTTAAAAGTTTGTGGACTCATAAAATCAAGATGGATAATAAAGGAAAGAACATAAGGTAGCTGTCAAACCATAAAACTTTTTAAAAAGGTATTCTTCCTATAGTTTCCTTAATATTTTACAGATGTTGAAGTTACAATTATTGAAGTGCAGAGGTATAAGAGTGAATTCAGCTCATAACTCCTTAACACACATGTCCAAAATCAATCAAACCAATAAAGACAGGTTTTAATGCTGGCCTGAATAATCTGATTGAATTGCAAATAAATCAGAACTAAGAACAAAACTTACTCAATCACCTAGAGGTATCTCTTATCAAGAGAGGTCACCCATCTCACAATTATTCCACGTTGAGAACAGACAAGACTTTTCACAGACCCACACTATAACATGCAGAGAGGCGGCAGCATGCACACAGAATTCCCTTTTCCACTGTTATCAGATCATCAAAGAGCCATCCACAGCGCGATTTTTTCCAGTACAGTGTTCCCTGCGCAGAGCCTGCCAAGCACGGCCTCCGACTCTGAGCTTGCACAGACAGCGAGCGCTCAGTACAGCACGGGAAGCTCAGAACCTGCCTATCCGCCAACACGAAACGCGAGAAACAGAGTTTAAGGGCTTCTGATTCTAGGAACTCCGCTAGTTACAACACTCAGCAGCTGCAACGATCCATCAGATTCTGCAGAGGCACTCTTCTTGCTGCAGAAGAGCGTAGTGATTTGTTAAAGACGAGTTTCGAAAGGACAACTAGATAGGAGAAACTTGCGGAACACGAGCGGAGTTTCTCTCGCGCTAACCTGTACCGAAGGCAGCTGCATGTGCGCTACGTGGAATCGGCACGAATTTAAGGTAAAGCGAAAGCATCACAGGTAACACAGTGGGAAGGCAAGAGCCCACAGCAGAACCTCCCCCGGAACATCCGCATTGCCCTGCCGTTTGTGAGAAGGCAGCAGACAATTCTCACCCAGGGGCTGGGGAGTGGGACCTTCCCACGGCGCTGGGAAAGGCGGGATATGATTTGGAGCATTTGGAAAGCAGGCACTGACCTGAGGGTGCGGTTGCCGGCGCAGCCGCGGCGCTCCATGGCGGCGGGCACGCAGCTGGTGAGCTCGGTCCAGTCGGCGTGCAGCCCGCAGCTCCAGCCGGTGGAGAAGCGGGAGAAGAGCCAGGTGTCCTTGTCGCCGCCCGGGCGGTGGCAGGCGCACTTCTTCTGCCCGGCCCGGCAGTAGCAGGGCTGCTCCAGGTGGATGTTGCGCACCAGGTGCCGCCCGAAGGTGGTGCCGCCCGTCTTCTGGATGTGGAGAAAGACGATCACGTCGCGGCCCCGCATGTCGAACCGCCCCCGCCGGCACAGCTCCCCCCGGGCGAACGGGAACTTGGCCGCTAGCCGCGGCATCGCCGCCGCCTCCTCCTCCTCCTCCCGCTCCTCCGGGCCCCCCCCGCGGCGGGCGGCGGAGGCCGGCGGGCGGCGGGGACAAGCGGCGCCGGGGCAAGCAGGCGACACGTACTGGTAGACGATGAGCAGGAAAAGCAGCGCCAGCAGCGGCGGCAGCAGCCACCTGTTGAAGCGCTCGTCCATGGCGGTGCGCGGGGGCAGCGCGGCGCGGGATCAGGCGCTGCCGGCCGCTGCCGGGGCGGCCGCCCCGCTCGGATCCCGCAGCCGAGGGGCACCCG
>VWYI01034629.1:13253-38497 GCA_013399455.1 Anthoscopus minutus
GCGCAAGCAGCCAATGAGGGGGTGGGGGCGGGGCGTAGGGCACCCAATGGGACGGGCCGGGGGCGCAGCCAGGTGAGCGGGGCTGCGTCGAATTCCTCATTTCCCACCCCTTTCCCGTGGGGAATGTGTGTTTGGAGCCATTCGCGATTTCACGGCTGTGACTATAACCCGAAGTGCTTGGTACACTTCGTGCAGGGAGGTCTGACAGCACCGAACACCCCACAGATTACCTAACTAATTGTAGTTTAGCTGGTGCGCGGCGCTGCTGGTCCTGCGGTCTTCAAAGTACAAAGTCCTAAACCCTGAATCCCCTTTGCAGAACACTTTTACCTTTCCGAGGCAATAACTTCGGTTCCGCGGCAACGCAGCTGCTCATTAAAGTGTCAAAAGCTTATTTTTCAGTCCGTCTCATGTATTTACAACAATCCACATCCTGAAACTGTGTTGTTTTCCCTACTGAAAATTATCCTTTTTTAAATAGACATTCAAATCTTTAGCCGATAAAATCAGACCCTTCAGATGACACTCAGCTGAGTTTTGCTTAAAAAAAAAACTAACACTGTTTTGCCTGCAGTGTGCTCCCCATAATGTAAAAAGTCTGCTAGAACATTTCATATCCAAAACCAAGCCTCATATGGCTCCTGGATTACAATATATTAATATGCAAATCATTTTGTCTTAGAACTGATTGCACATCTTGCTTATTTAATTACAGAATGCCTTTATTTACTGAGGGATTAATTAGATATCTGACTGTACTAAAGCAACTTTTTTGCTTGACTCTAAAGACAGATTCACCTCTGCAAGGCTGATGAGAGAAGAGCAGTCCCTTCCCATGGGACCACTTAACTTTAGAACTTATAAAAATAGACAAATGTATTTTAAACTGAAGATTTTTATTCTTATAAAAATAGACAAATGTCTTTTGAACTGAATAAATTTATATAGAAACCAAGAGTACTTGGATTTTTTTAGGGTAGAGTATCTACTCCTATTAAAGCTTGCCAGAAATTGTAAAAATTACCAGAAAAATGTTATAAACAGAAGAAGCTCAAACTGTAAATATCTACAAGAACAACAGCCTACTCCACCCTCCTCCAAACATCTACCACACATGCATGCACACTCCCAGTGTCCCACAGTAGTCTTGTGGTATTACACCAGTAAAAGTCTGACAGTGGCAATTTTTTTGGGTCTTGTTCCAAAACATGAAAAGAGATGATGCACTTCTACCTTCAGTGATTTTTTGAAGGAAAGTGCCATGAGTCACTTGGTGAACTTAATCCTTATACAGCCATGCACCACAGTACTGGAAGTCCCTTCATCCTTTGGAAGAAGAATTCAGAGTCTGGTGTCAAACAAACCTATTTAGTCTTCTTCCTCTAATGACAAGAGATGTGCACTCACTGACTTGTACTGAAGTAGAAAACAGCATTTTCACCGTGAAGAATCACCATGTGCTTTGCCAGCATGAGCAGCAGAGCACCCATCTACTCTAGGGAAACCAGACTCTCTTCTCTGCTTTGGCCACCACCGTGCTCACCTGCTTTCAGACTCCCTGTGCCTCCAAAGTGTGGACTTAGTGAGGTTGTCTTTTCACCTCGTTCTTTTTCTAGGTGACACAAAGCATGTTCTAGAGAAATTTAAATATTTCTATGTTTAAGGTACAGAAGCATTTTGTTCTCATCTCAGCCTATTTCACTTAATGAGAAATATGGCTAAATTCGTTTGTAGAAGTGCTGCTAAAGGATTTAGACTCAAGTATCTCTTCTGATGCTTTTTGCATGATACAGAAATATCATAATTTAAGATTTTCTCATAGAATACCAGATTGTTAACACTGTACCTTCATCTCCATGAAAAGGAGCTCAAAACTATAGTTGTTAAACAGAGAAATCCTCACATTCAGTAGAATTTTAAATTCTTATTTATTTAAGCTTACCAATTCATGAGGACTAGTAAAATAAATTAATGGAATAGATGTACAAGAGAAGTAAAAATATTTATAATGATGTTTAACTGAAAACTTGACTTTTAAAAGGTTCTCCTTTTTCTGAAACTAGAAGAAGTTACTTGCAGCCACATGAATCAACGTGTTTATGCAGCTTTCAAAGGCAGACTTACAAATTTGAATGTTCTAAATGATGGTCTGTGGACCGCACTTTATGTACAGTCACAAACCACGGCACAACCAACAACATAGAGTTTTCATTTGGTTGTATTTTATGTTCTCTTTATAAAGGCCCACGTTACTGTGCAAGTCCCTGTGGGATTAAGTTCTAATAAAATCATTTAGCTTCTTTGCAAGTCCGTGGCTGTAACTCCTTGGCATCAATGAAGCAATGAAAAGGGTCATTATGAAAACAGTTGTGTTCCCATTGATTTAATGGGATCATGACTGGGTTCAAAATGAAGCCCTAAAAGTTGCAAACACTGATCAATCACAACATTTTCCCTTTCAAACATAACTCATCTATACATCTCCAATGAGACTTTAACTACAAGGAAAATCCAGAGTCAGTTAAAAGCTAATTTTGAGACAATTTCAAGCAGAACACCTTCACCTGTTAAAATTTACAGGCCAAATCTACCATCACTTCTACCAGAAACAGGCTAATATGCAAAAGTGTTGCACAGTTAAATATTTTAGAATTCCAATGCAGTATGTCCTTTGTTCTTGCCAATTCCCAGGTAACGCTCAACACATTTTCCAAGTTGCTAAAAATAAAAATTGGCATACTTACAATATATTTTAAAGGATATTACAGTACTTGCTAGTCTGAAGCAAAGGGCATATGAAACAGCGTCAGTGCCAGCATCAAGGTTTGTACAAAATGCATGAGTAAGCAAGTGATATTTTATAAAGCAAAGGTACAAAAACATTATTTCATTTAGCAATTACATGTCTGACAAGGTTAACATCTAATAGATCTATTAATGTAAAATTAAAGTGACACCTTCGTCACACTGGTTTCTTTAAATTATTTATCACTGCTTGACCTGAGCTGTTTCAATACTTTTAGCCAGTTGAGATTTCCAATAAACCTATTTTTTGTCATGCAGCAAGTCTCAGGTGTTTCCCTTGTCATGAGGATACAATTTGTCAAATTAATAAATGAACGCTAACTTCAGGAATTTGCCGAATTAATTTGTTTCAATGTTTGTTGTCGAATTAATTTGTTTCAATGTTTAAAGTGTAAGCCTCCCTTATTTTTTGTCAGATTATGTTCTAGTATGTGCACTTATCAAACCTTTATTTCAATGGCACATTGAGTGCCTTATTCTTTCTTGAAAAGCAATTTATGTATCAAACTGCCAGCAGTCCTTCTTTGAAGTTGCAATTCAGCATAAGGCTTGTCACTCTACACTTCTGCTTGCCATTCTTTTTCTGATTGTAATAATTTTATTAAACCTATGACCCCCTTTAATTTTTTTACTCAGAATGCAACCCCTACAGAAACAATGTTTTCAGTCAATGTCTCATATGTGCCAGTCCATATGTGGGAGCTTTTGCAAATCATTCCTGATACCGCATTGCTGCATGCTTCTTTTACAAGAGAAAGGATCAGCTATATTATACTTTGAGTAGTCATAATTCCACCTCTGTAAGACACTGACCTTGGACAACTTTATTGTTGGATATTATGGAATATCATAATTCCTTATAACATTTTAGTATTCTTCTTTTTTGGTTTGTTTACAACCATATAACTTCTCACAGAACTAATACATTATTTTTCAATACCTTTATTTACAATGGTTGTGAAGGTAGTTGCCCAACAAAGGAACATATCTGAAAACTTTGAACTAAATTTTTTAGATAATACCAAAACAAGATATTTAAATGTAGATTCCCTTTCTACCAGGTAATCTTAGTCATCTTTTCACTCCTGGGCTTTGCAACGGGGACATCTAGCAGAATAAAGAATGACTAAAAGTTCAAATAATGTTTGGGCATGTGCCAACTAGCACTCTTTCAAACAACTCCTGGATATAATTTGAGAGTCAACCATTACAGAAGGCATTTCCAACCAGCACTCAGTGACCAAGATTATAGCTTCAGTGTAGGTCAGACCATGTCATGATATTTAGCTTCAGCACCCAAGACAGTTTCAGAACATGTTTAATGTACTAATGGAGACAACACTGCTGAGAATTGCAGGTTTCAATTTACGCAAGAAAAATTTGTGTTCACCCTCTTGCATTTTGGACTGGTACATAACCAAGTTACACTTACAAAACTCAGCTTGAAGTTACAGTGTGTTAGCTAGCAAAGAAAATCTCTGGCATGAAAGGCTGCATATGGGTTTACTGGAGTCCACTGCCCAGACAATGGAGAGACACTCAGGGAGCCTTGCTGGTATCCAGCTATAATCCCAACTGATACAAGGATGATGGTAAGCAAATTAACCGAAGGGCCTCTGGCTGCTGTTCCATTCAAAAGATGCATGTGGTTTAATGATGTGGCCAGATAGAATCAGTGAGTGGGAAGATACTTTTGAGTGAAGTGAGAAATATTCCAGTTATTGAAAGATGCAATACCAAATGACAAGCAGCCAGAAGGAGAAAGCAAAGAGTGCTTTTTTTGTAATCTCAAACCCTAAACACAGAGTGCTTGTGTATGCTATCTACAGTAAGAATTTGCAACATGAAGGCAGCATGAGGAAAGCATTTTACAGGACACAGGAAATTTCTGCCCTGTCCATAGAAAAACTTAAGTGTACTCACATATATTCCTTCCAGTCCTTAGCCTTCTGAATCATGCAATATTTATGATGCAAACTCTAGAGTGTAGAGAAGCTTTTGGGCATTTATTACAGAAAAAAGTCATGTCACCTGCACCTGCACGTATTTTTCTACATTTGGGTCCAAATGGAGAAGCTTCAGACCCAGTTGCTCTGCTAACCATGTGAAAGATATCGCTACTGCATTTTCATGTGGTGTTTTGGTTTTCCAAGTAAAGAACTAGCTGCAGTAAAGTCTAGCAGCGTCTGATAAACTCCCTTGTTTAAAGATTAGGGTGTCCAAGAAGTCAACACCCAAGTTTTCATATCGCAGCTTCCTCTCTGATCAGGCAAGTCAATGCACAGAGAGATACAGCTCTTCTGAAGTTGGTGAATGTTTCATCCTGCCTAACAAAAACTAACAAATATCCCTATCAACATTCCCACCAAGACCCCAAAACGTCTCTTGCGGCAGTGTATAGGAATTGCAAGACTGTGTAATACTGCCACCTGCTGATAAGCGTCACAGAAGCATTTTCTTACTCCTAGCATCACACAAAAGCCTTTTGCTTCTTTTCAGATGCTCTTAATCTGCAAGGGTCCATGAAACGTCACTCATCCAACTATCAGTTTATTTTGAGTACCTCTGTTTGTACTTAGAAGTGAAATTTTCAACTCAAATCGAAAATCTGAGGTTTTCAAAGTTACAAAGGTCATGTCTTTTCCTTCAAAACAGACTTCTAGATATACCAGGGACAGACATAGACCTACCTTGATCCAAATTCTATATGAATAGAACTCTATATGAAGTCTAGAAACTTCAGTGTCTTCGGAGAAAAAAATCTGAAGTAATATTAGAAATGATCCACTGGACCTTCCATCTCTTTTTTTTTTTTTTTTTCTTTTTAGTCTTTGGAGTGTAATGTAAAAATAAAAAATAAATTAAAAACAAACCAAAAACAAACAAAAAACCAAAACAAGCCAAAAAAAAGCCAACAAACAAAAAACCAAAAAAAACCCAATAGAAACAACAAAAAATCTTCAAAAAGATTCCCTCTCCAAGATGAAAAAAAAAACATTTCTGTTTCATGATCTCTGAGTCCTTCATCTGATTTCTGTGGGATACAGGTGAAAAATGAAGAAAAAAACATGGCAAATGGTAGATCAGGCTCAACTTCTAGCACCCCTATCTGGCTTTCACAGCTGTCTGCAAGTCTGAACCTTTATTTTAAAACTAGCCTCCCAACCCTTAATGATTTCATAGCAAGCTGAAAACTGCTACCACTTTCTGGGTTGCCACTATTTTGTACAAGACCTTTCTTGGATTCTTTTCAGAAAGCCAGCCTGGACCTTTTGAAGTTCAAATTCAAGAACTGCACTTTTTAATGTGCTGCTATGAGAAGTTATAGAACAATTCAGTCCTTTTCTTTGGGAATTTTTCTTAACTCTTTCTTATTTAACTACCATTCTGTAAGCACCTAAAGGCATACAATCAGTGGTTCATCCCTGCCATAGGGCCATAAAAAAATTCAATGTTTCCTCTTTGTGTATTCATAATATATAGGAATGGTAATATTTATTCTTTAAATTATCCTCCCAAGATCAGTGAAATACTGGTCCCATCATCAGTTAAAATTTCAGTTGGACTTCTGGAAAAGACTGAGAGGAATTCAGGTTTAATGCTGAAGGGATCTGTGTTATTTCACAGCTGAGGCTGCAGCAGAATTACTCCTATTACCTCCAATCTGGCCAACCTACAACAGTATCAGCACAGAAAAGTTAGTAGCACTGTAGGTGAGAGGTTAGATTCTCATACTCTGTTTGAAGTCTCAGTTTGAGACATACACCTCTGGCACTAATTTATCTTATGATCTTGGATCAAAGTATGTTGGGAACTGTGATTACCATGAGAACCCGGCATTTTGACCTATAATGGCAATCTGTGGCAGCAAATGTCAGGACAAAAATAGTTCTCCTTAGCCTCAGCAGAGGGAAGGATCTGATGGCCTTGCAGTCCATTTGCAACAGACCAGTGACTATATAAGAAATATGAGAGGGAAGAAAAATTGTTCAACATTCTGACAGGTTTCAGATGAATAAACTGTAAATTCAGAGGGAGAGCTGAGGTGAAGATTGCTGGAGTGTTCAGATTAAGAACTGGCAAGAAATAAGGGAATAATTCTTTGGCTGTCAGAAAAGGAGATCAAAATACAAATTGGTCAAAGCAGCTTGTTTGACCAAGGAGTCTAAGGGCACCTCACATTGAAGTGGTTCACTGAGAAGCATGTACCTACAAACTACCAACACTGCATGTCATCTTGTGGCAAAAGAAAAACTGGAACAGAATAAGAATTGCACTGCTAAGAGAAGACAGAGATGTCTACAGCAATGTAGTCACACTGTGGCTGGCAGACCACTGATGGTGAATGAAATACCAGAATCTGATCTGTAAAATAATTAGCAACCCTGTACCATCTTCCATGGTTTTGTGCAAGCATAACTGAGACTTGAGAAGCATTAAAATTTTTTAATTGATGCTTACAACATAAAAATTCACATGCTATAAATGTATTTTATTTAAATACAGATGTTTTAGCACTATTATCTCTCCCAGATGCTAAGAAATAGAAGGATGCAAGTTGTCCAAACACTTTATAATTGCATTCCTTTAATAAAGTGGTTGGGAACCCCAAATTTATAGCAAAACTGTGGAGAAAATAGGAGCTTACACTTCCTTTTGAAAGGAAGACCCTTCAAAAGATTCTTCTGAAAAAATTTGCTGGGGCCTCCAGCAGGTGGGATCTCACTTTTCATTCTTTCCTATCACAGAGTAGACCTATCATTTAACCTTAATCCTTTCAGAAGGCCCAAGTTTATCAACCTAATATACTACAGTAAGTTCTTGTTGATGACTGCCAGTCATCAAAATTATAGTATGAACAGCAGTATATCAAATGTGAATAACCACTACAAACAGTGTATTTCTGATTTAATTTCATTTGATGTAGGAAATCAGTATGAAAGAATAACATAAAAACAAAATAAAGCCATGCTTTCCAGACAGAAACCTATCTTTATTACAATTTAATAGACAAACATCGTTTCCCTTAACTTTAAGTTAAGGGAAAGTTCCCATAACTTTCCCTTAGTTTGAGGTGTTAATTGTGTGTGATTACCATATGGCAATCACATAGAATTGTGACCATTTTATTTAACTTATAATGATCATTTTATTTCAGAGACAAAGTTATTCAAAAGAAGATGCATCAAGATAGCATTCATCCAGGACTAATCCTGTTGCCTTCTTTTCTTCTTCCTTTCTATGTCATCAGTGTCTCATAATTTGGAGCTGCACATTGCTCCTTCAGCAGTGCCAGGGATGGGGAGGAAAGGCTCATCCCACTGCTCTTCCCAGCAGAAGGATACAGGGATAGAGGTAGCAGCAGCTGGCACATCAGGGGTTAAACAATTTGCTTTTCTTTAACAACACTTCATTTTTGCCCTCAAAGTTTATCTACATTAAAATATTCTAAATGTAGTGTGTTTCTGTAAGTCTAATTATATGCAGCATGCGAAAACATATTTGATAATCACATTGCTAATTATGTGCAATCACTTCAATACACAGGTGCAAAGCTCCAAAAATATGCATATTTTAATCACCCTGTATATAGATATAAACCACAACTTTTCACTTAAGTGTTCAGTGACTCCTTATTTTTCTGGGACAACACTTACTCAGATTTTTGAGTTGCTAGTGCCAGAGAAA
This sequence comes from Anthoscopus minutus, assembly GCA_013399455.1. Lineage (NCBI taxonomy): Eukaryota > Metazoa > Chordata > Aves > Passeriformes > Paridae > Anthoscopus > Anthoscopus minutus. The sequence continues at coordinate 21,747 of VWYI01034629.1, forward strand.
GAAATATACTGGGCTACTATAAGTTTGGAGTTTAACTTATATGTGTATGTTCCAGTGCTAAAAAAACGTAATTCCTTACTTTTCCATGGTTTATGAACATTTTAAAGCACACATTTTATAATTTATTGATGGATACAGCATGCTGATTTCAGAGATATAGGAATCATAATTTTTATTTTTCTTCTGGGAGCTTTAATTCTCACAGTGCTCCTTTAGTATAAATTTGTCTGGAAAATCATGTATACGTGCATGGAAATGCATCTTCTCCAGTTTGCATTAAACTCGAAGGACCTTCTTAATGGTTTAAAAACAGAAGGTCATAAAAATCTTGAGCAATAAATTCACTTTCATTATATTTGTAATGGCTTGTGGCTGCACTTTTGCTTCTCTTTCATTTACATGTAACAGTTATTTTTTACATTGATTTTTAAAGCTGCCTTCGCCTAATGGATTGCAATTATCTTTGTGTGTAAATCATAAAAATTGAAAATTTTATATACTCAGATTAACTGAAAAGGACATAAAATATTAATTTGCATAATTCCAAAGTAATATTTCTATTTTCCCCTCTAAAGATATTTAGCATAAATTATTGGAAGGAATAGCTTCAGATTACTTGTCCATAAGTATTTCTTTTCACTTTGAGAAGTGAGCTGAAATGACCCCTGACAGACAAGAAACTAATCTATTGGTCTGCTTCTAACATTAATAAAAGCACAGACCAATAGAAGAGACAGAGCAAAACCAGAAAAGCAGCATTGAAATTTGTTCCACTGGAAATAAATCCATCATATTTCACACAATAAAGCAGCAGGCTTGTTCTGTTTCGCTTTAGCTACACAGTTTTTAATTAAATTACACTTAAGAGTCACAGAATAGTTGTTACAGGTATTATGCATGCCAGCCACTGTACCAGCGTTCAACAAGCTTTTTGCTAACTCAATAAGCCAAAAAGAGACTCTTCTATGAAGTCCTTTTTGTAAATAGTGCTACAGCTTAAGCTGGGTGCCCCCAAGAAAGGGCCCCAAACAAATAAATTGCTGGGCAATTATGCCTTTACAAGTTTCCCCCTTGCAACCCCTCATGCAACTGATTGGACCAGTAGCTCATGATGGGCACAACATGAAGCACAGGGAGATCCATCTAAATGTAAGGAAAAGCTTCTTTACTGTGGGGATGACAGAGCACTGACACTGGCTGCCCAGAGAGGTTGCGGAGATACTCAAAACCTGCCTGGACAAAATCCTGTGCACTTGCTCTAGGTGAATCTGCTTTAGCAGGGGTTTAGACTACATAATCTCCGGAGGTCTCTTCCAACTCAAATCATTCCATGATTCTGTGATTCTGACTGGGGTCTTTCCATTCTTCCTTGTGTCCCTTCACTGTCTCTACATAGTATCTGGGCCACTTCTTCTCTCTAAGGCTGCAGCTTCTGCTGATGATTGCAATTCCCTTATCTTCTGACTTGAACTGGTTCTGGGGCCTTATTTTACTTGACCATAACATATGTTTAAAATATCTAGGTGCAAATTCACAGCTTGCAACGTACAACTTCAGGAACTTTAGCTACTAATGCTAAGCAAGCTGTGCAAAGCAAATTCTGTAAGTATAGTAAGTAGCATAGTACTTCTATAAGTAGCACACCAAATCACACCACATTGTTTAGGCTGGATGAGTGCACTGGAGGCCAGTTTGTTCAATTTCTGCATAAAGCAGGACCAGCTTCAAAGTCACCTCAGGCTGCTCAGCACCTTGTCCAGTCAAGAGTCACAGCACCGTAAAAGACAAGTGTAATTCCATATCACCACTCTGAAATTAAAACACAATTCACAGGGGTTTGCAAAGTTATTTTTGTTTGGTGAAACATTGGAAGAGGTTGGGCAATAGGTGGTGGTTGCTCCATTCCTAAAAATATCCAGGGTCTGTGGGGATGGGGATCTGAATAACCTGATCCAGTGGAAGGTGGTCCTGCTCATGGCAGGCAAGATTGGACTAGATGATCTTTGGTGGTCCCTCCAAACCAAACTATCTGATGATTCTGTGATTCTTTCAATAAGTACATTATAGTTTTTGTTCTGCATTAGAGGCGCACTAGCAAGACATTCAATGGGAAGTGAGGAATAAACACAAGATTTGTCCTGCCAGCTGCTCAGTCACACAAAGCCAGCTGGTCCTGGCACCCAGCTCTCCTGTGACCTGAATGCTGCTCCATGCAGAACCAGGAACAGGATGTTACTGCACAAGTTACCTCTTCAAGAGCCCATGCTGCCTTGCAAGGCGCTGAGTCTGTAATTCAGTCTGAGCCAGGAGCCACTGTCAAAGAGCCCTGCCTCCCACCATATGCTATCACTGGAGCACTCTGGATGGTGCAGTCTGCACCCTGCACAGGTAGAAATACAATTGCAATTCTGACCCAGTTTAAGAAGGATATAAGAGTTTGTTCAAAGAAAAACTGCACTTGGCTTTAAGTAGACAGTACGTCATGGCTCTGCAGTCCTTGCTTCTGTCAAAGGTGACTTGGTTGAGTGCACATTCAGGACTCACTGGCTAATTTCCCAACTTATATTTTTTTAGGCATTCTGAAAAGGATTCAGAATTCTGCTCACTTGTCTGACTAAAAAGGAAAAATCACTGATACACTTTGCCATACAGGTACATTCCATCTTTGTATTTTCCACCTTGAAATGTAGCAATAGCACCTTTTCATCCCTACATGATGGGCCTACAGTTCAAATCCTACTATCTTTTTCTGGGAAATAGTGCATTTTCTCAGTGAGTATACCTATACTTTCATACTAAAGTCTTTTGGTGCTGGTGTAGCACTATGTGGCCACAACTGCAGCACTGAGGCATTTCATTGCACATACCAGCTTATCAATTTATGTAAAAATACTACAAATATTAAAAATACTACAAATACTAAAAATACTTTGTGCATTTTATTTATAAATATTTTATCTTCTGTAGTTATAATCTCCCAAACAGTTGTATGTGACAAATTATGTCTAAAATACATATATGTGGCTATTATTTGAATCATCAACAATGGTGATTTGGTAACGTTATTTTACTTTTTAGGCTAAATTGTATATCATCAGCATATCACCTGTGTTCCTTTCACTGAATACACAGATTCATAACTTACAACTAGAGAAAAAAAAGAAAAATGTTCTTTTTTTCAACACCCAAGAATCCCACAGCATGTTGTAAATGAGAGATTAATTATGAGCACAGGTCAGTTAACAACCAAGATGGTTAGTTGGCATCAGAAGTGCCAACTCATGCTACATTATGAGTTTGACCCAGGAATATTAAGCTAAGATTTAGCATAGACAAACTCAGAAAAACCCTGCAACACTGTAGATAAGCCCTGCTTTTATCCACTGGTGTAGTTAGTTGCTCAGATTTGGCAAGGTAGGGCAATACAGAAATCAATACAACCACAGTTTGTTGGCACAGCAGAGCAGTGGCTTTGCTTATGAACTTGAGCCATTGTATCCAAATGGAGCTGTATTCCCCATCGTGACCACACTTTACTGTTCTCCACTACACAGCACAGACATGCCCAGATGTTTGTAGGAAGTTTGTTGACCTGGTCCATGAAGCATATTCTCCAGATCTCTGAGGTGGATAATTTTAAATAAGAGGCTGTAACACCTGTGTTTATTTTACAAAGCAAAACGTTGCATCAGTTTCCTTTTTCCTTTTCATTTTTTTTCCTTTTCAGTAAAAGTTGTAAAGAGAAGCATGCTGGCAGCAAGTCATTTACTATTGCTGCAGCTGTATGCATGGGCATGGCAATGCAGCATAAATTCTCATTGCTAGAAAGCTGCCACTGAGCAGATTCTGTGAGCTGTTGAAACCAGGCTTATGTTACTTCGGCATCAATTTTTCTCTCACTGGCTCATCCCTGTAAATAAAAATGAAAAGTTAACAAACTATGAAACATATTTTGTATGGTCTGCTTTAGAATAACGCTATATTGAGATATGCTAATAAAATAACTATGGCTGGTCTATAATGCAATGGACAAAAAATGATGCAGTACAGCATCCTTAGTCTTGTCAGGGAAACACCTCAAATGCCAGTCATAGTAGTGACTTTGACAGGTTCTCACATAAGATAAAAGGATGCCAGCAGCAACTTCTCGGGAGGCCACCAATTAATAACCACATAACAGGAATATCTTTTGATTAGTGTTTGACATTTACATTACTTCCAAGTTAGGGAGAAAGGGAGCCTTTCACCATGGAAATAGTTTTCAATCTCTTAAGAAAATAAAGTTTTATTTTCAGCTAACTGAATATGCTGATGAAGCTCAACTTATTTTCACTTATTGCTACTGTTTCTATAAAATAGACATAGCTTGCTGTGACTTACAAAACATTTGCATCTTACTGGGAAGCATTCATTAATCACTCCCACTATTCACACTGAAACTGCTATGATAATCAATTCCTATTTGCACAGCTGTGATATGAATAATTTTAAATTTTGGCTCTAATTGTTTTTCTGTTCTGCTTAAAAATGGTTCCAGAGAACTAAGGTTTTTTTTCACCCATATATATAATATGGAATGTATGTACAAGAATGGCCAAGTGTTATTTGAAATACTTAATTACATAAAATTCTGCTGTAAAAATGAAGATGAAGTCTGCTCTCCATCTTCTAGGTTCGCATTTTGCCTAACACATTAAAATCTGCCTTTCTCAAATATACAGAAACAGATTTAAGTGTGTACTGGCTGTTTGTGGCTAGAATGTAGTTAAGCTACCAAAGTAAGGTAAAAACTGATAAATATGCAATGGCTTTTATAAAGAATGCAATGTACTCTTACAACACTCTATTTCTTTCCAAGGAGCAACTCAAACTGCATCTTAAGCAATGGATTAGGTTACCAAGAAAGGTTGCGCAGGTGTCAGCCTTGGATTTTTTTTAACACTTGATTGGACCTCAGACCTAACCTTGTTCTGAGCTGGAGGCTGGACTAGAGATCTCCTGAGGTCCCTTCCAATTTCATTTTGCCTATCTATGATTACAAATTTAAGCCTCTAATAAAACAATAACCCTAAATGCGAGAGAAAGATATCCCAGCAGAGAGACTCTTTGTCTAACAGAGATCTCTGAATTTAAAGCAGACAGGGTCTTTTCTCAAGAAAACTATTGGACTAGCTATTTTCTGTAGTTCACTATGGACTAATGATCTGACCTTTGATTCAGAACTACCACTTTATAACTAGCTTTGAATTCAGTGGCAAGATATTTTCATAGCCAGTGCCAACAGATTTTATTTATCTTCTTGTATGGCAAATCATAAATTGTCACAGCTCAAGATGAAACAAGTACAAGCTTAGGAGTTCACATTTAAGCAACAATAGCAGACTCTTTAATATCAATATAAAACAAAATGTTACAGAGCAACTTTATATAGATAAGCAATTGATAGATAAGGTAAGGTGGGTGCATGCATCATCACATTGTATCGCATGGAAATATGAAAAATGAATAGTAAATGTATATACGTGGGGAATATGCTATGTATATCTCAGTTTTGCTTGAAGAAACATCAAAAAAGCAACTTGCACCTCGTTTAACCATAGGATTACTTGGGCTGGCATGTTTTTTGGTAGATGGTCAATATAAACCAGCTATGACCTATTCTGTGCAGAACAAGTGTAGCATGAGCTCTTCTAAGTTCACCAAAAGCATTTTGAAGCGTGTTTTACCAGTTCATCCCATGTGTACTTACTTTCTATGGATGGAAGAATATGGCCCCGTACCTGAGTTATTAGCATAGAAAGACAAGGGGACCAAACTTACTCATCCATAAAGTACTCTGGCCATGCCATCCCTGTTAGCAGCAGCAGCTCCTGAACTGTCAATATGAAAGAAATAAAGCTGCTTAGACAGTGTATCATAGCCTTTCTCTACAGAAAAGATGCTGAATTTTGTTATTTCTAATGGCCTTACACAGAAACAAAGAGGTTTTCATTATTTCTACAGAGATGTATTAAGTACAATTTTAGGTAAAGTGTACTTAACCTATTAACATTAAAGTTGGCATCACTGATGCGACACAGTGGTAGCTGGAAATTATCTGAGGTCTCATAACAGCACAAATTTGTGTAAGTCCAAAAATCATCAACCACAAAGGCCCCAGGCTGAATTTACATATGAATGATCCTCAGGAGATAGTTTTCATACTTTGTTATTATAAAGACCCAGAAGCATGTTAAGCACAGGCATTCTGTGGAGGCAAGTTTCTGTACCATAGTTTGAGATGAGCACTAACCATCCAAACTATAAAATCCATAGCCTGCTCCCTGGAGTTATGCCCTCATTGGCTCCCATCATCCACAATGAGCAACTTTGAGCGGTCAGGAGATGACTATGTGCAAAAGAAATTAAAGTGCATGCAGCAGTTAAGACATTCCAGGTTTTAGCTGCAAGTTCCATGAGATACATTTTGGAAAAGGCAATATCCCCTGTTTTTAATACAGCTGGGGGATTCTTCCTCCAAGGAGCAACTATGCAGAGCTGCTCTGTATTAGCATCCCACAACACAGCTCCAATAGCGCCAGCCTCTCTTAGATCTGAAAAACTGAGGGAGCACAGCAGTTTTGTCGAGGAAATGGAATAAACTACAGAGATTTTGAACACAGAAAAAAACCCCAGAAATTAGAGAACGTGAGTCTGAAAATTCCAAGGTAAGTTAGGCAGAAGGTAGCGGCAGGGCTCCTGTGAAGCTCATGCTTCTTGAGGAAAAAAATAATATGCAGATAGGAAACAAAGCACATCTCAAGATAGAAGTCGGTTTGGAAAACTTGGAGGAAGGGGAAATTAAATACCTCCCTCTCAGAGGAACAACTGTGTGTGTATATTATGTCTGAAGCTGCTCACCCAGAATAAGACTTTTACTAGGCTGGTGAAGGCCGAGGGTGAGCAGCTCTCCCAGCAGAAGCTTAGGGGAGCGCCAGGGCAGGCGGCGGCCGTCCTTGGACACAGCCATGTCTCTTTTCAGCCTTCTGCAGCCAGCAACACCCAAGCCTAGGGCACCCTACGTAAATCACACACTTGCACTAAACAACCCGAAACCGATTAAAAAAAAAAAAAAAAAATTAAAATAACGGGATTGCCCCAGCTGTAGCAGAGAGGACCGGGAGGGAGCGGGGCGGGGCCAGGCTCGCCTCAGAGAGGAGGGGGCGGTAGCACTACTTCTGCGCTTGCGCACTTCTAGCGCCGCGTGTCACGGCGCCGGCAGTCCCGCTATTTATGCCAACCAGCCTCTAATTGGCCTCTCGGCTGACCAATAGCGGAACGCCGAGGGCGCGGCGCAGCCAGTAGGAGCGCGGCACGGTCGTGTGGGCGGGGCTCGCGCCAGGGCTGCGGGGGTCGTGTGGGGCTGGGCGTCCCCGAGCACCGCCGCTCCTCATGGCGGGCTGCCCGCCGGCGCTGCTGCCGCCAGCGCTCCTGCTCGCCCTGCTGTGCGCCCGGCTGTGTCCCTGCGGCACCGCTCCGGCCTCCTCCTCACAGCCCGTGACCGCCCGCCTGGCGGCGAAGTGGCCGGCGACCCCGCTGCTGCTGGAGGCGAGGTGCGTGCAGCCTCCTCCTATACTTCTCCTCCTCCTGCCGGCGGCTGCCCTGTCCCGGCTGTCTCCTGAGGAGCTGCAGGGCAGAGGGACCCCTTTTCGCTCCGATGATGGGGAAGGAGGGCTGGCAGAGGGGGCTGGCGGCGTTTCTCTCTGTCGGAGGGTGTGTTAAAATACTTTTTGGATGTGAGGCTGAACTGTTTTCTCCCCTTGAAAAGTGTTGTGGACAGTGCTGGCAAGGCTCTCCCAAGCTTTGACGGAGCCGTACAAGCGGCTTCCTATTTAACCTGCTCAGGCGTTTTGCAGGTCGCTGGGCTGAGGAGATGTAATGGGCCAGTTACACAATCCCTGCCTTTCACTAACATCTTCGTATACCCCTAAGTAGTTTGCACGTGAATTAAGTGATTCTAAAGGTACTAGTGTAGATGTGAACCTGTAAGAGTGAAGCACTGTGGTATTTTAAAAGGTATTGCTAATTTGTAATCATAACTTCATCCTGGAGAAGAGAAGGCTTTGGGGTGACCTAATTTCAGATTACCGAAGGGAGCCTGCAAGAAAGATTGGGAGAGAACCTTTCTTATAAGGGCATGCAGTGAGAAGACAAGGAGGAATGACTTCAAACTGAGAGTAGGCTTAGACTAGATGTACGGAAGAAATTCTTCACTGTGAGGGTGGTGAGGCACTGAAACAGGTTGTGCAGAAGTTGTGGCTGCTTCATCCCTGGCAGTGTTCCAGACCAGGCTTGATGGGGCTGGGAGCAAACTGCTCTAGTGGGAGGTGTCCCTACTCATAGCAGGGGATTGGAACCAGATGGTCTTCAAGGTCCTTTCCAACACAAACCACTCTGTGATTCACAATAGAGAGAGAAAATGCTTTCCCGTTTTAGATGCTTGTGGCTCCCCTGCCCATTTGGCTTAAATTTGTTTTGTTTTTAAACTTAGTTGCTGCTGTTTGGAGAATACCCATGAATGGGAGAACTGCAAGCTTCTGTAATCAAAGGAGGGGCAAACTTCCAAAGTAAAGATTAGCAAACAATGTAGTCATGCTAGCAAATGGAACTTTTTGGTAGACATAAGCAGGGAGAGGAAAAGCAACTGATGTTTCCTTAACGAAAACCACAAACCTTAGAAATATTACCTGTAAATCACAGAATCACAGAATGATTTGGGTTGGAAAGCACCTTAAATACCATCTAGTTGTAACCCCCCTGCCATAGACAGGGGCACTTTCCACTAGACTGGGTTGCTTAGAGCCCCATCCAGCCTGGCCTTGAGCCTTGCCAGGGATGGGGCATCTTCAGCTTCTCTGGGAAATCTGTCCAATGCCTTACCACCCTTACAGTAAAGAATTTCTTCTGTATATCTAACCTAAATTTTGCCTCTTCCAGTTTGAAAAAAAAAATGGAAGGGTGGTATTTGATATAAAGTAAACCTTACCTTTTATGCTTTATAAGATTAACCAGTGTTTGAAAGTGTTTAAAAGGTTGACAATCGCCCTCCATGCACAGCAAAGTAAATGTCATTGATTAAAACCTGTAATTTAATGAAAAACTAAAACCTGACAGAGATTGTGTTATTTGTATTGCTACCTACAATTAAATCAGCTCTGTGTACTGAATGGATTTAATTTATAAGTGTATATTGGAATATCTGTAGAAAAATAAAGCAAATATTTTGGGGGTTTTCTGTAACCACCCCAGAGTCTGCATGCTTTTGAGCTCTGATTGTTCAGTTTGGATGATAGTACTTTGTTCAAAATATCTTTACCAAAATACTGGTCACTTCAGTATTTATGCTATGGCGACGGTTGTTAGTCATTGAATATCTAACATTTGGTTGCTGATGGGTATTGATTATTTTGAACAACTGAAGATTTTTACTGTGGTACATCTTTGGACCAAATCAACCTATAGACTATTAATTTTTATTTTTAAACAGTGAATTTATTGCAGAAGATGGTAATGAGAAGTTTTGGCAGTTCTTGGATACTGTGCAGGAATTAACAGTTTATAAGCAGGGAGGTAAGTCAAACAGCATGCTGGTTTTTAATATATTATCTTGTGCTGTATTTAACTTAGAGACACAATGCATTAATTAGTTCCAGGCAGGTCAAACCTGACTCTTCCATTATTGCTTGCTAGGTAGGTTTCTTTCAGAAAGTTGTAACATATTTTCCCCTAAGAGCAATACTTGCTGAGGATTTTAAAAAAGAAAAAGGATGACAAGATGGATTGAACTGCTCTTACAATATGGAATAGAAGTGTAAAGATTAAAGATACCTACCTGCTTACATGACTTGTCAAGAGCTTATAGGATATTGAGACTTCATGGTTTCTGTAAAATGGGTGCTTGCAGGGCATAAAATCACACAAATAACTACAATGAGAATGCTAGGGAATGCTAAAGGAAAAATTTAAAGAATTACCAGAAAAGGTTTAATACTTGTACATGGCATGAAGACTGTTTTCTAACATCAATACTGATGTTTTAGAATAAAGGTTTATCACTGACAAAATAGGACTAAAAAAGCCTTCCATGATTAAACAGAAGAATATTAAGTTGTTAGAAATTTGGAGAGAAGACCAAAGCATGAAATCCAGCAAAAGGAACATAAAAAAACCACCCCAGAAAGAAACCTTGGAGAGCAATTTACTAGAAATGTCCATGATAATGAAAAACTGGGAGACCTACTGGGCTTTACACCAGGTTGGGCAGCATTAGACCTGCTTATTAGGTCAGCAGATGAACAAGGTGAAAAAGGCTTCAAAATAAGACTACTTCATTTTTCTCTTTACTTACAGAATAGTAAAACTCTCTGGGCAGGAGTGTAAGCATCTAACACTACCACTGGAAGAGTCTTGAGAGAAATTGAATATTAAATTAATAGTCAAAAGATAAAAAATTTTAGAAAGATCATGCAGAAAAGGGCAGTGAGAAGTGCAAGTACATGAAAAATGCTGAATAGGGGAGAGAGGACTTGAGAAACAACATATCAATTGTTACTGACTGAATACAACTTAAAAAAGATTGTGGTGTGCATGTGATAATGTTATTTGAGTGCTCAGTAATGCCCCAAGCAGCCAGTAGACTAAAAAGATTAGTAAGAAGGGAACAGGATCATGTATGGTAAACATAATTTTGCTGCTTTTGCTTCCATGATGTTCTTCATGTCGAGTAAAGTGTGACTTTTGACTTTAGTATCTCCCTGTGTTTTCCTTACCATTTCTTTAATATGGAAAAAGTACAAGCAGAAAATGTACAAAGAACTGTGATTTTGATTGTAGAGTATCAACTGGGAAAATTATAAAAAAGCACACAAAATTATTGTGAGATGTGATCTCAAGGTCAGAAATTTGTACAAAACCAAAGAGAGTCACTGAGAACAGAATACCCAGGTGGTGAATGCTGCTAAAAGCCATTCTGTATACAGCAGGAGGACATGAAAAGTGGAAGTAGGTGCAGAATTCAACCTGTGGTCAGCTGCTAATAGCATTTGTTGAGGCGAGCGCCATTGCCTAGTGCTGTTTAAGGTCTTTGTCAGCACACAGGACAGTGGCATGTATTACGCCCTCCACAAGGCTGGGAATGATGCAAAACTGGGAGGAGAAGCTGGAAGGTAGGACTGTAATTAGAGGGACCTTGGCAGACTGGAGAGACAGGCCAACAGAAACATTGGAATACTCAGCAAAGGCCCTTTACTGGCTCCCTGCACGTGTGCCGGAATAATCTGAGCAACAGTGTAACCTTGCTGCTGACTAGAAAGTTGTTTTGTGAGAGACAAAATGGGAATCCTTGCAGTCAGTGCACCAACCACATGGCAGATTGCAGCTGCAAGAGGGTAGCCATCAGGTCAAATAAAGTGTCTATTCCACTGTATGATGCACTTGTAAGACTGAATCTGGAGTACTGGGGCCATGTTGGGGTTCACTGTGAAAAGAAAGACAGGAGTCCATGATTGGAGCAAATCTAGGAGAGGATCTCTGCAATTTATTAGGGAGGTGGAGCAGACTTCTGAGGAAAGGCTGAGAGATCTGTGAGTGAACCTGAGAAAGCAAGGAGTAAGGAGAGACCTTTTATCTTCAGCTTCCTAATAGAGAAATGTGCAAAGTGGAACCAGGCCTTTCCTGAAGGTACACAGCAGTATGAAAAAAAGCAAAGGGCAGAAATTGAAACATGGAAGTTTTGGCGAGATACTAGAGAAAATGTTTCTGCTATGGGATTGGGTAAACACTGAAACTGGCTGCTCCAGGAGGCTCTGGATTCTCCATTCATTGAGATAATTCAAATTTCTACTGTCTTGAGCAGCCTAGTCAAGCCTTGAAATTCTATCTCTAAGTAACAGTTTGGGTAAGGTGACCTCTGGAAGTCACTTTTAGCTTACTGTTTTTTCTATGAGTGGTTTAAATGTAGTTAGTATTGCTTTGAGATAAGACTGCTGTATTAGATGATGTGTCAGGTGTTTTTTTATCAGCCATCTCTTTTTTGCTTGGTCGGACAAGGAGTTTGAAGCTTTAATGACATTTATTATTAGTGACACAGATGTCTGTTGAAATTAGCTGTTAGTTAAATACCTCCTTCACCTGGATAAATTCTGTGATTGAGAACAAATTCTGTGATTAAGAATAAATAAATGACAATATAATGATCTCCATGACCTGTTATGCCAATGATGCTGGCAGTTGGCAACGTTGAGACTATATTAAAACACTACTTTAATTAAGCATATTGATAAATTGATGTGTATATTTATCTTCATGACCAACACACAACTATGACAATAATGTAGGGAAACTTGAAGTTCTGGCACCAAGTGGCTTTCTAAAAGTGAAGTCATAGGTGGGGTAGTCTCAATCTAAGGAAATGGATGCTCTTCATGAGAAGGAAGTCTGTGTTAGATGTTTACAATAAGCTGGTCAGTTTGAGTGGAGAATCTGATGCTGCAAGGCTGCAGTGGCACAATTTACTGTGAGGTGTGTAATAGTTTTCCTCTGAGGACAAGTTGGTTCTCTATATGGTGTGGAATGAGTTCTGTCTTAGTTACTGCATGTCAAGGCACATTGATGTAGAGGGATGTTCATGGTGTGTTAAAAGTGATGTAGCAACAACTACTTAAGTAAATTAAAGGATCTGGCTGAAAAAGGATTGGTTGGGGTAATTGACTGTTCAGTTATTCTCTGAGTGATACCCAGAGTAGACAGGATGAATAAGCAGGAACTAAAAGCATTGTTTGTTTAAATAGAAATATTTTCATAAAAGGCAAATAATTCCTAGATTTGAAGATGAAAATCTGGGTTTATAAAGGAATTGGATGATAGATTTGTATCCCAACATACTGTTGAATGTTTCAGAAGAGTCATGAAGTGTTAAAGCTAGAAGGCAACTTAAAATACCAAGCAGGGTAGCTTGCTTTTTTTTTCTTCTGAATCCTCCCTTGGATGATTTTCAATCTGGTTTTTTAATCAGTTCTCAGGATTTGTTGTTTTAAATTTAGAATAATCAACGTCTTGTTAATTTGCTCATTTAAAATATTTATCATTACCAAATTAGGTTTATTAATGGTCTGTTTAAATGTGATATTTGTAGCAGTGTAGTGGATTTGGTAGGAATTATGTACATGGAATTTGGTCAAACATTTAGTCTGGTGATATATTTGGTGATTTTAACTTTTTTCTTTTTGAATATGAACTCAAGCAGCATCTTGATTATACCATATCGAAACCAGGAAAAGGTCAGTGATGGGATACACACTATTAAATTAATGTGAGGTCTTTAGATAACAAGGACAACCTTGTTTGTATCTACTTAATGTGCAACATATTTTCTGCCAGGCTTGTGAAATACTTGGAAAGGCAGAAGATGCTGTTTTGAGCTGCAGGTATGTTATAAAGAAATGAAAGCTGCAAAAATTTCGTTCTGAGACCAGCACTTACAAAACACTGAAGCTGGCATTTTAAACTTGCTGCTGCTTTTATATCCCTAAAGGTTAATTTATGATCACTGAGGGAAAGTAAGTAGCCAGTTCCCTGATGACTAATTATTACTTGAGTGTTTACTGTCTTTGCAAGTGCTTCAGTTAATATATTGAATTTTCAGCAGCCTCATAAATATATATTAAACCCCAAAACAAAACCAACATGCAAACATATTTTCTCTATGGAAGCAATTTTCTCAGAAAAAATTGTAACAGTATATTTCATATAAACAACAATCATGCAAATGATTTTTTGTAATCGAGAAGACTACACATTATTCACAACTAAATTAGACGAGTATTTTTTATGTGTATATAAACCTTCAAGATTCCAGAGGAATTAGCTTCACAAGCATGGTATTTCTATACTAGTAATGCAATAAAATGAAATATTCCCTCTTTATTGGCATCTTGCTTAAATGGCACAAATATTTGACTGGCCAGTGATTGCCTGAACTGCTCTTACCTGTGATCTCTAATTCCCTAGCTGATCTGTTGATCCAGACATTCATATCTATGCAGTTGGAACAATCCTCATACTTCCATCCCACCAAGTAATTATTCCAGCACACTGTGTTCTTCTGATTAATTTTGTCCCTTGTGTTTATTCTCCCTACCTCCTGTGCCTCAGTACTTTCAATTCTCTTGTGGGTTACCAGCATATGATCAGATTAATTTTGTGTGTGTGTACAGGAGGTCTGAGGAGCTGTGCTATAATACTTTCTTATCTTTTGTGACTGCCCTGGTTGTCTCTTTTAATTGTTTTTTACTTAGCTGTGATAGAAGATAGCTGCTGTAAATTGTGGATAATAAATGTCAGCATTTAAATGTGAGTCTGCTTAGCTGGCTTTTCAGTTCTTGCTGTAATCAATCTAATCAATTTGTCTACAGGAGGTGAGAGAGTTTTTCAAGAGGCAGATTAAGACATCTTCAGAGTGAGCTTTTCAGGTTTTGTTGGCTGCTAGGCTATATTTCTCATAGCTAGAATGAAAATTTGTAGATATGAAGCTCATACATGTGCATTCAGATGTCTGCAGTCTGGAGCTGTATCCTGTTAATGTGGTCTCTTTTTTACTTTTAAATTGACTTTGTTAATGATTTAGTGGTACTATGCTGTCATGCAGGATTTTATAACTAGAAGGATCTGGTTCTTTGTGATTCCCTGTAGCATCCTAAGAAACTTAATGTGACTTCTACTCTTTTGGCAGTGTTCAAATGAGCTTGGAGGGCAAGTAGTACCAAATTTCAAAGATTCAATACTATATGAAGATAAATTGCAAAGCTCAAACCACAGTTCTATTTAACTGAATTAGCTCAGCTGGGTAGAGCATGTTGCTAATAACACCAAGGTTACAGGTTCAATCCATGTACAGGCTTTAAGAGTCCACTTAAGTTCACTGTAGTGTTGAACTTGAGGTCCTTGTGGATTCTTTCCATCTCAGAATATTCTGTGTGATTCTGTGTAAGTCATAAACTCTAAAAATTTGTTTTGCATTAGGTGGCTCATACAGCATTTGATATGAATTTGTGTATCTTGTTCAGTTTAAAGTACAGTTGTATTCTAAGTGAAACCAACAGCGTTAATAGAAGTTGAAGTAGTAGGAGTAGATGCATGACTTGATAAATATATCCTTGTCAATATTGTACAGTCAATTTTGTAGGCAGATAAAAAAGCTACCTTTTGTTTCTTTTTACTTATTAAAATCATCATCATCATAATTAACTTCAGGAAAAAAATGTCAGCTGTTTTAAACACAGTGTTGAAAGTACAGCTGAAATTTATAAGCCAAAAAAATTAAAGACTTTTGATAAAAATATTTTATTGAGACAGTATCTTTAGAATTATGTATTTAATGGCTCTTCATTGTCTTCAATTGGATGTTATTTGGGGCTGAGTGGAGAGGCAGAAATTCCAGATTTAATTTTATTTTTGTGGTGATAATTTGAAGAAAATTTGAAACTACAGTTATTGAAACAAAGTTTCAATCTGGAAGGATTTTTTGCTTTCAAATTTTTATATTCACTTTTTTGAATGTGTGAAGCCAAATTTATCTCATTTAGAATAATAATAATATCGTTAAGTTTGGAAAAGACCTCCAAGACTAAGTCCAACCTTAGACTGATTGCCGCTCTGCCAATTAAACCATAGCACCATGTGCCATGTCCAGTTACTTCTTGAACACTTCCAGGGATGGTGACTGCATTACCTCCCTGGGCAGCCCATTCTAATGCTCAACCACCCTGTCAGTGAAAGAATTCTTCCTGATATCCAACCTGAACCTCCTCTGGCTTGAAGCGATTTCCCCTTGTCCTGTCCATACTTGGCAGGGAGAAGANTTCAGTGAAAGAATTCTTCCTGATGTCCAACCTGAACCTCCTCTGGCTTGAAGCGATTTCCCCTTGTCCTGTCCATACTTGGCAGGGAGAAGAGGCTGACCTGGACCTGGCTACAGCCTCTTTCCAGGTGGTTGCAGAGAGTGGGAAGATCTCCTTTGAGACTCCTCCGGGCTAAACATCCCCAGCTCCCTCATCTGCTCCTCATAGGACTTGTGCTTGAGAGCCTTCACCAGCTTTGTTGCCATTTAGATTCTGCCAGTGGGGCTATGTGTAGGTGTAGAGAACAGAGACAGCCTTTTCATCCATTGAACTTAATGTAAGACAGTAACAATTATATGTCATGGACTAACCCCATCTGGCAACTAAGTAGCATGTGCCCACTCTCTGTCCTTCCCAGTAGGATGAGGAAGGGCATTAGGAAAAGGTAAAACCTGTGGGTTGAGATAAAAACTGTTTAATTGTTGAAATAAACTGAAATATAGTAGTAATAACAACAGAAACAAGAGAGGAATAAAACTTCTCTCAAGTGATGCACAATACAGCTCATCACCCTCTGACTAATGGCCAGCCTGTCCCCAAGCAGAGATCAATGGCTCTCAGCCAACTCTCCCTGTTTCTGTACTGAGTGTGGCATTCCACAGCATGGAGTGGCCCATTGGCAAGTTCAGGTCAGCTTCTCCTGGCCATGCTCCCTCCCAGCTTCTTCTGCACACCTCCATGCTGGCAGAGCATGGGAAACTGAAAAGTCCTTGATTCAGGGTAAGCACTATCTAGCCACAACCAAAACTTCAGTGTGTTATCACATTATTCTCATATTGAATCCAAAACAGCACTTTACCAGCTACTGGGAAGAAA
>VWYI01034630.1:982-97988 GCA_013399455.1 Anthoscopus minutus
CATTATCATTATTAATAAAGTTCTAGACCTAAGAACTAATGATGGTAGATTTAAAGTCTTTTAGATAGATTTGACAAACTTGATTTCTGCCTGTAACTACAAGTAAAATATGAGAATTTTTTCTTTGAAAATGAAAAAAATCCTAAATGCATTACTATTTATAATTTTATTTTATTTATTTTATTCAAACAGCTATGTGCTTAAGTACAAATAACTTGAAAACATCTCATATTATTTAAGAGGTGAAAGTAAATCTAATATTTGTTATCTAACACCAAAATCCACCTTTTTATGTATCTATCCATTTCCAGGGAAAACAAAAGCTCTAGAGACCAACTAATTAAATACATATCTATGTAAACAAGATAATATTAGACCACCACTGTGCAAATAGAAAATATATTTTCTTAAATCTCCTGACAGGATTATAATGACTGTGTGTTACTTTGTTTAATGACTTTATTTCAAAGCTATAGGTAAAAAATGGTTAAGGCTCACTGTTCTTGCATAGCAGAGTCTGGGGGCATGGAGGTCCTCTTCAGACATAGTCTAGTGATTTGCATGCTTATTCCCTGATACTTAAGATTAGATTCACTCTAAATACTTCCTTTCAAACTTTCATGGCAATATGGAAGCACAATATGAGTTTTATAGAGGAAAAAACTGATCATATATCCTGCTGAAAAGATGCACCAGGTCTGCTGGAGGAATTTCTGACTCAGCCAGCAGCCTGCAGCAGCACATCTCCAACCCACACAAGGCAGTTTCCCCTCAGATCCTGCCAGGTGACTTGTACAGGAACCCTTTGACTTACCTCAGTCTAAAATTACACAATCTAACAAGAAGGGGTTTGCTATTCATTTTGACATAAAAATATAATTGAGCATTTTCTAAACAGTTTACTAGGTAGATTGGAGGTGATGAAAACCTCCCAGGTGTCACTGTGACAAGCATTGAGAAATCTTTCACTGACACAGCTGCAGTGGAAAGAGGGCATCTGATCAAGTCTTGAGTTTAAGAAAAAGGGGCCACAGCAAACAAAACCACATTTGCCTTATTTACAGAAAGAAGCAACATCCATTCAGTATTAGATAAAGATATGTAAAAATATGATGAAATGAAGCTTGTGAGTATAAGTTGGGAGTTCAGGATTTCACCTCAGTAGCAGCAGATTCATAAAGTTTTAAAGCTGGAAGACACCATAATGTCATCCAGTGTGCTATCCTGTAGAAAATATATCTTTACACAACAGTTATTAACTGAGGGAAACAATTCTGCAAAATTCTGATAACATTTGGAAAGCTGGCTTGCACACTGTTGAAAACAATCACTTGTTTTTATGAGGTGTTTGGGAAACAGACAAGTGAAAAACTTACTGTTTATTTTCTTTTCAAAAAGGATTGACTATAGAAAGGTTAAATATATTCTGAATTTTCACATTTCTTCAAAAGTCTGCTTTCACAGAAAGTCCAAAAATGTGCAAAAAATTTGCACTGTTCATATATAAAAAACTTTTCAACTGTTCTGGTGATATTTCATCATCAAAACAGAAGGGTTATTGCTGAATATTAACCTGCTTGATTGTGTACTTTTTTCTCTTACACCACATAGGATATTGTATGTGAAGCATCCTGCTGTTCCCAGACCTCCATGATACTGTGCACAATAAGGAAGGTTAATGACTCTAGAATATCCTGCCAAATGCAGATTGAAATAGACCTTTAATACAGTGTTCATGCTGGTTTTTTTGTGTGAAAGAAAATGTTGTGGGAATTGGGTCTGAGTAGAAGAATTAACATTCCTTAGTCTTGTAGGAAATGGCAGGAAAGTGTTTGAGATGATGGAAAAAGTGGCTAGAGTGCCATTTTTTGCACAGAGCACACCACCTGAAGTATGACAAACTCTCCTGGTGTTGAAAACTGGGTTTCTATTTCCCATTGTAGACTGAATATCTGAGTTTGAACAACTGCCATACATTTTTTTCCACTTCTCTTGATTACAGCATGACTGCTCAAAGCAGTGCAGAAAATAGCCCGTCATCAGCTTCAAGCTTTTGATAAAGACTGATTTTTTTTTTTTAATATTTTTTTTCTTGGCTTTGGATGTAAACCTGACTTTAACAAAACAAATTTAACAAGTGGAAAAGTGGAGTAGAGACTAGCCACTGTTTTCAGTTCCTGAAATCAGTGTAGAGGCCTAGACATATGCAAGCTGTTCTGTCTGAAGCATATGGCCTGGTGTGCCGCTTTTACAGATCCAGCATATTTTGCATTTTTTACAACATGGCATATGGGTTGTGTTTCAATTTTATTTTAAAGCCTTGTAGTTCTAAGGAAATCTCTGTCTCTTCTGTCACCCACAACTGGGAATGGGAGCTGGGGTGAGCCAGATGAATTAGAAATTCCTGTGGTTTCTGGAAAAACAAGATTATTGTTCCACCAAACAATGGGCACTGTCTTGCTCACTCAGGGTCTGCCACTGCAAATGTCCTTTGACTTTGATGCTGAGTGGTGCCCAACACCTTAACTGGAATGATCTCCAAGTTCTTCAAAAGATGAATTTTGAACCATGAACACAAATAATCTGAGTCTGAACTCATCTGTGATGTCAGGTATCTAAGCCAGTGTCTGTTCCCATGTAGTTTCACAGTGTTCCCAGGATATGACTGATCCTTATGACCCATATTCTGTCAATCGGAACAATAAGGGAATTAACTAATTAATAATGAAAATGCACATGAAAATATAAATAATGGATGACCTATGGCATTGCTACAATTATATATGACATGTTTCTGTAATCTAGACTGGGTGTGGCCTAAGCAGTGCCTACAATGTGAATCTAAGCTGCTTTGTTTAACTAAATAATTTCCACTCCTCTAAAACCAGGATTCACCAAAAAAAAACCCAGTTTGAGGTCATCATAGTCAAGTAAAAGATCACAAAGGGGTGTGTGCATGTTTGAAGCAAAGGAAAGTGCTGAATATGGTTCACACAGAACTTTGGAGATAGAAATCCCTTTTGAAGCCTAGCATAATTCTAGTTTTGGTATGAAAGTGTAATTTAATCCTTTTAAAATCATCCATATAGAATTCACTTTTCAGGTTCAGAAGGTTTACTAAAGTCAGTAGAACATTGCTGCTGCTGCCTGAAAAACATGATTTTCAATACACGTTCTGCTTATATTACTGATAAAAATGTGTTGGAGAGAAAGAAAAAGCTGATAGAACTACAGGATTTTTATATATCACACTTTCTCCAGGATCTACATGCTGATCTCCTACTTTGTGTTGCTTCTGATCAGTTACACAATAGAAAAGAGCTGAAAAATGAACTGCCAAAGGCTTATATGTCATGACATTGCACAAGAAAGTGTGCTTTTCACTTTTTTAATGAGCTGACCTCAGTCAGTATGAGTGCACTTGAACTACTTTTACAGGTGTAGACTGGCCAAAGGAAGACTACTTCACACAAAGCAGGATTCATTCTTGAAAAGTACATCTGCTGTTACAATATCTTAAATAATATTTACTGCCTGTCTACTGGTCCATACAGGGAAATAATCAGTACCACTTAAAACAGCAAATGCCTTTAGGTGTTTGACTGGATTTTTGGATCTTTCAGAACTGGAGGGTTGCATGGACCAGGGACAGGGAGACACATCCCTCTCAGCACACTTGTTCAGTTCTGCACCCTCTGCATGTCATGTCTCTGCTCTCATCAGCCACTTTGTGCACTTATGATGCAAGGACATTCTCCCTGAATATCACAAAGGCATATATTGCCAGAAGGGAGGGAGCTCAGGAATATAGTTTTGCAGTAGAAGTAACCTGGAGCTTTAAAAAACCCTGAGCAATCCTTAGAGAATGCAGCACTGAACAGAATTCATTCAGTTACTTATTCATACATCAACTTTTAGACTAAAACCTAAAACCTACTCTGCTTCAGCATATCACTGCGAGAAAGTTTGAAAGAAATACAGAAGTTAAAAATAAGATTGTAGCCCTTACAAAAAACCCCAAACCATTAAATCAGTCACTTTTGAGCTTTACCACTCATTTGGAAGGCTACTCTTCCAGAAAAAAAAACCATAAAATTTTTTATTTCAGAGCAGCTTTGATGTTTGTTATTAATATTGAAATTGTGAAAATTTCACTCTGCAGATATGATGAAAACTAGAGAAGTGCTAATGTGTTGTAGTCTGTGTGAGAGAGGCACCAAGATGTTGGAGGTCCTTTCTGAAAGCTAGCAAGCATACCAAAGAGGACACCCCTGCCCGTATCTCCTAAGTCTCCATGAAAAGCCATTTTCAAATTAAGCTCTGGGAGAGATTTATTCTAAATTTTACATAAAGATATATATGTCCTAAATATATCAAAGCATGGAAAAAAATCTTACCGTGTTTTCATTCTGTATGAAAGTCTTGGTAGTTTGTAACTCAGAGGGGCGATCAGGAAGCATTTCTACCAACATTCCAGATAACACAGAAGCAAACAAATTGGGAGTTTTGAAGAGAAAAACAGAACTCCTGTAAAATACCTGACAAAAGTAGGACAGAAAAAAAATGTAATGACAGTGAGTTAGTGAAAGTTCTAAACCATTCATCTTTAAAATTATATTTATCCTTCCTACGCTGTTAAAATGCCTGCAGATCTGAATTCTCATGCTATAATAGCTCAGCTAAGCATTTCATGTGTTTCTATTTAAACCTGTCAGCTGATTCCTGGATCTTCTGAACCTTAATGCTCTTTTCATTCTTTTTTTCAAACACTTGTGTTTCTGCTGCTGTAGTTCAGCGGCTCAAATACAAAATAAGCACTAGAATCATGAAATAGAGTTAGAAACTTTATTTTCAGGGAAAAAATTGCAAGAATTTTTGAAAAATTTCACTTTTAGGTAAGACAATAACTCAGTGAACTCAAATTCATCAGAAAATAAAACCTCAGAAATGGGTGGATATTTGTAAAAATACAGGTTTTATTTCTCAAAACATATGATATTAAAATTTATTCTAACATTTTTAAAGATGTGAAATTTTAATTTTTATATAGCACTTGAGATTTTCCTCAACAGAATGTAACTAGCTAAAAGCAGAGGGGCAAAAAGGATAAAGAATTAATTTTCCAAGTTAAATGAACATTAAGTTGATGTAAAATTTGTAATTTAACCTTATTTTGTTGGATCACAAATATCCTTACCCACATATTTCTGTTTCAGTTTCACCTCAACATATTTTAACTTTTTCACTTTTTATTCCAGCCACAATTCAAAAGACTGTTATTGCAAGATGTGATTCTCCAATTTGTCATCTTCTGTATATCTCTCTGGGAAAATAAATTTTTACACCAGATAACATAAATAATCAGGTATTTGAAAGCAAAGACAACACTACATGCTTATTTCAAAATGTTGCTAGGTTTGTAAAGGGTGTGCAAATTATTCTGTGTTTTCTACGGATTTCTGATTGAAAGGTGAGAAAGAATTATTTTTCAGTGCATTGAATAGTTTATCTGGAAGATGCATTCACTCACTGGCTTCAGACAAAACACTGGTAAGTACTACTTCACCTCCAAAAGCAAACAATTGCTGTGTGAGTTCTGAGTTCAGCCTCTGCCAGGCTCAACCTCAGTGATTTTGTTGACTTTTAATAGTAAAGTAGTCATGGCATAGGAAAAGACTGACAAAAAATCTGTGTCTTTCCAGTCAGGAGGCAGAAAGACAAAAATGAATTGAGACAGGTGTTTCCTGTTACAGTAGGGCTAACACTGTAATTGTTATGAATGTGACTAATTTCACATCAATAAATAAACAGTGAAAATGGATAACACTTATGTTTTGTTGGAACCATCTGGTGCAGTCATAAAATAAAGACAGAATTGAAGAGGACAAGAAAGCATCCGTTTTGTTTCTTAGAATAAGTTCTTTTAAATTGAATTTAAATCTGATGGATTTGCAGTTAAAATAGACATGTGGGTTAATGTTCATTAGTTGTATGTATTGATAGCTCTTACTTTTTTTGTTTGCCTCCAGAATTCAGGAACAGATTTCCACAGTTGCTGAGATCCCCATCTTGTATAACATGAAAGCTATCTCCTGCTTGCCTTGTGGAAGCTGAAGTAATGAAGAATGATGTTAAAATTTCTAACTGTAGGAAAAATCACATAATGCTCACAGGTAAATATTCTACCATTCACATGTAAGAAAGAGCTAAATAAAGTCCTTTGTATGGAACATATGAAATAAATAATTTCATTTTCTTTTTTATTATATTTGCACTTTGAAAAGTGCAAATGAGAAAACAGAAAATAGTAATTCTGAGAAATTAATACAACCTTATATACGAATCATTCACACACAGGTTGTTCATACTAAATTACATGTAAGGAAGGAGGTGCTATTTATTGTACAGAAAATATTAAAACTGTTTTAAATACAGCCTTATTTAAGTCTAGGCTGTACCTCTTTTGCTAGGTCATAGTAATACCCAGCAGAGCAACAGCAGAGTGCTCAGCTGTCTACTGTTGGTACCATCTGGTCTTGACTCCAGGCCCTTCTTTCTCCTGTCCCAGTTAAAAATTTTGTCTTAAACAAAGTAGAACAGCTTCAACAAGAAAAACTAAAAGCAATTTGCAGGGATACTCTTGGCATAGTTTTCAGGTATCTCTATTAGTTGGCCTGAATCAAGCAGAATATAAATTAAAGCCTCGATCTACTATATATCAAAGGTTGCTTACTGTCTTAACCATTGGTTCCTCTCTTCACCCAAACAAGTTTCCAAACCTCAACAATCCCACTATTTCCCTCCTCAGGCAAGTGCAGGAAAAAAACATCTGCCTTACTCTTTCCTTTCTGGTTCTTTGGCAATGTCTTGCCCCTGTGCTACCCACGGCTGGCAATTTGGGCACTGAGAGCATAGGACAGCTGTTTTCAATTCCTTCTCTTGGCACCATACACCGAATCTATACTCATAAATTAAACATTCCCAGGACCATTGTCATCACTGGGGCCAGCTGGAACACAGCATCTCACATCCACAGTACTGCACTCTTTCCCCTCCAACAAGGGTGACATCATCCAAACTGCCTAATAGGAGTAGTCCTTGGTCCATTGTAACTCCCAACTGTGCATGGTAATTGTCTGGGAGAGCCATAGCTGACCCAGAGCCAGAACTGCACCAGAGACTTTTTAGCAGATGATTATGTTTCAAAGGTCCAGCATGTTCCTTTCATGATGCTAGCATAAATGCAGTAATATTATTCATTGCCAAAAATTAATTGGAATTGCAAAGAAAGTCTTTCTTTGCCCTGTGTAAGTATGTTCAGCCTTACAGCAGTCTAGAAGGACTGTAAACATAGTGTTGCCCAAATCCGTTCTTTATCAAGGTATCCAAGAGAGAAATTTCTATTTAAACAAATCTGGCAAAGTGACAAGAAATTGAAAACAAGGTCTTATGTGTGTTTGTTTAAACTGGCATTCCATTAATAGGAATCTTACAGCTGTAAGTTCATATGTTAAAAACTTTCCTGAAAGGCTCCATTTTCAAGCAAATTTTGCACTTCCATTTTTGCACCTGCATCTTATATTATGAGTGTCTGGATATTTGTGACTATGATGAGATCATTGTGAAAATTATGTAGTAGAGACTTATAAATACTAAATTTTAGTATATTTCTCTCCCCTCAAGACTGAAACTTTCTGTGATTCATTAGTTTCAGCTAGCTGTGCAATTTCACAGCTTGTGCACAAAAATGAAAAATATTAATTAGCAATTTTCTCATTGTTTGTTTAAGAAAAAGCATTAAAAACTAGTTGGAATAGGTTCCCATAATTCCCTGTATTTACTCCAATGTGTAGAGGAAAATTGCTGGTAGTGTTAGAAAGTATTGAAAATATTAAACATAGATATCTAGCCTTGGGGAGTGCAAATTAGCATGTTTTTAATTGATTGCAATATTCAGGAAAACATTCCTCAAAGAAAATTAATTTTAGAGCAGCATATTTTGACAAGCACATGTGCCGATTTAAAAACCTGTGATCAACTTTAAATAGGTTTTAAAGACAACAAAGAACTGTTTCTAATACTACAAGGAACTAACCCTGTCTTTTAAGCATGTTTTCTGAGGGATTGATTCAAACAGTATATAGAAATCACCCTAACCTTTCAACCTTTTAAAATAGAATTCTAAGGGGCATATTTCAATCTCAGTTATACTGGTGTAAATAAAATAATTCCTTTGAAGATAACAGAGTTACTTCTAATTCTGCAACTGAGAACAGAACTGAACATACAAACCCCTGGTCCAAAAGAAAATTCCAACTGGCTTAAAGCAAGGAACATTGAAGGACTGCTTGCTAGGCAGGCTAATCTGTGGCACCCCAAACACTGGGTGGAATTTTCTAATGTTTGTTAATATTATGCTGCTTTTCCACTCTCTCTACCTTTTGTATTTCAGAAGTTTCTTTAATGGACACAGGTGGATTTCCATCTGTTTTTGTACGCTTATTATGATCTTTCAAACAGTACATAGGGATGGGATGACATGAATGATCAAACTGATGCTTGATGAAGCTAACTTATTTTGCTCTTATTTAATGAGAAAAGACATAAGAATTCCCTAGAATTTATTCAGTAACACATACAGACTGCTGTAGTTATTCATTTCTTAAGGAAGTAAGACATAAATAGATGCAGTGTGCATCTACTAGAGCTTCAAAGAACTTTCCTGCAGTCTGCAATTAGATATGTCTGCTTCTGAAAATCCTACTTTGCTTGCCATTTTATCCTAAGAAAGGTCTCTTCCATCCCCTTTTCTGGCTTTTATGGATCTTAGCTGGTTTTCCCTTGCCTTGTATGTGGGGGAAAGGAGTTGCTGTCTCACACTGCTTGTCTTAATACTTGGCAATGTAAAGAATTCTATTTGCAGTCAACAAAGTTTATATAAAGTCAGAGTCAATGTTACATCCTGAAAAGTGTAAGTATAAGCCCCAAAAAACTAACCTTTCCTTCTGTATTAGTCCTTGAAAGCTGAGAGATGTGAGCAAGAACTACTTCAAGCACAGAAAAATCTCTCATGGTGTATAAGGTAGTCATAATCTAATTTAAACAGAATTTCATTTTCTCTAGCAGTATGGTCTGAATGTTCAATCAATCTATGTGAAATGATTCAGATTTCTTCAATGTGCCTAAATGTGCTAAGTCTTTCTCAGTATGATTCCAAACCATGAAACTACTGTGTTTTCAGTTTGCAAGGTTGGAATAAAAGGAATTACACCATCGATAATACAGAGTTCATTATGCTTATTTTGTAGAACAGCTGTATGAAGGATAAAACAATGAATAAACTATTTATGTGTATGATCTCATAAAACTCTGTTTCCAGTTTTCCTACAGAATAAACAAGGAACAGCTACAAGTTGATTTAAAAGTGTATCAAGAGCATTAGACTAAATAAATGATGTATAACAATTTTAGTACTAAAATTTGTCTACTCTGTCAACTTCTTTCCTTCCTATTTTTAAGCAGTGCCAATAAATAAAGACATTTTATCAATTTTCTCAAAATGTAGGTATAATGTATTTGCTGAGAACTGGCAATGTGCCTGATATCAAGACATAAAAGACATATTATTCCTCATGAATACTCAATCTTCACTTGCCACTGTCTCACACAGCAACTTTGCCTGTAAATTGGAAGGACAGACCACCAAGTGAACAAGGAATTGTTTGGATGGTTTCACTCAAGCAATGCTGCCAACAGCTTGATAACTGAGTGGAGATCAATGACTGGTGTTCCTCAAGAAATGCTGGTACTGGGACCAGAGCTGTTTAACATCTTCACTATTGGAAAAATGGACAATGGGGTTGACTGCTCCCTCAGCAAGTTTGCTGATGATACCAGGCTGTATGGTATAATAAACTAGAGGGAAGGGATGCCAGCCAGAGGGCCCTCGACAGACTTGGCAGGACCTGTGTGAACCTCATGAACAACAAGGCCATTGGCAAGCACCTCCACCTGGGCTGGGGCAATCCCAAGCACAAATACAGGCTGGGTGCAGAGTGGATTGAGGCAGGCCTCGCAGCAAGGATTTGGGTTGTTGTTGCATGAATACCTTGGCATGTCCCAGCCATGTGCACTGGCAGCCAAGAGGGCAATTGTATCTTGGGCTGCACCAAAATCTGTGTGGCCAGCAAGTCAAGAGAGATGACTCTCCCACTCTGCTCTCATGGGACCCCACCATAGAGTACTGTGTCCAGCTCTGGACTTGAAGGGGACATGCTAGTATGAGTCCAGATGAGGGCCACAAAGGTGATCTGAGGGCTGGAGCTCCTCTTTTATGAAGGCAAGATAGACATTTGTGATTGTTCAGCCCAGAGAAGAAAAGGCTTGAAGGGGACCTTATCATACAAGAGTGCAGGAGAGGGACTTTTTACAAGGGCCTGTAGTGACTGTACAAAGAATAACAGCTTCAAAATGAAAGTGGATATATTTATATATGCTATTAGGAAGAAATTATTAATGTAAGGGTAGTGAGGCATTGGAACAAGTTGCCCAGAGAAACAAGTTGCCCAGAGAAGCTATACATGCCCTGTGCCTGGAAATGTTCAAGGACAGGTACCTCCTGGTCTGGCGAAGGTATCTCTGCCCATGGCAGAGAGGTTGGAACTAGGTGATCTTTAAAATCCCTTCCAACTGAAACCATTCTATGAATTTATGGTGATTCATACATCTAAAGGAAGCTGGATAAACTGAAAAGTCAAAGGGAATGCAACATTGGCTCAAGAAATCAAGGGAAGAAAAAGAAAGCCCAGAGCCTTTCACAGGTCAGAATGAAGACCTGTAATAAAGACTTGGAAAGCTTGGCTTGTTATTCCTTGCTGACACTGGACCAGAGGAAGTGAGGAAGAATGATAGCTACTATACAAGTGACTTACACAGTTGAGATATTGGTTGGTTGGGCTGTTAAAGATACTGAAAAATTAGTCCCTCCCATATTCCAGCAGGATCAAATATGAACTCTGCTGCCTTGGGCAGTATAGCATTTGAGCACTTGTTTATTTTGCCTTCGTTGATCTAAATGAGAGCAATTATTTTTGTACTGATTTGGTCTGTTTTGGACCTTAGTTGACACTTACTAATGCCTGCACATGTACATAAATGGTACACTTCATAATAAACAGATGTGACCTTCATCTGCTGGAGGGTTACACATCACTTCCAAATTCGAATCTGCACTTATGGAGTAGTTTGTTAACAACAGTGCATATTATGTTCCATTACATTTCACAGGTCCTTGAAAAAATTATATGGTTGCATACCTTCTGGATTCAGAATTAAATTATATTTAAATGGTTTTGATATGCACAACTTGAGTAAAAGACTGTAAAAAATACACAGATCTAATTCAAGGTCACACAACTGCTTACTGAGAGACCTGGGAGAAATATTCCTTCTTGTTGACCAGATATCAGCTTATCTGCTCCTTTAATCCAAGTGAAAACAAAGCTTTGCTGCTCTCAGACAAGCCATTCTATGATCCTTGAAAATTCTGCAGAAAACAAGTCAAAATGTTTGATTTGAAGTGAAAAAAATAATTAAAAAAATTTATAAATGCTGGCAATTAATTGCTCACTACTCATCTTGATGTAGTCAACAGTCAACTAGAATTACAGTTTTTTGTTTCCTTTTTTATTCAGAGTGATCAAAGACAATTTAGTAAGATAAGTACATATTAAGACACCTTGACCTTGTTCCTGAAAGCTTCATTTGATGAAAAGTACCAACAGTCTTTTCTGATTAATATATCCTTAAAATAAATACTACATAAATTACATTCTGAGTTACAAAAGAACAATTTATATCCTCATTTGAAATTCAGAAAACACACAGATTATGCTTTCAGGTGGCAAAAGCTCCAGGGTTTCCTGGCTGTCTTTTGTGTTATACAGTCTTGCAGAGTGCTAAGGGCTGACAGATGCTTATCAAACATTCATGTAAACACTGCTATCAAAGCTGTGTTTTCTCCATACAAGAGGGTCAGCATGAAACAAAATTAAAGGAAGGACAAAGCTAGAAATGTCATGGCACCAGACTTTGCTATATTAGGGGATTCACGAAGTGTTCTCTCTAGCACAGAACAATAGCACTAGATAAAAAGCAAAAGATACAGAAATCAAGGTTAAAGAATGGAATTTTGTAAAGTGGTCATATTTTAGAACACATATGTTCAAAACACAATTTCCTCCAAGATAACTGTATACCATTTTTTTTTCAAAATATTACGAAAAGAGTTTAGATAAAAAGCCCCAACCTTTGCACTCCAATGCCTCACCTTAGATATTTGCTTCACTTAATATTCTTACATTAATTATTATTGACAGTAATTCCTAAGTAATATTTTCACCTGTATGCCAAAATATATGGAATAAAGAGTAATGGAAGTGGAAATTCTTTTGACACTGAATTCACATTTAGAGCTTATTGAGACACTTATTGTTAGAACAACGAAAGGACTCATACAGTGCAGAGGTAACCATTGCCATATTCACTAGTGGCACAAACTGTTGCCACTCAAGGAAGAAAATCTTCTGCTAATCAGGATCAAACAAAAGCAACTAACGTCTAAGATACAAACAGGCTGAGCAATCTGCTGGTAAGCCAGATATTTGAGGTCATCTAGGAAAAGCATTTGTCTTGCTACCAACAAAGTCCAGGATCTTAAATTTCCTTGTGTGTAGAAAACTCATCAATTCCAAACTTTTCATATAAAACAAGAAATATGATGTGAAAATGGTTGAGTGCATAGGAATATCATATAAAATGTTCTCATTATCCTGGAAACACTGGCATCTTCTATTTTATAAATATATACTTCAGTCTTCAGATTTCTTTGCAGTTAAAGTAATTCTGAAGTTAATTGGAATCATCATTAATAATTTGACTAACAAGGAAGTGAATGGGAACAAACAACCAGAGTTCATTTAATGCAACACATATTATTGAAATTGATACCTGAACTTCTTTCTTATGTAACTCTTAAAATTGTTTTTATCAGTTTTTGAAGAAGTAGAGCTCAGAGTTAATATTTGAATGGAAATATAGTAGAGAAAGTAGCACTGACTGTATTTTGATTTTATCCTTTTAATTTCTTCCTACAAACTAATATGCTATCTTTTTATTCACTAGTTCCATTTATTTTGATGTTTTAAGTCTTGCATGTTTATATTCTAAAATTTTATGAAGTTATGTTAACTCAAAGTGATCAGAGACTTCTGGAGCTACAGTTCTATCAATACTTAAGTAAATGCAAAGCAACTTGTATTTTTGTACTTAGTATTCAAAAAGAGGAGAGAGTGTATCTCAGTGTGATCAGAAGCAAATAAATTGAAGCTGAATGTCACTTAAAGACTAAAAAATGACACATATATGAATATCTATTCCATTTTGATGCAACATCAACATGAAAAGTTGTTGCTGTGGCAGCAGGTACACAGTGAAAAAGCCATAAATAACAGATCATGAGACAAATCACCTGCTTCAAAAGTATTGACCCCCAACACTCTGACCATCTGAGATGCTTGTTTTTTGCTTTCTTTTATTTTTCATTAATGTTTCTTTTTCTTGGTGTTTAACATGGTGTTGAAAATTTGGGGGTTATGTTTTGAGTTGTGTTGCCTATATATGTAAGCAGTACCT
The DNA here is from genome assembly GCA_013399455.1 of Anthoscopus minutus. Lineage (NCBI taxonomy): Eukaryota > Metazoa > Chordata > Aves > Passeriformes > Paridae > Anthoscopus > Anthoscopus minutus. The sequence goes on from VWYI01034630.1 coordinate 14,675, forward strand.
ATGTATGTAAACATGAGCTAGTACCAACACATGAAGAGGACTTCAAAGATGAACAAGCTTGCAGTTAGTCTTTTTACTTCTACTTCATCATAGCATTTAAACAACTTCTTTTCTCCCAAAGGGTGGAAATGTTGTATGTCAGAGAAGAGTGGCTCTCAGCAGCAGCAGTAGGGAATACAGCTACAGCTCTGTGTTTTTTCAAGTACTGCTGTGCATCACATCCAACACATCCACTTTCATGTTGTTGCCTGGCTGTCTGCCATCCACTGCTACATCTTCTACAGCAACACAAATCCGACTTTACAAGCACCTATAATAGGCTTCTTAATCCTTCTCAGTCTGAAAAACTGAAGCCAAGGGAAGAAAATAACTAACTAGCCATGCAAATAATGCTTTAGACAATGTACTAATATATCACCTAACTAACAAGTGAGCCTAGCTGCTGTAGTCCTGGTGCTTTTAAAGAGAGAAAGACATCAGTGCTGACCTCATATCTGGGCTGATGGCTGAATAAAAAATCTTTTCTGTATATATTGTATATATTCTGTGTATATGAATAAAAATATTTTCTGTACACAGTGCAATTAATATATATAAATGTGTTGGCTATTTTAACTTAGCGATATTTAGTTGAAATTACTTCATTCTGCGCAACTGCAAATATCTGGATAAAAAAAGTCGACTTGTAAATTGAAATATCTTCTAAAATTATATTAATTATATACGTAGAAACACATCTAAATGGAAAGATGAGTATTGGTGAAAGGAAACATTCAAAACAACACATATAATAAGAGTAATTTTATGTACTAGAAAAGTTGTGAAAGAAAATAGGTGAAGTAGAATGTATTGTTTAATTCACCACTGTACCCAGGTTTATATTTTTAGAGAGTAGGATGAATGTATTTGCAATGAAGGATGAAGGCTATAACACTATTTCAACAGTAGAAACCCTCAAAATCCCAACAAGCCGCACCTCCCCAAACTTTTCTGACTATGTGAAATCGATTCAGACACAAAGGAGATCATTATAGCCTCAATATCTGTCAGCTGTCCTCTCCTGTGGATGCATCATTCATGGGATGTCTATGCATAATTTATAAATAACCTACAACATTGATCTATGAGTTAAACAAAAAAATCACTACTGAATCATGTGCACATGCAGAAAAGAAACAAAAATAGAATTGCAAATATCAAAACCAATAAGAATGCTTCTTTTTTCTACTCCTTAACCTTCTCATCTTCCTTGTTTTTCTGCTCTTCATAATAGGGATTTATTAACTGTGAAAGAATAATCGAAAGTAAAATTAGTTATTGTGCAATTGTGTTTATTTAAACTTTTTTTTAATATTAAAAAGCAGTTTTTATATTCCAAGAATTACAATATAAATTTCTTGAGAATTGTTAAATTATTATAGGTATCTAGGCAAATATTAATTAAATTATTTAATTAAAAATTAAATTTTAAAATAATTTTTATTGAATTATTTAGTATTATAAAAATATATCAAATTGAGTTAAGCAATAATCTAGGTGATTCTTAGATTAGCATAATGCCATAGATGTGCACATAGTGGACAATGCCTCTTCTGTAGAAATTTCCCATTAATCTTCGATACTTTCTGAGTTCTTCAGAACAGATTCTGGGGTATTATTGAAACTTACAGCTATTAAGAAAATATTAAGAGAGTCCAGAGTAGAAAAATGGAAAAAAATATGAAGAAACATGAAAAAAATGGGAGCTGTTTAATCTAAAGAAAGGGTTAAGGAGGGATCTGATGAGTTATGTTCTTAAATTTAGAGGCTTGGAGAAGTCAGTGGACTATTCCTAGTAACATAATGTCTGGCTCTAGATCATCACATACTTAATAATACTTCATATTTCAGTAGTGATTTTATTCCTATCTTAGGTCCTCTTAAAAAAAAATGAGACAAGCAGCAGAATAATTTTCCTAATTAATAAAACCTGAGTGTTTCCTCCTTTCTGACTAGGTCTTATGCCAAGTTGAAATGAACCAAATTCTCACCTTAGTCCCATGTTTTATGATGCATCAATCAGCTCTACTCAAGATCCTAGTGAGGGACAGTTATTAAAAAGTCAATCCATTCTCCTTGATTTTACCCTGACCCTTTCTGCTGATCATGCAAGAAAGAATTTGCAAATACAGATAATTTTAGTGAACAGTTCTCTTCAAAGAGATGGAATCTGAAGCTGCCTTCTCTGTTGCCACTGCTGACCACAGTGTGAATAGATAGTAGGTCCTGTCCCTTTTGCAAGCTTGTGAGGACTTGGCTTGGTAACCTAGATGAAAGAAACTGTTTACTCAAGGATTGAATTTGTCATTTCATCAGGCCCTAAGCAGAATGAGAACAATAAAACAAACATTTTTCTTATACTTTCAGCTTTTTATGCCTGGTCTTTTTCATATTGAAAACAAAGAAGCTGTTATGGTCCATTTAACAGAGTCCATTGGCATTTCATATTCTGTTTATGAGATTTATGCATAAAAGTGGCAAATCATTCAAAAGTCATTGTATGTAAAGCATTTACAGAGAAGTATAAACATAACCAAATATAAGTGATGACATACAAGAGGACATATTGCTGTATGAGTGCCACCATTCATCAAGCGTTAAAGTGCACCTTTGATAATGGCTTGTGCAAAAGGGCATAGTCTCTCACAAACTGAGCATACAGATAATTCCATAAAGCAATTTTCTCATAATATTTTTTCTTGCAGATTAGCATCTCATTACACATATACATTGTATTGATTAGCAAATGTAGCTGTTTTCTATATGTGTATCACATTTAACCTCCAAGGAGTCTACTGTTTTAATACAATTAACTTTGAGAGGAAAATATTAATTTTTCAGGCAAGACAGTGCTGTTAAAAAAAAAAGCATCTTTAATTAAAAAGCTTACATCAGAAGAATGACTATGTGAAGTCAATGATTCCTTGTGATGCTGGAAACGGCCATAAGTGATCTTTTAAGTTTTTAATAGCAGCGTTCATTTATCCCACTGAGAGACACAAATGCATTCCACCCAGCTACTGAAGAATTTTAGAACTTTATTGAAGATTCTCAAAACAGAGGTTCCCTTTATTATGTGTATGTATAAAGAAAGCACAGGGAACCAGTGGGAGCCTTTTCTACTATGTATCCTACGGCCTTTGTCTTAAAAGATGAGGTTTATTGCCATCTTCTCAGTTACAAGTTTTCTTTGTGTACAGCTGTGCAGTCTTCTGCATAGCTAGTGCTTTTCTTGTGGTTACTAGCAAAAAAATTTCCAGATAGGTTAAGGACAATTTTGCTGATATAGTACATACTCCTGTTAACATATTATGCAACATGATTTTAAAATTCTGTTATAACCTTTAACCTTCATTTTTTTCTAATCAGAGTTTCAACCATTCTTGACATTGTTATTTTTTCAAAAAGACTACATTTCAAAGCTGTTCTGAAATTTTGACATGAATTTTGATCAGCCAAGGAAATTGAAAAATGAGGGAGCAGTGAGTGAGAGGAAGCAGACCAACATTTTTGCCTTGGCATATGACACACTGGAATAGTTCAAAAAGTTTTGATGCACATGGTCCTTGAAGGATGTTAAAAAAAAGCAAACAAAAAAGTGAGGAAATGAATGCAAAAGTTTCTAAACAAAAAGAAGATTGCAAAGTGACTTAATTGCAATAAGCAGTCAATTTTAGTACAAGCAGTCATACGAGAGACTGTTGTAAACAGCTATTAAACCTTGTACAGAAATGCATACTAAGAACCAGTTACTGGAAGTTGAAACCAGAGAAGTTAAAAGCATATTAGGCAGACTTGTATGATTTTTTAAAAAGGTAGAATGAAAAGTCACTGGAGCAAGCTACCAAGGAAAGTGTCAGCTTCTTCTGCTCTTGCTAAATTCCTGGTTAAACCTGGTTGCATTCCTAGCAAGTATAATTTATTCAAAATGTGATGATGATTTAGTCAAACTTTTGTCATTGAGTTCAATGTAGACATAACTGGATAAAACGTCATGTAGTGAGACATTTAATGGTGTTTTCTACATTTAAAGTCTATTAACCTGAATAACTAGACCTACTTTGGAATATATGGTGTAATTTTAAAAATACTACTGTACGTTTTATTTAAATCATCCTGTAAATTTCTTTAGATAGTCATTTCTCAGTGAGGACTGTTAGACAGCTTTCAAGTAAATATGCTATTGAGAAGAAAAAGGTTATTTTAGGTTGTAGATATCACCACTAAGTTGAAGAAAAGCATCCTTTAATGAGCTACTTCAAAGTTTCTGTTTGAGGATTTTGATAAGAAAAACTTGTTTATCTAAATCAGATATTAAGGACACATAATATATACTGAGAATGTCAGTTTTCTTGCCCAGAAATGCCAGACATTTGAATAATCAGTCAATATTCTTTGGCTCAGCATGTAAAGCTCTGGAATGACTTACGGGGAGGAAACTTTCATGACAGCCAGCAATCTGTCAACAGGTTACCAGGGTAACCTTTGTGCAAACATTCATAACACTGTGTGCTTAATTTCAGCCTATTCATTTACTGTTGTTATTTCTTTCCTTACCTTCCAATAAGAGAGATATGCAGAGCTTTAAAGCTAAGCCCTAGAAATAAAATAAAATGAACTATTGCAGGAAATAAACCCACATCATTTATTATTTAATTATTGATTCTTGTCAGTTTTGTCTTACCTTCTACATTTGATAGTTTCTAAGAGCAAAACTTAAACCTCCATCAAAGACCTGTCACTGGCATCCTCTGCTCTACAAGGTGTAAAGCTACTAAAGATGCTCTTTTCTTCCACCTAATACACAGGAAATATAGTTACAACTTCTGATTTTTTATTTATTTGAAAAGAAAATGGACCATTTCATCCCAACTGTTCACAATTTTTTCTCTTTCCTGGTATGGGTCATAGCAGTGTAAAACTTGACATTAACACGTTATCATCAACATCTGCCTCTGTCAATGAATTATTGGATCTAATTAATTACTCAGCATCAATATATTTGAAGGAAATTGATTGTTTTTATCCTATCAAATATGTATGCAGTCGTTACCACACAAAGCCAGGCTCCCAGGCTTTGCACATGTCAAAAAAAATCTGCTGTGTATTTGAATATGTGCCATCATGACTGCCACACTGAAATATTTCTTTCAGAGCATTTTAAATGAAACATTTTTCTTTCAGTTTTATGGTATTAGCTGGTTGTTTTACATGGATGATGATGGGCTATGTCAGCAGCTCTGCAGCTTCCTTCATGCAATCTGGTTCATTTTAATGTAATGTTTATGGAATGGGCTTATATTTCATTTTTGCTCTCTGAATATTATTCTATTTAAGTCTGGCTATATTCTTCAATGGCATCTGCGAAGGAACTTAATATGATCTAGCTTGACCTGTATTGTGGAGCTTCTTTTATACTGCAAGAATGTAATTATTTAAAAAAGACTATCCAGTAATTTGTGACTGGATACCATCATCCACTTTTCTATAAGACTTGCACAGCTGAGAGAAATTTATAATGTATTTATGGGGAAATGTTACAGCTAGGCTGACTACATTGAAAGAGAGTGCTCTTGCCTTTCAGCTAAGGAGAAAGCTTTGCAGGTTTTAACCTGCAGCTAGACTGCCCATCTTACATTCACTGCTTTCAGAGGCATGAACTAAAAAGCTTCCCTTACCGTAGTTTCTTTATTTTTTTTTCACTTTATTTCTTTTAGGTCTTTGGATAGCACCTAGGAGATGAAAACTATCAGCACTTGAGTAGGGACTGGCATATTTTTCTCTAAGAAGTTACTATAATGCAGGAAAGTGAAACAGCTGATGTGATAAGTGTTTTCCATCTTTAGTTACTGTGACCATTCTGAGATACAGTAATGACTATTTCAGCTGTACCTTACAATTTTCCCAGCTCCGTAAAAATATTAATAAGTTCAGAGATGAACTTCAGTTCAGATGAAAAATAGGTTATTCGGGTATTCTACTCATCCAGGATGTGAAGCCAGAGAAATCAGAAAACTAGCTATTAGATTTGGGCCCATGACACGTCTTGGATCACAAGGCAGGGAAGACAGGAAGGGGCCCTGCATTGTTGGAGGCTGCCTCTGGTCTGCTTGTGACTGGTGGTGTAGCTGCCCAGCAGAGGAGGCTGCAATGCTGCATGATATCACATGGCTCATCCCCTGGGACAACCATGCCAATGTTTATTCAATTTTTGAGCTCTCTGTATAGTTCTATGGCACACATAACCTGATAGCAGTAAGGTATATATGATGACATATGTAAATAGCTTGGAACATTAGAAACCAAATTGAAATTGTCAAATGTTTTGTGGGTTGTTTGGATTGAATATCATTCTGCTGATAAATGTTGCTCACTCAAACTCAAGTTTACCAAATAAGGATTTGTTGCAGCATGTTTTTTTGGTTACTACATTTGATTTAATTACTTTTTATATTGTAAAGTTTAAACAACACCCCCTCCCCCGTTATGTTAATAGTTTATCCCAGGTGTACCTTTCTGTCCCAGATGCCAATCCACTCTGGAAACTGCCCCCTGTTCCCAAATGTTCCCTGTCCATCCCCTGTTATTCAGTCTCTCATTGGTTTATGTAATCTTTTCCCTCCCACTGTGATCCTTTATTGGTTTATACTTTGTAAACCCCTCCTTGTTCTCCTCCCCTGAGTTTCCCTCACAGGCTCATTCATCCCCTCCCTTGCTCCTCCCCCATAGATCCGTGGCTGTAATCTGAGGTCTGGGTTGTCTTGTAGGAGAACTACAAGAGAATAAAGCTCCTTGGAAATCCCATGAGAGGCTCTCTCTCATCCTCGCTCCTGCCCTGGGTGTTTGGGTGTTTGCAGAGCGTGGCTCTGAGCCAGCACTTGGGTCCAGAGCTCTGCTCAAGGCTGGCCCAGCCCTGGTGTGAGTGCTGGACACTTCCACCTGCTGAGCTGCTACCACCCCTTTGCTCCCATACCACGTCAAGGATTATTTCCAGCTTATTTCCAGTGGAAAGACCTTTTGCTTTCCATTTCAACTTCCCATTTTGATATCTCTGAAAGCAAACATCCCACTATCTAACTTGTGCAAGCTGACCTAGATAATCAATGAAAATGTTTGAAAATAGATTTATCTCTACTGTAGATGAGATGTGGCATATTTCTTTTGTCATTCTTCCAACTGATTTTTTTTTTCTAATAGCTTTTGTCTGAAAACTTGACTGACCATTTTGGTAGAAATTTTACAATTTGACATTTCTGGGCCCTTGTTTTCAATGAAATATATATATACATATGATTAAGTTTATCTGATTTAAAAATACATATTTCAGCTTTTTACGTTCATACATGAAAATAATATTCATGTGTGCTTGACATAAAAATTACGAGAATCTGTTATCACAAGACGTGAATAGAATATACAGCATATGCTTAAAGTAAGGTAAAAATTCATATATTGAAGCAACAATATTCTCAAATATTCAGCATGTAGATCTACACGCTACAACATAATAAAAATATTTTTTTTCTCTCAAGCAAATATTACAACATTTTGAGAAGTAGAAAATAAGGGAAGAAAAGTGCATTTAATCACAATATTGTGTTTGAGTCCTGTCTTAGCCAACGCTTTCCCAATTTTAGTGAGGACTGAAGAACATACTGAACATTTTTCTCAGAAGAAAAACTATTCACTATAGATTAGATTTCAAAACTGAGATAATCAAAACCCATGGATGCAAGAGCTGAGTAACAGAAAATTCATTCTGGAGTTATGAAGCTATTTAATGTTTGTTAGACTGTTTACTCTTCGTTGGTGACTTATCTAAATAAGAAGCATTCATGAAGATGTTTGTTAGAAACAGTTACTGGCACAGGTATAACTGAGATATATGAGGGTAAATTTATTCATTTACCTGTGAAATGCTTTTTTCAACAAAATATATATTTAATATACTTTATAAACAATATATAGATATGTTGATTTTGAAAAGAAAGATCACAAAACAAAATAGGATCAACAGGTTACTTCAGATATTTATTTTATTGAAGAATTACACAAAGAATTGCTTTGAAATTTCATTATGCATCACTTTAGAGTGCATTGAGCCAGATCCTCAATCTGCATAAACTGCGGACAGCATTCACTTGACACTTCTGAAGCTTTTGGAAAGTTATTGTGAAGAACCAGAATGTATTAGGGACAATTCCTACTGAAGCTGTTTGCAACTTCTTAAAAATTTACATTTGAATTTGCATTTGAAAGTTAAATTTACAGTGTGGTTGCTTTCCCTATGGTGTTTGTTGAATTGAGTATTCAACTTAACTTAAAGTTATGCTGAGTATTGAACATAACTTAAATTCCAGCTAAAACAGACCAGCTATTCTTTGGAAATGGAAAAAAATCTTTATAAAACAATATCATTTGGGTGAAGAAACCTTCTCATACTTTAATCACAGACTTTCAGTTGGGGAGCTAGAGAAATGGAGAGTATCAACATGAGGCCAGAGAACTGTTTTGTTATCTGTGTGAGAGACACCTGCCTTTGGCTGACTTACAAACTCCTAAAAAATTTGTTGTTTGCACATGGTGGATGCGGGTTTGTGTGTGTCTGCCAACACACTCTCAGAAGATGCCATCTGCATTGAGCATGTGGCAGCACAAGGAGAATCTTTGTGGATTCCAGGGTCCACTGAGGTTATGGGCACACAAACCACTAGCAAGAAGGCTCCCTCCTGAGCATGTAACAATGCACTTGCTGTTTCTTGGTGACAGTGACAGAACAAGATGTAACATATGCAAAACCCAAATGTATGTACAAACCCAGGTACAAACTTTCATGACAGCGTTTTTCTAACTTAACAAGCTTCCCCTTATGTAGGAAAACATATTTATGACATTGACTGCAGCAGCCTTATCTATATACATTGTAAGGACATTTATCTTTTTGCTATTGTGCCATACAGTCCCAACTGAGATGGCATAAAGGTCTACAAAAGAGAAGCTTCATTGGTATTTCACAGATTTTACAGCAAATTAAAAACCAGAAGAAGATAAATTGATCTATTAATTTTTATAAGTTACTTTTCCTTTATTAATAAGAAAATCAGATTGCTACAGTAATGAGACAAATAAATATATCTTTTACACAAAGAATATTCCAATAAATGAATCAATATTTTCAGTAAATACTGTTATCCAAGTTATCCTATTATTTTAGGTTTGCACCTTTCATGGGATTTGTTTTTGATTGCTGTTTTGTTTCTTGTTGTAAATGCCAACAATGTGCAACCTGAAGTAATTATTAGGGAAAATGATACCATATTTGCTAGCAATAGAAATGCCAGAAGTACTGTGTCTTCTGCTTCCCCCTCCCCAGCTAAATGCTATTATTTTTGCCAGACATGTTGGCACATTGTTTTGAGTTCACACAATTAGGATGATTTCTGTCACTTCTATGGTGATGAAAAAGGATACTGTGAGAAGGAAAACATTTTATATGAGAAAAGAAGCACAGAGAAATTTAAAAAATTGCCTAAGGTCACACAGGAAGCTTACAAGAGAGGTATGATTCAAAGAGAAGCCTTTTGAAAATTAGATGGAACACCTTAACTAGAAATCTATCTTTTTCCTGCAGCAAGCTTCTTTCCTCAAAATTGCTCCATATAATTTGTGGTGTCTGCAAAGAAAATAGTTTAATTATGCCTAATTTTAGAATAATGTGATGTCCCTCTTTTTATGTTAGCTCTCTAATGACAGCTAAAATAAACACAAAATCCAATTTATATAAGCAGAGATGTTACACCAAATGTATCCAGTCTTTGTATTTCAATGGTTGCATAGAAGAATAGCATGAACCTGCCTTTTCTGAACTCATGCTAGGAACAGGAAATATTACAAAAGTATTCTTAATCACAGTCAACATCTTATGAATTGACATTTACTTAGATGGAAATTAACTTCAAGAATAATAAAATGTCAATTGGATTTTGGGAAAAAATTCTAATGAAATTCTAGTCAACTTTTATATACAAAATGTACTATATTGAGTGGAATGTTCCACAATACAAATAATTTTCTCAAAGACTGATTTAATTATATTGTTACAGCAATCAAAATTATTAAAACTTGAAAATAAATAAAAAGTGTCTATCAAAAAAAATTGATCTCAGAGCTTCAAAACTTGTCAACTGCTGACAAATCTCTACAGCAATTTTTTCTGGACCAGAAATTTAAAACAATGCCTAACCTGACAGGAATGGGAGCTCCTATTTAGATATCAGGTGTTGCTTTCCACTTTGATTACAAAAAGGTGGCAACCTTTTCCAACAGCCTCAACTTCCCTTACCCCACTCTAGCTGATAGCTCAATTTTCAACATTTTTCCTTGAGTTTAAGGCATTATTATGTCCATTGATTAACTTTGTTTATCTCTTCAAAGTTCAACCTGCCCACATCTACTTTTTTTTTCTTTTTTTTCTTTATTTGTGGGGGTTTTATTTAGCCAGATAGTAGTTCAGTATCTCTTATGCTTCCGTTCTTTTTGCAAGTGCTCCTCTTCCTAAATGCATGGAGATATGAAAAATTTCTCTATTTTCAAGACCTACGAAAATGAGTAGTGTGGTGATTTAACCCTATGCAGACGCTTCCTCATTCCTCACTTCCACCAGGTGGGATGGAGAGGAGAATTGGAAAAATCCATGGATTAAGATAAGAATAGTTTTATCATTAAAATGAAGTAAAATACTATTATATTAATTGATAGTTATAAGTAGTAAGGATAATACTAATGAAAAAGGAGATAACAAAAAGAGGGAGAGAAATAAAATTTCAGGGTAAAAAAACAGTGATACACAAAACAATTGCTCACCACCCCTTGACTGATCTCCAACTTGGTCCCAGACAGTGATTGATGACTCTTGGCCAAATTCCCCAAGCTGATTTACTGGGTATGATGTTCTGTGATATGGAACATCCTTTTGGTCAGTTTGGGTCAGCTGTCCGGCCACACTCTGCTTCAGCTTCTTGTGAACCTACTCCCTGGCAGAGTATGGGAACCTGGAAAGTCCTTGGCAGGGTAAGCGCTACTTGGCAACAGCCAAAACATCAGTGCGTTGTTGTGTTATCAACATTATTCCCATACTGATTCCAAAACTGCACTGTACCAGCTAGGGGGAAGAAAATTGAGTTGAGCCTTAGCAGCTGTAAAGGAGCTGGCTGCTGTTTCACATGTGAACCTTGCTCAGCATTTTAAGGAGTTAAGGCTTTAGTGGTTCCATGTATCTCCACAAAGCACATAGTTGACATCGTAGCAGGTTGTTTTAGCAATTTTTCTTTTAGTACTTTCAATTCAGGGGAAATGTAAGTTTAGTGTATGCTCATTTGTGAATGTCCTGGAAGAAGTAGAAACTGGTATAGTTGTCATTTACAGACCACATGGAAACCTGAAGGGTCATTCTTAATTATAGTCACAGAAACAAACAAAAAAAAAGGGCAAAAAGTCATTGTTACACTTTCTAATCAGATGAAAAATAATTTTGATAATGTTATCTGCAGTTTCTTCCAAGTAACCCTTTTTGATTAAGACTAATTTTTTTTCCATACAAGATGTGAAGCACTATCACTAGGGATTCTTAATAAACTTTTTAGTTTAAATTATTCAGTTACTTTAGGCAACTAATGTCTAAATAGGCTAAACTGTATGCGGTAGAATAGCAATGAACATATTTTACTCTGACCATCAAAGTAGTTTGACTACTCCTCATACACTTTGTAAGGGCAATTGATATGCTTTTCTGTTCTTTCTATTCTGATTACTATGGGAGAATGAAACATTTCCTGCAAGTCAGGAAAGAAGAAAAGTGAAATAGAAAGGTGAAAGAGAATTGAGACAAGGATAAAGGACAGTTATTAAATTTGTGAACTCTATCAAGGGACAAGAAGATAAACTCTGTGACTGACTAGAACTGTATTGGAGTCTGACATTTCATTTTTATGCAGGTCCTGGTTTGATAAAGGTAACACACTGAAGAACACTGCAATTCCACAAAAGCAGTTAGCACATTCATTGAATATCAAGACAGCTAAAGTGCTTCTCTTTTGTTGCTATCTCATGTTTTTATATGGGGCAATATAGTACAAGGGCTCATGACTGAAGATCTGACTGCTGCTGTAGCAAGTTTATTATAAGACTCCTTTCTTATTGCATACAGGAATATAATATCTAGCTGATATTTTTTGTCACTTAATTCGTAGGGCTATATTCATTTAGAATTATTTTAGGCTATATGTGTCCAAGCAAAAAAAAAAAAAAAAGAATGGGAATGAATAAAGGAACTAGCTATAGGCTCACCATTAGGTGAACACTGAGTAAGTGCTGAAATAGAGAGCAAAGGGCTAAGATGAAATGCATTTGAGTATGAAGAAACCACAATTGGTTGCAAAGTTGGAAACTATTTTGGAACACAGTCAGGCACCAACACCATCTGTTTGCTAAAGAAAGAAAAAGAGAATAAAAAGGATACAATTATTTGCCAGGCAGGAGTATGGCAGTCTGGCTTGAAGCCCTGATGGCCCTAGACTGAGGCTGTCCAGCCTGTATTCTGTAAAGCCAGTTTACTAAATTTGCCAAATCCTTCATAAAATTAGTCTTCCCAATACTGCCTGAGATTCAGGGCGTGGGGAAAACTAGTGCAGCAACCAGTAGATTGTCTGCCAGAATGTGAAAACATGGGTTTTAATAAATATTTATGAATGGGTATCTTTCTGTGAAGAATACCTTTACTCTCTGTTTTGCAAAAGCTTTTGCTTGTTAGTAATTATATCAAAACACAAATTTTATTTAAAATGTACTTACGTATGGGGAAATTTCAAATTATGTAATGCACAGTTTGATATTTTTATACAGGCATTTTCTACAAGAAAAAAAGTTTTGGTGGTCCTATCAAGGATCCTAGATCCTGCGTAGGTTAGGGGTAAAAGAGAAATGCCTCTATTGTTCCTCACTGTAGTCTAAAAGCTATGATGTCCTTTAAAACACTGTTAAAACTTAGAATGTATCCACATAGGGTGCACCTACACTACTATTTCCATGTAAAAAAGAAGGTAGGAAGTTTTGACTTCCTGTGATTATGGGGTCATGTTGTACAGCTGTACCTAATAGGCAATGCTAATTAGATTTCTGTACAGATATACCAGGTTATTTAGCTGTCGTGCTAAAATCCTCCACACATGTTGAGAGCAAAATGTTGGAAGGGTTTTACATTGCAAGTGGTGATTTCTGGATGGTGTAGTAAGGCACAGCATTACTCTTAGCCAGGAGGGAAATCTTGAAAAGTGCATGGCAGCCTTCTACAGTGCACAGCAAACAGTTAATCCAGGCACAAATACAACCTGAATCTACAGCTAAAAAGAACTGTTCCAAAGCATGAAATCAGCAGTGCAGATGTACACAGAGTTGCATCTCAAGATAATTCACGTCCCGTCATAAAATAATGGAACTCTACTTCTGAGCTGAGTGGGAGATTCTGGCTATTTCTTCATCATCAAGTAATTTGGCCATCAGACTTGATCCAGGTACTTCCCTGCTCCTACTTTACACAAGTATATCACATCAGTTCCAAGCTTCCTTTCAGAGAAAATCAACTAGCTCCCGTTTCGACAAGTGTTTCTTTATGTGGATGATCTCTCCAGCATCCTTCTTGGTAGGCTTTATGGATTAATCCCAAAAATCTGGGTCTTTGAACACCCTATAGTTCTTTATGCTCATCCTCAGGGCTCGCCCTTATTGCAAATCCATTATGTCCTCCATTCCCTCAAGTGATAACTTTCTATTGATTACTCATGACCAATAGACAATAGAGGAACCATATGTACAGTAAAAAGAAGGTTTTAAACTCAAGAGGAACACCACAAGGAGTTTGGAAGTATAACTTGGCCAAGTTATACACAACATGGAGATAACCTTCCCAGCCTAGTGGTGTCCAGCCTTAGGCAATGTGTTCAGCCTTTTTGAGCTGGTGGCCTGGGGACCACTGGAATCTCTCACAGTTGGTCTTAGCCTTCAGTGTGATCAAAGAAGAAATCCCTTGTTCCATCCTTCACATCCTTATGTGGCTTTATTTAACAAAGATTGTTTAAATAAAGTAACCTATAAAATCTATAAATTAAAGTGCCACTCTTATTAAGTAGCTTACTTGATTTTACTGACATTTCTTTATTTACACACGTTATACACAGACTGCTACCCTTCATTATTTTTCTTTAGCTTTTCAACCATACTTAAAAATGCCACAGATGAGTAACATTTTTCATCTGTACTGCATCCAAGCAAAGACAGTGGAATTTTTCTTCTGTGTAGTTTTTTGTTCTCACTCAGAGTTCAGCCAGACTCTTGATAGTCCAATCCATTTAAAACATGCTTTGCTGACTTATTAAAGTACAGAAAAAGAGGAATGCATCTCTCTGAGGTTCTTCTTTCAAATACCATTAATTTATGTTTTTTCTTCACTGATTTGAAGTTCACAGCATGCTGTAGTCCCCCAGAGCAAAAGATATAGTATATAACTCAGGATCTTAGTATGTTTTGTCCTACTACACTTGGAGAAACCAAATCAGTACGTAGGGCAGCTTAATCACTCAGATGCCCTTCTTATCTGAGTAGGGAAATAAACTCAGCGGCTTAGGTTCATTAATATTAAGAAGAAGCATGACCACATCATTATGTTGTATTAAATGAATCTCTATACTGAACTCAGTAATCTACATTTGGCCTCATATCTTGACTATGACATCAAAAGAATGAGAATTCTTCTGCTTTTCTGACAATTTATTTCTATGGTAGCTTGTAACATTCTTTTATTTACCTTTTTATCTATATCTCCCCATTTCTTGAACTGTTGCATACACTGTTAAATGAAAGCATATGTCTGAAACAGACTGATGTTTTTATTTTTGTTTTGCAGTACTGATCGGTTATTTGAAAAAGTCTAATTCCAGATAACAGGTCTTGCATAATTAGAAGATATTGAGGTCCATGATTATCCTACTTGCCTTTTTTTCTTTTGGAGGTGGTATCCACCACAGTGGGAAAAGTGCTTAGGTTTAGCAATAGACCATCCATGAAACAGCATCAGAAAAGTGTGTGTAGCAGGATTCAAAATAACTTATCTGTCTGTGTATGCATGTATATGTACCATTTGTCATTCATTGAAATAGATAAGGAATTGCTTCAATTATTTTTCTAGAATTCCATAAAATGTACACAAAAATAATGAAGAGGACTATATTTAGATACTGACTAGAAAGACTTGTTTTACAAGCAGAATAAGTTATTCTATAAAGCAAGGTTTTCTTTTTGCTGTTAGAACTTTTGAGAGGGCTAGTATAATATAACCTGGTTTTACATGCTGTATTTAGACATTTGGAAGACAATATCAGAGGAAGTAAACCATAAAAGAAAACATAATGAGTTTGGCATTTGCAAAACAAATGTTCATAAAATCAGTGGTTCTCCATATGTGCCACAAAAATTTAACTTGAAGAACACTTGAAATTAACCATCTCTAAAAACAGCTGAAAGAACTTGCTAAAGTCACATAAATTAATGCATGAAAATCACTGATAGTTTTGGTGCATTATTCTGATTGATTGAATTTCATATAGAGACAGACATAATTCAGTCAGGCATGAAAATTATTACTTACTGTTCTTGAGAAAACAATGCCCACGGACTGTTAATTAGTAAGTTTATATAAATTGGTTTTCAAATTCTTACCAAAAAGTTGCATGCCCTGCATATTAAAAATTATTGGGATGCATTTCAAAAATAGCTTGTACATAATATAACCGTGCTTGTATTTTGAAATTTTTCACATTAATTGCTTGAGGAAATTTGAACGTTTTCACCACATAATATTCTGGTTAGACTGATGCCAAGTGTTTATTGAAGGTGTAACTATTGAGGTCTAAAGCCATACTTGATATTGCAGATTTAACTATATGTGAATCTGTTAACTACAGTAGTAGTATCATAGCATGTGTAGGCGAATACTATTTTAATTCCCACCAGGCACTTGAGAATTCCCCAATTCAAGCTTAAAATTGAGTAAAATATTTCCAGTGAAAAATTAAATTTCAGTGAAATTAGAATTTTATAGGAAATGATGTTATTATTTCAGATATTTAAAACCTGAAGCTTGTTTTTTTACTTTATAATTATGATGTATTTAAAAGAAAATATAAAAGCTAAAAAGGTCAAATGTTGGTTATATCTGTTATGCTTATACACATTTATTGTTATGTATGTATATGCATCTTTACAGTGGGATCTATATATAGGTGGTACTCATTTGAAGGGGATTTTGACTTTGTATCTTAGTGTACGAAATATTACATTTTAAAATCTCAGCATTTCACCCAAAAATAGAAATCTACATTTGAAACAGGTTGTAGTATAGTATTTTTCTATGCATGGAAAATATCTGCATGAGAAGAGAGCCAACAAGATGCTCACAATGGGAGTGACTGTTGGAAATGCAGGTAAAAGTCGGAGGAAACCTGAGCTTCAGCACCTAATTTAGGATTATAAGTCAACTAGCTTTTATCAATAGTTTTACATAGTGGACAAAAGTGTGGATGAAGTCATCACTTCTGTGTTGGATGTGATGAGGTCAACCAGATGATATCTGATGCTTTCCAAGAAATATTACTTTAGTCTTTAATTTTTAATTTTAATCAGTTTTAGTGTACTTTATAGTGCTAATTAGTAATGGCTGAAAAATAAACGTTCTAAGTAATAGCCTGAGCAGGAATAGGTAGAGAAAGAGCTGAAATAGATACGAAATTGGTGCTAGAAAATGATAACAATAGGACACAGAAAACAGAATTAAACAGAAATATTCTTTCTCATTTTATTTCTCTTCTTTTCTTTCTATTTTAAATTATTTTTTAATTAAAGCAATTACTTAAGGAAACTTAGATTATACCAAGTGGTAAATTGCATATTATGTGTCTGAAGTTTTCAAGAGGAGAACACAATGGATTTCCTATTGCTCAAATTGGGTTTTGTGGTGTAGGGAAGAAGGGTGACTCACAATAGAAGGAGGATAGGCAAAAGGAAACAACAAACCCCATAAAAGTAACTTCTTTCTAAATGGAACTTGATTAATGGATTATGTAATGTGGTTATCTTCTCTAGCACCAGCAAGGGAGTGATCTCCATGACCCAGAAAGTCCCTTTACGACCCAATGTACTCTAGTATCTATCATTTTAAGTTTCTTCAGGGATCACTCAGTTTTCAAGATGATAGTTGTAATAGAGCCCTAAGCTGGTAAATACATCCAGTTAGAACAGGAGATAGCAATTCCTTATGGAGTCCATGTTGTTCCCAGAGCACAGAAGTTGGAAATTTGCATCTCAAATGACTGAATCTGTTGCATAGTTATGGTGATAATATAATTGTACTTTTTTCCCTTTTATTTGTACATTTAATATCCAAAACTCTGTTAGATTTTGCTAACTGCAACACAGAGGAAATTTTTTCAACCATGGGTCCAGATTTTGATAAGATTGCTCTCTCTGAATTTAGAAATAAACCCAAGGTCATGCTCTGAATCGGGACACATTTTCAGCTTTCCAAGCTGCTTCATGAATGTGAACTCCACATAGACTGGGATTTATACCGCTTGAAAAACCTGAAAAGCAGCAAGATGAAGCCCTTGTCTTATTTGGAGTTAAGTGAAACTCTCTGTGACATCACATCCTAGACAGTCTGTCTCACTGCTGTCTGGAATTGAGCATGAAACCCTTCCTGTCATCCTCACAGTGTTGTGAAGAAACTACACCTCACATATCTGACATAAAGGCAGGTAGTTCAAATTGTTATGTTGGGAATTTGTGGACAGAAGCATAATGGAAACATACTGCAGCAGAATACTTTTTCTCTAAGAGTGAAATGGAAATAAAAATATAAGTATTTAACTAAGACAAAAAAGTTTGTCCTCAGAGAAATAAAAAATCCCATTAAAGTGTTTTCTCGCTATTAGCTGAAGTTGCAGCTAGAGTTTCAATCATCATCAGTGCACTTTTCATTACAGATCACTGCTACTTTACTGCAAATCATTGCTGCATTTTATAGGAGTGAAATTCCATAAAGGAGTATAGATTAATAAACTTTTTGGTTTTATGACAAAATTGAATAATGTTTATGACTTGTGGCATATTTGCCCTTGATGTTATATAGCAGAAAAATATTTTTCTTTATTTTATTAATGCAGCATAACTTTATCTTTTTTCTGTATAGTTAGTACTGTCATTAGGCAGTGACACTAATACTGTTAAGATGTTATAGATATACAAATAATAAAAGTGAAGAAGTACTATTTGGATTATCTTCTCTGTTTCTGGATTTACATGATTTCAGATTTGATTGAAAATTCATTTATGTATTAAACAGGCAGCAGTAGGGATAAGATGAAAATGAATCACATGGGATCATGATGAAAATCTTTTAGAATGCAGTCTTCAGTTGGAGGTAAACACTGAAAAGCAGCTCTACAATCAGTTTAGAGACATTTAGAATCAAGTTTTCTGTTATTGTGAGTATTCACCCAATCTCTTCTTAGAAGGGAAGACAGAGATATTAGTGTTTTCAACCTTTTTGTAAAGCTCTGTATGAATAGTTTGATTTCAAAACAAGATTCAGATAGGGTAAAATTAATTCTTGGGCTGAAAAACAGACTCTACATTTTAACTGTAATTATATCACCAAACCACAAAAATGTAAACAGGATGAATTTTACCTACAGATTGATGAGTATAATTTTAGTCTGGAAACCAAGATACTGCAAGTATCATATCATAGTTTGCAAAATAATTTTCATCTCTTTCTTGGATAGAATTTGAACTGCTTTTACAAAGAGCAGGAGAAATAAGCAGTCTTTTTATTACAGAAAGTTCATTTTTCTTCAAGTCTCTAACAGCCTTTGTACTGAAATGTAGTGCACACTACATTGCATAGGAGGAGGAAGGAAATGAAGGGGAAATGAAGAAGTCAATGGTTTCTTAAATATCATCCATATTTGAAATAGGAAGGATCATTTTAGAAATGTGAGAAAAAACCCACCATTTGAAATAAATATAGAAAAAGCAAATTCCAAAGTATAACCAACCTTATTCGATTACCTAATAAAGTATCTATTTCATACATACCAGTGATTTGTGCTCTTATGACTCCAGAATCTTTTACAATTGTCTTATTATACCTGAAAAGAATATTTATGTTTGTATTTGCAGTGTCAAGACTGGGTTTACAGAAATTCCTTTGAGAACCACAGGTAGATATTCCAGTGCATCATCTAGTCAACTTTCAATGTATTCATTGCCTTCACCTATTCTCTTATTGTGAGATATACCAGTAAAAACCAGTAATGCAGTCTTTACCTGAACTGACAGGTTAAATAAACTTCATCTACCAGTTGTCACCTATCTCTAGCCTTCACTTTTTTCTTTGCAAGTCATCTCATACATAACTTTGAATTTGAAAGTGTTCTTAAAGTTGTTTTCTCTTTTTTTTTACTTTACCAGAGACAATATATTAATTATGAACCCCCAAAATATAATATATACAGTTAAAATAACTATAGAATGTGATCTTTGAGAAAAAAAATTATTTGTTTTAAAGGTACTTTTTATAGTTTTACTTTTGAATGTTTTCTTACCTTAAGGTGAGACTTCACATCAAAGCCTTTGAAAATGTTAATAATGTTCAAAATATAAAATTCATAAATTTTTCTAGAAGATGTTTTATGTACTTTTTGAATACTGTTTGCAGATTAAGAACAGCATTTATTTTGTTATAGATTACATACATACTTTTCCCCCTCTAAAATACAGAGCTCTATGAAATTCTGCCACACAATAAGACCAGTTTATTGGCATAAAGTATAGGATTGAGATGATCTGTGGTTCAGAGGAAAGAACAAAACGTTTACTGGAATAAATTAAATTAATTCAAATGCGTATTGAAAGAGGTCTCAAGGCAATGCTAATGCCAAAAGGCATATCAAAACCCAGAAATAGCTTCCCCTTTCACACCTGCCAAATATCCATCTCATTCCAGGCGAGAGGGGAAGTGAGGCTGGTGCCCTCTTACCTCAACACTGGCTCAGGACACCCTGCAAAGCCCCTGCTCCCAGCCCCTGCATAGGGTGTCAGTGTCTGCAGGGTACCTGCAACTGAGCCAGCCTGCTTTGAGAAGCACTGCTCTGATATTTGGGCTGTACATTTCTGTGTGAATCCTGCTCACTGTACCTGCAGGGTAGGGAACAGGGAATAGACCTAGAAATCATGGTGGGAGGAGTTACACCTTGTCTTTGCCAAGCAGTCACAGCCAACTTGCTTAAAGTAGTTCCAGGTTTACAAATAGCTACTTCTAAACATGACAGTCTGCCTGGGACAGAATAATTTCAAATACCTGTGTTTGTTCCCTGAGAAAGATGCTGCATTTTTTCATTCATGGGAGAATCACATACACTGCTATTGCTTGAAGCCATTGTCCAGCAAGAGGGTTCCAGAAATTAACTGCCCAAACGTCTTCATTAATTCCAAGTGTATGGGACAAGACTTTTAAGAGAGCAGTAACTTCAAGTGGAGCAGAAAAAATAAAAACATTAAAAGAGAGAGAGAGAGAGATAACATTAAAAAGAGACTTAGACAGGTGGAGCAATGGGTGTGAAGAAAAGAGAAAGGTTAGAGAATGGAAGAGTCATGCACAGTGAAGGGCTCAGCAGGGGAAAAGAATAGAGAAAAAGATGTGTTGCCAAATCACTAAAGCAAAGTTGCAATAACTATGCTTTTAAAATTGGTTTTCTGTAGAGTGACGTCTCTGCTGTAGAGAATAGCACCTACTGAGGGCTTTTGCTTACCCCCCTGCTGATTAGAATGATTAATCTACAAGGAGATATAAATCATATCTACAAAGATATATATTTTTCTTTGGTCTTCATGCTTTTAATTTCTGCTTTTATCTACCTTTCATACTTCACCAAACCCAGAGGCTTTTATGGTATCATCAGTCAGCTTCCATGGGGAAGACAAATACCAAGGATTGAGAGAGAATAACAGTTTCAGAACGAGTATTTTTTCCTGAAGACAGATTCCTCATCCATGGAATTTGTTTAGGAATTGTAATGCATGTTTTTTAATTACTTTCTATGTAAGATTTCTCAAAATAAAATAAAAACACTTGCAGATGACTCCTGTTATGAATTAAGAAAATATGTATTATCACATTTTTAAATAAAATAATTTTAAAAAAAGTTAGGGAAAGGAAAGGAAAGGAAAGGAAAGGAAAGGAAAGGAAAGGAAAGGAAAGGAAAGGACAGAAAAGAAAAGGCAAGGAAAGGAAAGGAAAGGAAAGGAAAGGAAAAAAGAAAGAAAAAATAAAAAGAAGGAAAAGAGAAAGAAAAGGGAATAGAGGAGTAATTTTCCAAACAAGACTACCCTCTGTAAGACTTACATCATTTCAAGCTGAATTGGTTAAAGCTGTGACCAAAAATTGTGAAATATGGAAAATGTCCTATTTCTCAGTTCTCTATTTTTGGAAAGGTTGTTGGCTTTCACCAGATGGGTAAACATGGAGACTGAACAGGATGCATCCTAGGTAAAGAATGCTGCAGAATATTTGGAAAATTATAGCCTCACAAAGTGGAATTACTGGAACATGCAGGATATCAAGGAATTCTGCATTCTATGGTATTTCCTGTGGAGGGTGATCTCACATCACTTAAGAAATCCCATTTATTTCTACTCATCATTGCTATGTGTCAAACCATATAAATAAAGCAATATAAGAATGTGATGTCCCTGATACTACCTACTGCTCTGTAATTAAAATAACAATACACTGTATTGCATTTCTTATACCTAAACATATAATACCTACCCTGAAAGTATGCTATTTTATAGCATGTGCAGCACCTTTTTGCCATTATGCATTCATCTTTTTTAGGTCCAAGGCATGTAGTACATAAATTAATACAAAAAATGAAGCCAAGCCTGGAAGAGATGGAAGAAAAATGCCACTGCTGGCTTCTATTGTAAGTGATGCATTATATCTTTAGGCAGCAATAAAGGTAATGATTTCAGAACTCTAAAACGAGACCTCTATAGTTATGTTCACAAAAATTCTTCTCTTCTTAACATTCTGAGCAAAAAGCTATCAAAGGTGCAATGTTATAACTTTATGAAAAACTGCCATTGGTAGAAAATACATGAAAGCAATGTCATTTGTTTACTACTACATAGCAGTAACCAAAGTGCTCTAAAAATCTATTCTGAAGAAAAAGAATCTAACACTTATCATATAATTTGCCTGTAGAAATAGTTTTTTTTGAAACTTGTTGACTTTGATTTTTTTGAAAACAATGAAATTAAGAGATGCAATGTTAAAAAAGTCAACCATTTCAAAAAAGAACATTTCAGATTCAATTTCAAATATGACTTTGTATCTAGAAATGTATTATGAAATAAAAATTGTGACTTTAAAAATTGCTTTTTTACAGAAATTTAAAAAATGTGCGCATTTAACAAAAGATTCCATTTCTTGAACAGGGTCCTCCTATATATTAGCAGAGTTCTATCCTACTAATCAAGACAAGTTATTTACCCTTATATGTGTGCTTTATTTGACCAATTCTTTCACATGGAGTGGTCCATAGGTGAGCTAATTATATAGTTACCGGTTTCAGGTTTATAAATGCAATTTTTGCAAAGTACTTTCACAGCATTGTGAAATTGCTAAATACTTGGCATTTGAAACTCTCAGGTAAGGGTCTCAAAACAGATGTACACACCTCTCTCTTTACTTTCTTTAGGTCCCAAAATTTCCAAAGCTGCTTTTGAGCTGCTACTCAAACCTACAGTTACATAAATATTGGTGTTTGATTTTCTGCGTGTCGACATTTGCAGAAACACTTCTGTGCTGAAACTGCTCTGCAGAAAGATACCTCAGTGTCATAAGTTAAGCCAAGGCTTAAGAGTGTTCAAAATGATTTCTAGAATTACTTGGGAAAACAACTTTGTGATACTGTGATCTGATCATGATCTTAGGTCAGGAGCATTGTTTGACATTGATTAGCATTGCTCCTTGGTTAAGATAAAAAGAGGAAATCCAGCTACATGTAGAAGAACAACTGGGCATGCACAACAAAACTCTATCAGGACACAGGTAAGTTAAAGGTAAATGCAAAAGAGGTGTGTAGCAAGAGGACAAAGAACAGCCAGATGGTTTCAGGGGTGGCTCTTTGGCTAGCATAGCCACGGATCCAGCGCCCATGGATCCTGCTATTCAATAGACAGGTCAGGATAGCTCCAGAAGTGTTCATTACATGGAACAGCTTTCTCAAAACCAACCCAGGTGTGTACTTGATATTGTGTTATTTAGGTACAGTAGAAAAGACTTACAGCTATGGAAAACTATTCATTTAGCAGACAACTAGCTTCTGAAGATACCACAGATGCATTTGTCCCTGCTTCTCATTTGCACTGCCATCTGAAAAACTGTCAATACTGGTTCATCTGACTCTCCTTTTGGCTTTAACCAATAGAATCAATTTAAGAAAATTAAACTGAAGTTTTGGATGATTTGTCATATTTTAGCTAAAGTAGAACTAGTGAGCATCTTATTGACAGGAAGGGTACCAAGAACCTTCTTACAATTTTAATATTTCAGACTTTCCCATTTTATATTTGGCAGGAACGGTACAAGCTGAGGCCAGCATTAGCCTAGTTAAACTGTTTCTGCTGTATGGTTTACTTCAATTATTTCTGCACATCACCGCAGAGCACTCCAGAGTTTGAAGAGCTAATATAATCTTGAATGGCACAGAACTTTCCCAAATGTTTGTCATCTATTTTATAATAAATACAGTGCAGAATTTATTTCTAAGTTTCATCTTTGATAGAATAGCTTTTATATTGCAGCAGATATGTATCTGATGAATCAATTTCCATTTTGCATTTGTATATAGGTAAAACTATGCATTAGAAGAATACTTTAAGCACGTCTAGGTATGCAACACTAATTTATATATATTCATATAAATATATATGTCTTTTAAAAATAGTTTGTGGTAACATAAGAAAAAATTCCTCATGAATTTGTCCTCAGTCTGATACCATCATAAATCTACTGCAATTATGACTAGGCTTATCCATTCCTTGCATAATTTCTCCTCTTCTATTGTCTCCTGTGAACCTTAAACATACACTTAAATATATATTCCTTTCAAGATGAGCCAGAAACTTGGACATGCCTCATCATCTGCAGTAACCAAAGATGCTTTATAGTGCAGCTGTGAACATTACAGACGTGCAAGTGCGTGCACATGCACACCGTGAGAAGGGAGAGCTCGTGCTGTGTGTGAAGCAGTGGGCACAGCAGCACGGTAAAACAGCTTCACTTTTGCAGTTTGTATTCCTTCAGTGGTTTGTTGGCATAGTTTATGACAGCTATTCATATTCATTTCAAGCCTGGGGGAAGAACAAAGCTTGAATGATGGTTGCTGGTAAGTTTTCATTCCTTAAAAAATGTAAGTAAAATGCAACATATTACTTTCTTTTCCCCCTAGTGGTCTGATAATTACATTTAATCATTCATTTTATATTGAAAATACATCATACACATTTAAAAATAACATGATAAGAAAAAAGATAATTTTTTTCTCCTTTGAATTTATTTAGGTGTAAAAATTACAAATATTATGGTACAAGTTATTTATTATTTTGGAAGAAATTTATTACAGTACTAACAAAGTTAAAATTAGAAGTTAAGGTAAAAGCAAGGCATACATGTGAACTTACAAGCCATAGAAAACATAACATAACTGGTGATAAAATAGAAAAGAAAATATGAAGACTAAAACGTTTCCATAGCAATGCACTACTATTAATTTCTCTTGAAGCAGAAAATATCTCTAGAATGAGAGCATTGTAGCAAAAATGGATGTAAATATATTACAAAGGTTTCATTCTCTACATTTCTTTTATAATTTCATTTTATAAGACTACAGACCTAATAAAGAAGTGTGAGACAAGGCTCTACGGTATAGTGGCTTGGCACATACAAAATATAAAACAACATTAGTAATAAAATAGAACACATTCATAAAGGTGAAGAAAGGGTGAAACAAACTGAAGGATTCAAGCTTTGTTAATGAAATGTAGAAACTATTATTTTGCTTTATTACATTTTTCTTCTAGTAACAGCAAGAAGAATGGAGATAAAATTCAGATTTACCTCTACACATTCCATATTTCATATTTAGCTGAAGGTCTATGCAGTCTTGATTATGTAAGCACAAAGGTTAGTGTTTTAATTAACAGTGGTGTATAACTGGTATGTTCCACACTGGTATGATGGTTTCAAGCAGCCAGATCACAGTTACATCTTGTTCCTTTGTCCTATTTTTCTTCCTTCCCCATGTATTTCATATTCAATGGAAACATTGTCTTCCTGTCTATCTCAACTATGAAACAGAATAATTAATTGCTATTCCATAGCACAAAAGATCCTGAAATAAAGTCTTTCTATATGAAAATGTAGATTATGATGATTGTTTGTTATTGTAAATAACAACACATATTATCATTTTGGTCAAATAAAAAAAATACTTGACTTCTATCTCCTGATTTGATAGGAATTTTCCCCACTGAAATGTTTCTTTTTAGCATTAAAAAAAAAATATGTTAGGCAAACTCACTGGCCCTAACTGCCATCCAGCATCATTTTAAAGAAGGATGTTCAGAACCAAAATCTATTCTTATGTACTTCAATTTAATGTTTGTTATTCTGAGAGGACAATTACTTTATGCAAGACATTCAGTCTAAAATTCATTCAAATTTTTGAATTAATTTAATTTCATTCTTTAGCCTGTGAATTTTTGATGTCAATGTACTGAATTTGCCAGGTGTGGGAATTTGGGGGACCTTGTCTCATGAAAGTTAATGTGAGATAAGTCTTTAATATTCATACAAGACTCTGATCCAAAATTTCCAATCAGCTGAAGCATAAATATTGATACATGGTTTGTACTAATTTTGCATTATACCAAAGTAATAGGACAAGTACAATTCTTGTCTGTCTGTTGTCTCACCTTGATTTAGTGCTCAGAATTTTCAAATCTCTTTTAAAAAAAATGTCTTTGCTGTTGCACATTACATGGTCATTGTCTTGGAATTTTTGACTTGATTGTGGTACCTTAAGAAAAATGTTTATTTTAGGTCCTGGGTCCCTAGAACCTACTACATTTTTAGTGATGTCTCACAAGGTAAAGAAAGAAAAGAAAAAACTGCTGGGTTGATACTGTCTCTCTTATGATCTCTAATAGTTAACAAGTCATACAAAGAAAACCATCTCTGGAGGTCATGTTTGAAAAAATATTTTGCAATATTTTATTCAGCTATGACATTAATTTTGGAGAGCCAAGGAATATTCTGCAAATTGGTAAATTATCAAGAACAGCTGTCACTTTCTTTATGTAAATGCACATGAGTATTGCAAAGTAATTCACTAATAGAGTAATACATTTCTCAGTGTAAATATGATTTAGTAAACAAATGAACAAAATTGCTTCCTTTGATAATGACATCAAAATTAGCGTTTTTCAAAATTAAAACTAGTAAAGAAAAGAGCGCTGCTCAAAGCTGTTACCTTTTTAAGCCTACTCACAGCTCAAAAGCACTGACTCATTTTAATGGAACATAAAAATTTCCAAATTAAATGGATTCATGTCCATGTGGAAAGAAGGACATAACAGACAAAATTATATATATAGTTCTTTGAGTGTGATGTAAATCTCATAGACCAGTTCACTCCAGAGGTGTACAATTACTTCACAGGCAATCAATCCAGATTTACAGTGATGTTGCAGAGTGAAAATTTGTTCTTAGAATTTTAAAGCAAACTTCAATAAATTCTATAATTCTATTGAAATGAATGTGTTTGGATAGACAAACGATCAAAGAACATTTGTATCAGAGATTTTTAAAACATATTGAATGTAAGAATGGATATACATTTTTTCCAGGGGGTACTTGAAAATTTGACTGACTTTGCCCTTTCAATTTTTTTATTTGTCAATACGTTTTGCTTCCTTGTCTTGCTTTTAGCATGCAATGAAATTGGAGTGAGAATGGAACTTTATGCTCCACAAAATGCAGAGAATAACTTTTGTGTCTGGTTGCATCTCTTGTTTTCTGGTAACCTGAATACCTGGGACCATGAATCTTTCTGAGTCCTCAATTCTGGTAATATTAATTGGCCACTATTACTGGTGTTCTGACCCCTCTGATTACCTGTATCTGTGGACTTCAAGAATGGCCTTCCTTTTGTTTTGTTGTTTTTAACAGCTCTCTCTCACGGTGTGGGAAATACTTCACCCACAGGGATGATGTCTCAGCTGTGTGTTGTGAAAGATTGCATTCTGGTCTTTTGAAAGGTCAAAGCATTTTACTGAAGCTTGATGAAAATTTCATAATAGCTTCATAATTTCCATCTGGGCTGTTCTGCACGCCCATGAAAATATTTACCCTCTGTGACTGGACTCAGCTCTGAAAATTCTCTTCAAGTTATGATCCAGGTTTTCTTTTTCTCTGTTCATCATGTTCCAAAATATCTATTCTGGTACAATTGAAAGTATATTTTTCTCTGTGTCAGCAAAACTTTTTAACATAATGGTCAAAGTTCAGAAATGTGTACTGGGTGTACTAACATAAGAGATATAACAAAAGAATTTTAGGGGAAAGTATTGCTCTGTTATTCCTTCTAAATTTGATCTGGACCTAAAATGCTTTAATAATTTAGAGAATTTGGCCTCATAAAAGCAATGTGTTTTGTGAAATTCCGATTTTGTAACCCTTCTTGATCTCTAATTTCTAACATATTCAAACAATTACAAAAGTAAATCAAAGAGTAAGATTCTTGACCAGGTTTTTAGGAGCTCTTCTTGGTAATTGCCACAGGCAGTCTTTTATTGAACGTAAAAATATATAAAATATACAAATAAATAGATAAAATATGTAAATGTATCAATACATATAAATAGATCTAAAATACTTAATGGAAAATCATCCTCAAATATTTTCTAAAAAACTTAGATGTTCGTTTCATAGAAAGAAAATGCATACTTCTCTTATTTCACAATAAAATACATTTAGAGTCATATAATCATTAAGGCTGGAAGAGATCTCCAAGATCACCAAGTCCAACCTTTGACCAAAATCCACCATGTCATACTAAATCACAGAATTAAACGCCTTATCCAGTCATTTCCTGAACTCTTCCAGGGATGATAACTCCACCGCTTTTCTGGGCAACCTGTTCCAATGCTTAACTACTTCAGTGAAGAAATTTTTCCTGCTGTCCAGCCTGAACTTCCCCTGGCAGATTTTGAGGCCATTTCTTGCTCTGTTGCTAGTTGCCTGGGAGAAGAGACCAACCTGCATCTCACTGCCATCTCCTTTCAGGGTGCTGTAGAGAGGGATAAGGTCTGCCCTGAGCATCCTCTTCTCCAGGCTAAACAACCCCAGCTCCCTCAGCTGTTCCTCATAAGACTTTTGCTTCAGAGCCTTCACCAACTCAGTTGCTCAGAACTGAACATAGGATGCAAGGTGTGGCCTCACCAGTGCTGTACAGGGGGCAGTCACTGCCTTGGTTCTACTGCCCACAACACAGCTGATACAGGCCAGGATGCCATTGGCATTCTTGGCCACCTGGGCACACGCTGGATCATGTCCAGCTGCCTCTTGACCAGCATCTCCAGGTCCTTTTTTCCACCAGGCAGCTTTCCAGCCACTTTTCCCTGTAGTGCTGCCTGGGGTTGTTGTGACCCAAGCACAGGACCTGGCATGTGGCCCTGCTGAACTCCGTACAATTGGCCTTGGCCCATCCATCCAGCCTTTCCAGATCCCTCTGCAGAGCCTTCCTATCCTTCAGCAGACCAACACTCCCACCCAGTTCAGTGTTGTCTACAAACTTATCGAGGATTCCCTCATTGATCAAGATATTAAACATCAATGGCCCCATAAGCCTTGATGTGTCACCTTAACATGTGTTTCAAAAGAGAAAATTTAGATGCTACATATGCATTATGAAGTGTGCAGCAGATGACACTTCATAAATAACCATTACATTAACCTTATTTTTCTCAACTCTAGAGAACTGGATTTCATATGTTCAACAGGAATCAAAATGAATTGCAACTGTCATGTCTGCAATAAAAAGAAAGATATGGTTGAGAGCTTTTTGATGGGTCACTAGTTTTTACTTCTGTGAGTAGTCTGCCAGTAATATTTTCTGTCATTTTCTATGCTTTCCTTACTGTATAACTCAAGAGACCACCAGTCTGAAGAATTAGCTATCCATCCCTTTCAGAGGTGTTAGTGCTCAGGATTGCCTTCAAATCAGGTTTTTTCAATACATTCAATTTACAGTGTAAATATATTTGTAAGCAATTTCAAAGGCATATGCCTACCTGGAGCCCTGTGGAAATGTTGTAGTTTGGAGACCTATACATCTAAACTTAATAAACATGTTACTGAACAAGTAAGGATAAATAAATATACTACTATGAAATTTAGAATAGTTAAAAATCCTTTGAACTTCACTTACATGCAACTTCACCATGACATGCATTTTAAAAGAGAATTTAGATCTAGATATATTATGAACTGTATAGCAAATGACATACCATAAATCAGCAACTGTCATTTCACAATAGAAGTTTTATGCACTCACAAATGATGTACATTATCCTTATTCCCTTTTTCTGCAATATACTTTAATAAGATTATAATATGCAAAAGTTTTCAGACTGCTTGCTAAACAATTCTGTATTCTCCACTTTATATTCATTATTTAATATAATGGTCTCCACATATACAAAAAGAAAACATTAAATCCACATCCAAAGATAAATTTCTGCAGTCCATAAGAATACTTTTATCTAACTACTAAAGTCACTATTAATGTTGGTAGAGTCCAGAATAACATTCTTAAAAAGCCATATAAAAAGGATTAAGTCACTAGAATGCAGAAAATTGGGCATTAAATCTAAAATGTCATTCCTCTATGAGCCTGCTATGCTTAGGTTTTCAGTTGACCTAAGAAGCTAAAATTATAGAGGAATGAGATTCCATTCACTCAAATTAGAAAAGGCAAATAGTACAAACCTTTGGAATACTTACACAAAAGAAAAACAAAACCCCTAAAACCAAACACTAGTATTCTTAGACTGTATTTCTACTTTCCCTCCTGTGTTCATATTGCATAATCACTGTAACTGAGAAGAAAGATGGGGTATACTCAGTTGAGGCAATTTAAGATTGACAGTTCTGTGATATGTTCGCTCTGATCCTCCATGGAAATTTCTGCCTCTTTAACAAAAGTGACAAGACAGGGAATGGGTCTTTCAGCAGCCTTATTTTGCAGACTAGTATCTCAGAAAAAACTCTGAGGAGAGCAGTTGATATAATCCAGCTGACCAAAATCTGTATGTGTAGGGACTCTGGAACAGAGGATGAGCTGTCCAAGCAATATACAGATAAGTCTCCAGAAGAGAAGCAGTGTAACTGTCATACTCCCACAAACTGTTCTAGATGTAGCAGAGGCCATAGTCCCAATTTACATATTTTTTCTTTTATTAAACTTTTACCTATAAGAAAATATTTAAAAATATCTAATGGTCCACCAAGCACATTCCTAATACATAGTAGACCAAGCCCCTGACCAATCTTCAGGGCAGCCACTGCCCTCATCACTACTTCAGGACTAACCATATGGCTTCACTACATTTCCTCATGACTCCTGACCCCAGGCCTACTTTCACAACCCTGGTCACGCTGCAGTAATAAAGAGATGTCATATGAGCAAGCACCTTCGAAGGCTACTATACTCCAACCATCCGAAAGAGCTTATGATATTCAATAATTCTATTCATCACATCTAAAGCATTCTTGCTAGGATTCTTTCGAGTGCTTTGCCACTCCAGCTTAGTCATTACCGTAGAATAAGGCAGACAATACCCCCCCAAGAGGAATCAAACCCCTCAACCCCATAAAAGTTCCCCCTAGTAAACACTGTGTAGCATCATAAAGAACCAGACCTAAATCTCCAAATGCTTTGAATGACACCCCCAAGTGATATGAGAAGTCATACATTTTAAGCTATGTATGAATAAAGTTGCTGTTTTAATTGTAAAAATCAATATGCTAAACCATATACATTTGTAATAAACTCATGAAGTCACAAAAAACCCCTGGATCTCGTGGTTAGTCATAATGTGGCAATTAAACTAACATGTAGTAACTGTAGTAACTGCAGAGTGAAAAAAAATTAGACAGGAAAATACATCCTCTGTCTAGGCACTGCTATCTGACATCTTTGAAATGTATTTGGGAATAACTTTTATGGCAATAATTGAGGCAATTGGTACTTTTTACTAATGTAAAAATAACGTATTAGTTATTAAATAAAAATATATTTTGTCTTTATAATGAATTGGTACTGATCCCCAAAGTTCATGCAGTCTTCCCTCTGACTGCTTTATTAGTGATTCTCTGGCTAGTGTGAGACACTGGGAAATGCTTCTATCACACCAATGCACTCAAACATTAACAGTATATGTGGAAACATCTACAGGAAATTCACCCTCCTATTCTTACCCTTTCTGTAGCTGTGAGACCTATACAAGAAACTGAACATTGTTAAGTGGTCTAATACAATTGTTGTAGAAATGACACAGGTAGGGACTAGAGGGCTTTGATATTTGCCAACTAACCTGAAGTGTCTCTTGACACAAACCAAAGGTTAAGGCAGATAGAAAAGAAGAAAATTATTTGCATATTTTAAATGTAAACATTTCATTTACTATTTTGGAAAGTGGCAAAAAGAATATCTTTTGATATGCACATTTTTCCTTTGATATGAACAACTCTCATATTAAATTCCTGTAGCAGAAAGAGCTATTACAGCAATTTAGAATGTGTTCCTTTCATTCTGTCGAACCAGATTAAAGGGGACTAGTATGAGCGATGCCTACATTTGCAATCGATCAGATAATGGTTGTGCTGTTAGAGAGCAGAATTTCTCTGTAATGGAAAAAATTTGCTTACATTTTTTTTCCTTGAGAAAACTGAGAAGGTAGGGGTTTTTTTCTTCTCCATCTTTTCCAAATTTCCTCACATCTCGAATCTTGGAGATATGCTCAAATATTTTTGCAAAGTTTGGGACAGTAAAGATGGGACAAGAAAGATTAAGACAAGAATGCCTTTATCTGCTTCAAGCTTCTCTGAAAAGTTTTTACCAGTTACATTGTCAACCTTGTGGTTTTTACACAGTGCAGTAACAGTAGAACAATGTCATTGATATTTTCCACACAACTTCTGTAATATCTGAAAGGTCTGTGGAAGACTGATATAAGGCATTTGTGTCAATCTGTAAAGTCCTCCACATTTAAGGGATTGGGATAGATTTCTTCCAAGTTATTTTTTAACTACATTAGATGATTTGAACAGTGTGATGTCTATAGGTGGGTTTCCCCAAATAATTCCATGCTTGCTTTTTTTTTTGTTTCCAGTTTAAGAAGGAGAAGATGCCAGAAATGTGTTTGTCATGACTATGTAATACAGCCAGCATTTAGCTGACCTGCCTCAATACACAGCTGAAGGACTAGTCAGCCTTTTGACATGATCTTGTCTTTCATCAGTGATGAGAAGAGGTTTTGTTTTTCCTCTGTGGAAAGAGGGTTTTCCATTTAAATCCACTGTGCTGTCATTATTTTTTCTATGTCATCTGGCGGGCAGTACAAAAAGAAATGCATCGATGAAAGTAACATTTGCTTTCTAGAGATTTCCATGCAACCTCAGTTTGCTATTTCCTTGCAGGATTCAGATAGAGTTTTGCATCTGATCTGACAGTTGCAAAGATCTAGTTACAAATTTCTACTCTGACATTTTCCTACTTCGGTATGCACTTCACAAATGACTACAAAACCACCATGCTTGACTCTTCTACTCTTTGAGGATGATGCCAAAAATCACAAAATCAATTAGAACAGATTCTTCAAACTTTACTTTTTTATCTTGTGCTCACTTTGAATTCTCTTCTCTCTGCTGTATCTGAAGCTACCAACCTGCTATGATAGGGTTTTAACCTACTCGCATGCACAGTTGTTGGGGTGACTTTGTAACAAAAGGGGATTTTTTTTACTTTATTAGTATTGTTAGTAACCCTTTTCATCAATAGACTTTCTCCAACAATTCAGAAACTGCTGATATTTAAGAAGAAGTAAGAAGTTGAATTTCAAGCCCCATATGTTTACCTAAGTTTTTATTATAAATTCCTTGCCAAGGAACAGCTCTATAAACCCATCATGTAACGTAAATTAGTATTGACCTACCGAGTATATATAATGCTTGCCTCAGCCTCCTGTTCAGTCTTATTCTCTCCAAAATCTCTAATGCCATCCAAAACTTTTTTCCATTTAGATAGGTAATTAAATCAGATTGCATTCCAGTTTTCTAGGGAGCGCAAACACTGTGAAACTAACTTAATCACAAGTGTTCATGGGAGTCTCTTTGTCTAACTGTTTGTTTTACCCCATTTAGTTCCATAAATCCTTA
The DNA here is from genome assembly GCA_013399455.1 of Anthoscopus minutus. Classification (NCBI taxonomy): domain Eukaryota; kingdom Metazoa; phylum Chordata; class Aves; order Passeriformes; family Paridae; genus Anthoscopus; species Anthoscopus minutus. Next base: position 48,387 of record VWYI01034630.1, read on the forward strand.
AAAACTTGTCTGACAGTATGTTTCTCCAACTTTGATAAGTAGTGAGATATAAATCTTGATACTGTTTCAACCTCTGCATTAGGTAAAGGATTACATTTGCAGAGCAAATATCAGATGATCACAACTGCAGTTGCACCTCTTTTGTGGTGATCATAGAATAAACCAGCAATATGCAGCAAGACTCCAGGGAATGACTGCTGGAAGGAGATGACAGCAGTGTCAAGAAAATCCCTTGCTTTCCTTCTGATGTGTGTGAGAACATTAACTTCTGATTATAGGCAATAGTTTTCATTTCTCTATGCCCATGCACCAATATTTGATTGAGCATTTTATAAGCTTTATCTGGGCTATGCATGATATCTCATACATTCTCTTGATGGATTATAGGTATATTTTCCTAGATGAATGCCGTCCAAGAACACACTTCTAGGAAGCATATCTCCATATTTTCCCTTAATATTTTGGGCTTAGAGTCATAGCTTGGTACGTGAGAAGGCTTTTCTGGGTTCTGAAACAAATTGCAAGAATTATTTCTATACAGATGTTAAGTTCATGCAGTCCTTCTCTCATGTATTTCATATTATACTTGAAGATGCCTCAGGTGTTCTTTAGTTTTCTTTTTCCTATTTGTAATGTTGTTCCTGTAGCATAAGCCTCTTTCTGCTCATATATATTTCTCTCTCTGAAGTTTCAAGACAGCGGGTACTTCTTCCACTAAAAACAAATCAGATGAACAAATTTAGACAGATCTAAAAAAAAACCAAAAAAATCACTGCAAAAAGTATCATCTATCGCATGGGAAAACCACTCTGTCCTTATAATTTGCCACACACATTTTTCTCCTTTGACCTCACATCCCAAAACTGTGCTTTGGAGCTATTCACCTTTTCTCAGAGAAAGAGATGCATGAAAGTTTTAGTCAAGGAGATTTAGATACAACCATAATAGATAATTCTTGTTGTGAAGTAGTTCCGTGTTGTTTTGCCATGGTCTGACATTATGCAGCATTTACCATCTTTACAGAATAAGAGGATTCCTGACTTGAAAGCATAAATTTCTACAGCTGAAGATAAGAGCTCAGTAATCCAGCTGCAGTAATTGTGTGACTACAACAGGTTTTGTGGATCAAATACACAGAGGACAATTAATACTGAGATTGCATTAGAACTGCAATTAAGGGATGCCTGTTAAAAAAAACCTAGGAAACATATTTCTTTAATTTTTATACCTTTTGCACTGATAGATAGCACTAGCTGTGAGATATGACAGTCACATTTGATTTTTAGTTTATTTTGTGTTTGTATTGCAAAGTGTGTCAGAATTTGAAAATTCTCAGAAAATGAATGTTTATGTATTAGAAACAAGGCTATACATATTAATTCAGCACAATAAATATTTGCAATCATAGAAAAGAATGCTTGTTCTTTTAGTAGGTACTGTAGTAGTACCCAGGGACAGTAGTGGTGAGGATAAAAGTACAGGTACCTACAACTTCATAATGTGTGCCTGTGATGAATTTGCTGGTGGTTCTGGAAGGAAAGTACTCTGTAGCAATATGAATATCTGGGCACCTCAGAAGGCCTAGAAGTATTTGCATTATGCCATGACCTATTTTTTATATATTCTTCAAAAATATGAAAATAAAAGTTTCTGAGTTGATAATAATTTTTTGTTTTTGTGATAGCCTATGGTTCTGACAGTCAAATTCATTATAATATCTTGGAATTGCTTTTCTTTACCATCTAAAATATTAATACAGGATTGACTAAATATCTCTTCTAAAGTCTATAGCACCCAGATGTTATAAAGAAATTCTGATTTTGTCTTCAGGGCTTTCAGTCTCCTTTCCATACCTGCAGATAGCTTTTGTGCACTCAGTTTTTGAAGGATGGATCTTTTTCAAAGCTGAGGGGGAGGAATGCTAATAAATCACATCTTTATGAAATATTCATTAATTCAGTGAGTTCTTTACAAGGCTGCTGCCAAGGCAGTGCAGGGTGACGAATTACATTTTACACACAGAGGAAATGGTTGACAAGATACATTGTCTATATAGAGGGTTTCCTGAATGGTCACATACAAAGCTAACCAAAAAAAGTTGTTTACACTATTAAGCAAGCAATACAAAAATGCAGCTATGTATATCCTTGCCAAGTTCCCTTACCTTCCCTTTTGTGAAGCCTTTTCACTTCTGGCTTAGTTCTACTTTGTAAAAAATTTTGTTCTTATGAGGTGCTTTACTTAGAATGCCAGTGAAATGAAGTCAGATGGTAAGAAAAAACTGAGCCAGCCTTGTGGCCTTTGTTAGATTTTATAAGAGGATGCAGACTCGCTTTAAGGTCTCTTTTCACATGTCAGCAGTCATCAGAACCCCACTGCACAAAAACAAACTGAATGTTCCTTCACTAGAAAGTGAAATGGAATCTCTTTCTTGATTGCCTCTTTCATCTCTTTCGGACTCTGAAAGAAACCCATGGGTAGCAAGGACACTGGAATCAGTATGACTGTGCTTCATCTTGCCCACAGTTGTGCCCTAACACAACATCATGATAGAGAAGATGGTGTTCTTGTGAAAGCACTCAAAGGACACATCTTTCATTACAAGGTACATAGCTTTTCACTGGCTCAGTAAAAGAGGAATGACACAGCTTTACAAAGACTCAAAGGTAAAGACTGCAGAAAGTAGCCATTAAAATGTAGTGGAACTCTTTCTCTTTAGTGGAGTGTACAAAGTATGGAAGAACTAGGTTTTGTCCCCAGCATGAAAGAAGACAAGATGCAAGGACTGTGACTTAATGAGATTACATCTTTATTAACTCATCTGGAAGCTATGCAGATCATCTTGATGATTTCCACTTTCTGGAGAGAAAACTCCACCATATTAAAAATCTACACCCTCTGGACCCTCTGGAGAAGGGTGTTTGCCCTACCTTCTGGGTATATGAAGGTAAAGTCTCTTTGACTTCATCTCTAGCAGAATTGAAAGGCACATCTATAATAAAAGGACAAACACTTTCCTTTATACAGCAGTGTCATGAGCAATGGATGTAGACAATGCTATTGAAATGCATGACAATTAAAAATAAGAAGTTGAAGAAGTCTAATGGGAAATGTTCTACAATTTGTTTCTGTTTCTAAGGTCAATTTTTAACAAATTCAAATAAACTTACATTTGAATCCTTTCAGATCACCAGGGAATGCACATCATTGAAATATCCCTGAAGCATGTCATCTGGCTTTTCCTATGCTCCTAATCCCCTATCCTTGAAATGTCCCCTGTATTGAGGTTATGAATAGAGAGGTTCAGGAGCAAATTTGGATATCTGTATGCCTTCAAGAATTTGAGGGAGATATTTTTTCCCTTGACATCCCCTTGGCTGGACAAGCAGCCAGGAAATGTGTCCCTGAATCTTTACTACTCCCTGTTGAGCGAAGATAGCTCCTCAATGGACATGTTAAGTCCTCATGCTCTTTATCAAGTTGGCTGCAGAATTCTCAAATGAAATAGGAACTTAAGTAATAATTAATACTTTCATAGATTTTACATGTTGAAAGCAGAAAAAAAATCAACAATTTGAACAAATCAGATTTTTCTCCAAATTTAATTTCTTTCTATGTTTTTTATTCTTAGTCCTATCATAAATTGTACAAGGTAATTGAAAACTTTTAATTAAGGCTTATTATTCAGTAATTCAAATATATCAGTATTCAAATATACATATTTTTTACTGACTGATTACTAAAATACTTCTGCCCTTGTTCTACTTCGTGAAATGGCTACTGAAAATCTACAGTATCACTTTGATAATATCTTATTCACACATATTTTTGATGTAAAGTTTATTTCTACAAAGTCAAAGTTTGAGGGTTTTTGACTTAGCCCAAAGAAGTGAAGCTGTAACCTCACAAGAGACAGATTTACATGGACTTTTCCAGATGATAGCTGTATCATAATCAGTGAAAGACATGAGGTTGCACTTCAAAAATTATCACAAGTGTGATGAAAGCTTTCCTTCTCTCTTTGAGCTCTAATAGTAAGAAATTTAAATTGGCCATGTCAGCTTCCAGATCTGATTAAGAAATCCATCTCCTAAAATTAATGAGTTCTCCAAATATATACCAACTCCTGCAAAGACATTGATGTTTGAAAATCTGAAATGTGGTCTAGGGAAGGCTCATGGAGTTATCTTAGAGCAGCATCCTTAAGGCCACAGCTCAAGGGGTATTTGACAAAAAGATCAAGCCTAGTAATGACAGAAGACAGTGCATCTCTCATTTTCAATTTTTTAATGGGGTTTTAAAAAAACCTCAGGATCCAGGACTTCATACATTTATTGCATATTCACCTGCAGCCAGCAAAAACTTGTGCCATACATGTGCTTTCCTTTTGCTTTAGAGGAGGGAAGGAGACCTGAGAATGCCTTCAGGGTAAAGATTGTATTGAATACTTGTATTTCTATTAATGGCATGGGTTTTGAATTAAAATATGTATGCTGATTTTTATTTTTTGTTTTTCAACTTTTGATAAGTAATTTGGGAATATACTCAAGAAAAAGTTACATCATATGTAAAAGATTGAATCTTAAAATTACCTTCACTAAGCACTATTATAAAATTCAGGAAGAAAGTAGGACTGGACAAAAAAAACATATGTTTAAGGTAACAAATGGAAAATTGTGGTGATAGCCTTTATAGGTTCTGAAGTTTAATTCTTTATGGTGTGTCTTGATGGGATTAGTAGTGGTGATTTATGTCACATCTCAGAAACTGTGTTGCTGGATTTCTGTTTGGAATTTACTCTGAAGGATCACCTTAAGAGCTGAATAGACACTAGCTATTAAATCCTTCCACTGTATTTTTCCCAAGGAGCTATTTCTATACACATGTGAGTAAATGTACAATAATCCAACAAACACTAACTTTCTTTTTGCCTTTCTGAGCCATCCTCCTTGGTTTTATGAGCTCACATCAAGTACATTAATACTTTCTTTAATGTTAAAAATCTTCAAGAACTCAAACATGGGATAGGGAGTGCAATAAGAATGGGACCAGAATCAGCTGGTATTTTTCCTTATATGAGAAAAATATTCTAAAATTTTTCCTGTTTTCCCAAAGGAAGCAGCACATAATATAGTGTGCAGTAAGTAAAAATCTAAGTTAATGAATCAATATCAATTTTCTAATTTCAACTCTTGAGTAACCTTGACAGAAATACTTGAAAGAAATAATTTTGAAAGAAATAACCTTGAAAAGTTACCTTGAAAGGCAGACTCTTTTTTCATGTCTAACCTGTGCTATTAAGCTGATTCACCTATAAGCATGTTGGCTTGATTTAACTTTAGCAGAGCAATAACAATGCAAATACTATAATTTGGAGAAGGCTTTCTGACTAATCCAAGAGTAAATTTTTCATTGGAATGACTGTCTTCCTTAGAGAGAGAGTGAGAAATTGTCTCTCCTCTGCTGTTTATCTTTCTCTATGAATGTTGAGTTATCCACAAAGATAAAGGATGAGTATGTAATACCAAGATGTGCTTAGTCACTGATGAGCTAGATTGAAGGTCTGTCTGCTGCACCATGCTACTCCCTTCTCTTTTTCTTGTTTTTTTTTATTGTTTCAACTCTTCTTTTGCAAATTTTGGAGTTTTCACACAGATTAATCAGAAAGGTATTACTAATATAAAAGGATGCTATATGACTCACAGTTGTACTTTATATTTGCTAGGATTGTGATTCTGAGTCTAATAATTATGCATTCAATGTTAGGGGATGATACTGCTGTGGAGTTGGAAGTTCAAGAAAACAAATGATAGACATATTTTAGGGGACAGCATTTTAACTTTTCATGTTTCTTTTTTAAAGCTTCATCATTAATTTGCAATCCGGAAACGATAATCTCTGCTAGAGCATCAGGTATTCCTGAAATATTCCTGAATTCTGGCTCAGAGAAAATCTATCTAACTCATCTGTTACTCATGTCTGGCACAACTTGGAATAAGAGGATCTGGAACAAGCTGTTTCCAGTTCAGGGTCAAAGGAAAGGTGGGGAGACATATCCTGTGTTGTTACCAGGGTGGACCCTACCCTTATTTTTGGGAATGCATGAGAAGAATGATCCTCTTCTCTTGATCTTCTCTGCTAAAGAGTTTAGGGAGAGATGCTCAGTCCCCCTAATGCTGTTTCATTTAACCAGTTTGGAAAAGTAAGTCAGTAACTTCTATTTGAAAGCCAAGATTTCCCCAGGTATTGGCTCTCATCCGTTGCAAACATCTGGTATCTTTGATGGTAAAGGAAACTTCAACATGAAAAAATAGTAGATGTATTACTTTCATCTCTGATTCTCACAGCCTACCACTAAAGTATGCCTTTAGTATTATACCATCCCAGTCACAGTCCATCCTTTTCGCACAAGCCAGAATCAGTCTCCAGGCTCTTCCACCAATCCCTAATCTCTGCTTTCTATGAAAAGAATCCAAGTAACAAAATATCCAAATATCACAAATAATATCATACTGAAATCTCTTGGCCTTAATTTCAGGATCTGAAAAAAAAAATCGTTCATCATCCAATTAATCAATGCTGCCTGATTACTGTTATCTTCCAGATTAATCACACAGGAAGAAAAACAGCATCATACTCTGCATTGACCTATACACTACTAATTCTTTCAAATTGTGTGTGCAAATTGGCAAGACTCATTTTCTCCCATATATTGTTCATCTTGACAGAAGTGAATTGTAACAAACCACCTACAACTTATGTGGCATCTCTGATAGGAAGGGTTATGTTTAAGGCTCCAGGATTGTGCTTCTGTGATGATAAATACCTCTAAGCCAACAAACTATTCAAGAACTGATTGTGTACAAAGCTTTTGTTTTCACCCTTTTTGTACGTGATCCTTCCCATCACTGCTGAATGTACGTGAAGCATTCTAGAGACAAAAACCTTCTATGAATGACATTTTCAAGCTTGTGTCCTGAAGGCTGTAGGCATTGTCCTCCAGCTATGGAAAACAGCAATTAAGTTTAGTGCGGAGTAATAGCAATAACCATTAATACACAGTTTAGGATAATGTAATACTACAATTTTTAAAAGGGCTTGTTTTGGAAATTTTGGTGCAATTTTGTGAACATCTAATTACAAAGGCTAATTTTGGTTCACCTAAAATCCAAGTGACAAAAGCATCTTAAAGAAAATCCATATGGGATCCACGTGAAAATACTTTTTAAACAAGATTCTTTTCCGTCTTAGTTGCGTTATATTATGTAGTGATTTTCTGTAGTTGTGTGAGTTTGTCCTTAAAATCTTTATGCACTGGATAACTGTTGAAAAACAGAGACAGGAAGGAGAAAATGTGTTTCTGATTATCAGTGTCTGGGAGAATCAGATATTTGATGTTTTCAGTCAGGAGACAAAATTGGTTATTTGTAACTTTCTATGAAATTTTGTAGTGTCTATTTTATTATAATGTATGGGATTTTTTTCTTATTCTATTCCAATGCAGCAGATGTAATATATTAAAAAGCAAGTAGGCATCAGCCACCGGGGATATTTTAACTTATTAAACAAATGTACATATGTGGTTTTGGATTAGTGTTTCTATATGCGTGCTCAAAGGAGAGAGCAGAAATGCAGAAATATGCATCTACCATTCCTTTGTTGCATTCATCTGCCCAACTGTATAAGCAATTATCTGAGGATGCTTTTGTTTTAAAATTCTACTTCTGATTTTGTAAGGTTGCTGCAGTTGCAGAGTTAAAGATCTAGCAGAAATATATTGATGCTCAAACTTAACAAAAATGTTAATTTATATTTTAACACTCCTGTGTGTTCAATTAATATCTTATTTTAGAATCTGAGTGTGATGAGTCTTTGAACACTGCCACACCACTGCTGTCCTACACCACTACCATTAGCCTGCAATGCAGCAAATTGTTGACAGCTATAACAAAGCATCACATCTGCCTTGTGAGCTCAGGATGCTGAAATGCTCTCTGTTGCTGCATAGACAAGCAAATGTTATTTTTGTTTAATACTCAAAACAATCAGATCAGTTGGTCACATGGAATTATTTTCCTCAATTTGCTTTCTTAAGCAATACTTACGAAATTTCCTTACCTGAAAAATGTTTTAAGATCTTTGTATTTAATTGGGGTCTGTGATCCATGAATGTGTGAAAAAGTAGGTAATTTCTTTGCCATGTAAGTGAGCTTTTGTCGCAGGGTAGCAAATACTAACTAGCTAAATGACATGTTGCTGCATTCTTACCTCATTTCCAGTCAACAACTGTACAACTGAAATGCAATAGTTGCTGTATATCTACTGATTTTCATCTCTAAATTAATATAATCTGCTCTGCTGCAGTCATTCTCTGAATACAAGGCTGTAAATCTAACTGACTGCTTTTCCACAGAAAGCTGGTTTGTTTGAGCCATCCCTGTTTATAGGTACATAAATTGAATCTTAGTGTTATGTGCAAGCATCACTGCTTTAAAAGTTATAACCAGTGCAGATTGGAATACTGATTCACTCCTGCACAGCTAGTTTTCATGTCAGACAGCTACATATGTACAGTAGCTTGCAAAACTGTTCAAATATCACGGTAATACCCATAAAAATAGGACACTCCAGGAGAGGCAGTTTTCCACAACATTCAATTACAGGAGCTGCTAAAAACTAGGAACTAGCCTATTGACACTGTTAGTCTGAACTGATAGGGCAACATAATTTCATTTAGCTTATTTTTGCACTGGTCTGGGCTGGTTTTTTATTGCCCCACTGTTGTAATAGTGACCTCACCTTTGTTTTCAATAATAAACCTTTTTATTAATTTCAAAAAATCAGAAATGGATAATAATTTTAAAATATTTCTAAATAAAGATTCATGCTGTTGTAATTTCTCTGGGAACATCATAATTAATCAAGAGCAGAACATAAAGATTTGGTTTTGATAAAAAAAAATGCAAATATGAAAACACCTCAAGCTGCAGTTTCAAGCACTCTGTCAGCTAGCAATGCTGCCTCAAGCAGCAGTCCTGACCTCCTTCTCTACCTGACAGCTTATTCTCACCCTTCTTTGCTTTCTCCCTTGGGCTAGCAGAAATGTTTGTGCTGCTGCTCATTGAACTAGATCAGGGAACCAATCAGAGCTAAAACTGCCTTTTTTTCCTCGATTAATTTTAACTTAGATCTGATTCTCAATTTGGTTCACCACAGGATTGAATGAGCAGGGAAAAGCTGCTGGCCTGTGGGAAAGGAAGGGTGAGATACCAATTCACGTAACATAATTACTATCTTAAACTATGGTTCCAAATTTATTTTACTTCATTCTTGCTGTTCACATGTACAGAAGTTTGAAATCTATTTGAGCTTAACTCCTCGATCTAACTTTTGATTAGCTAGGGTTTTGTTTTGGTTTTTTTTTCCAGAATAACTAGTGAACCTCTCCAACTCTATAATCAAAAGGTGTATATGCAAACTGTATTATTCACAGCAGAGATACAGTATAGTATAGTACATAAGGAACTTAGGGAACTCAATTTTTAAAACTTTCTTTTCTTCAGATTTTGCTTTAGTTTTGCTAAAGATCCTGTTGGCTCTGATGGAAGTTGCCTTCTAGGTCTATGGCTGAAAATATTCTTTGCATTAAAAAGGAGAATAACAGCTTGGATTTGAACCCTTTGCAGAAATCATAACACTGTCTTACAGAAAAGCCTAGGAAGAATTTAAAGCTGAGATATCAATATTCTTTCAGGGTGTTAAAAAATTTAAAATAGTTTCAAATAATATATGTTTTTTATGTGGCAAAGAGCTTCTGTGAGAAGAAACTAGGGACTCTCCCTGTTTTGGGCACAGTTTCAGCTAGCTCCCAAATGGACCCAGCTCTGGCCCAAGCTGATCCACATCAGCTGTACTTCTGTGACAGCATATTTAGGACAGGGTAGAAAGCGCTGTGCACCTGCAGTTGTGAGAGAAAAGTGAGATAAATGTGAGAGATCCAAAGTGAAGAAAATTGGAGAATACTATTCTCCATAGAGAAGTGCCCAGCTCACCTGTGGCCTGTGAGGAATCACACTGCAGCCTGTAGAGCTTCAGCTGGATCACGTGGATGTGCTCATGCAGCAGGAGGCTTTCTGGAAGGAATGGTGGCCCATGGGGACCCATTCTAGGGCAATTTGTTTCTGGAGGACAGTAGCCCATGGAAAAGATCCATGATGAAGAAGGGGAAAAGTGCAAGGAGGAGGGAGTGACAGGAATGAAATGTTCTGAAATGACCATAACTCCCATTCCCTATCCATTTTGTGCTGTTTGGGCTTGGGAGGAGGTAGAACAGTTGGGAGTGAAGGAGTGAAATTGAACTTGGGAAGTGGAGGTGTAGGGAAAGAAGATGATTTTAGTTATATTTTGGTTAGTTACTGTCTTATTATACTTCTATTGATAATAAATTGGACTTCCTAATGTTTTCTGTTTTGCTTGTGATGTGATCTCTCTGTCTTTGCCTTGATCTGTGAGTTTGTTCATTTTGCTTTCACTCTATGCCCTGCAGAGGAATGAGAGAGTAGTTTGGTAGGTTACTGGCAACCAGAAGAAATCAACTCATCACAGGTAGTAATAGTAACACAGAGAATCATATTTACAGCATTTTGGTGAATTGGTCTTGTACGATTTAATGCATTATTGTTCATCCTACAAAAATTACCTGGTTTAGAATGAAAATGTACTAGTTTTCTGTTTCTGTTAGAAATACTATTTGAATCCAATTATGATTAAACTATCCATTGAATTTTTTATTTACAAACAAATTTTTTATTTACAAATGGCTGGATTTTCAAATTCTGTTTTTTCCAAGGCAGTTGTAAATGATCTTGAGTAAAAAAATAGGGTAGCTCCTATGTATCATTTTTCTTGAAACATGTGTGTTGGCTGTATGGAAATTTTCATAAACAGATCTGCCTTTTTCCACTTAATTTTCCAGTTCTTGAAACCAACTTGATAACAAGGCAACAAACAAATACAAAACCAAAAACCCAGAACAACAGAAACTCAGGGAATTGCTTTGGACTAGAGTTCAATGTATTAAATTTAATTTTGTCTCAAATCCTTTCATTTGAAAATCAGAGATTCAAAGAGTTCATATTTAAAATATTCTCCGTGACCTATCTCTATGCTTTGTATAATTTAAAAAGTAGAAATAAGAAGGAGGTCTTTGCAAATTAATACAATAAGGACTCAAGTCAAACAGTTATTAGGAGCATTAGGTCTGTGATGCAGCACTTAATTGAGAAAAGAGTACATTTACAGCCTAAATGTTTTTATTCTAAACATTTACAGTGTTTAGAATAAACACTTTTATAAGGGCAATCCAGCTACATCATAGTGATATTTCACCTTGACCAAGTTAAAATTATATTAACTTGTTTTGAAATTTGTACTTCATTTAAAAGGTGTTTCTTGAACCTCTGCCTGAAAACTAAGCAATGAAAAGATTGTAATGAACAAAATATTTTTGAGTATTTCTGATTAATAACTCTGGATTTCATGTCAAACGCTGGTGATGAGATTACCCTGGAGATTTTATTTCCAAGAACTGGAATACAATTTTTTTGTGGTTGGTTGCTCATTTTAGAAAAACATCATATCTCTACATGTCTGGTTAAAACATTTTTGTATTGCCTTCTCGAGAAAAGCTGTTGATAAAGCCGTAATCCAAAGCCATTGCCCTTGGGTTGACTGGATGGAGCCTTCAGGTAGGAATATGTGAGGAATGAGGTGATTAGCTTTTTTTCTGACAATTTTGTATTAATATACACGATAGGAACCATATGAAAGTGTAAATATATCTTGCAGCTTGAGCAGTAAAGGCATGCCTTACTAATGAGGGTAAAATTAGTACCCCTTGTGAAAAGAATGTGAGAACTTTTTGCTGTGAGCTCATGAGTTATTTTTAATAAACACCAGAGTTAAACTGGCTTCACAGAGGGGTCCTTCTCAATTTTTGAAAATGTGGTTTTACTACTAAATGAATTTTATCAATGCATTAATGCATATTGTAAAAATGCACCACTATCGGCTCCTCATACATTCAATCTGGAAACTGCTTTCATCCATTAGGATGCCTTCTTAACTGCCAAAAAACTTTAACAAGTATGTGATTAGTGCTAATGCTAATCAGCTAAACAAGTAGGAAAAAAAAGGTGTTGTCAACTTCTCAGGGACTAATAAACTTATATGTTCTGATAAATACAGCCCTCACAGGTTCAATGGACTGGAGAGTACTTCAAACAGAGTAAAATACTCCCTCCTTAATTTAGAGGATGAGAACAGAGCTGAAACTCTTATCACAGATAAGGCTTAGCTCTTCAGCAAATTCTAATTGTCAGTACCTTTCATATTACATACAGAAAGAAACGTTAATGTTGTTCACACATCTTACAGACAGTTTTCAGCTCTCTGTTGGAACATGTTTGTAAGGTTCTAGTTCTGCAAAGGTGGTTGTAGTCAGAACAAAATGCACCAGTCTAGTCTAGGCTGACAGAGTTTGAAATAGCTTATTCTCTAAGTCTAAAGAAATAACTGAATACTCAGATAACTAGAAAAATTATCATAAACTTCAGAGAAATTTGAACTGAGGTGGTTGCTAAATGCATGCTATAGAACATGTATTTGAAAATATACAATTGTTCTTTAACCCCCAAGCCGTTTTGTTTCCTAGTTTAACTAATTGTGCCTTACTTTTCCATGTTAGCCAATAATATTTCTTAGAAAAAGAAATGTCCAATTTGTATTACAATATTTTATATCTAGAATATATTTTACACATTAGTTATATTACAAGGCAGTGAATGTTATTGATCCACAATTCTTAATTGTAAAAATTGGTAAATATTTCACAGTAAAAATTAAAATTGCATGTGCAGGGAATGTAATGTACTTCAATTGTAAAAGATCACTTAAGAAGCTACAATAATTTCTTTAGAATCCATGAAACCTGAGTTGTGGTGAAGCAATGGCACTGAAGATTTATACAAGAGAAAGTAATTAAAAATGTTCTTAGTGAATTTTAATGGTTTTTTTTCATTATGAAGTTTTATGGGATCTTTCAATTTAAATATCCTTTTGCATTCAATAGTTCTTATTTGGCCCATGTTTAAGAAATCACTTTTACTTTGTATTATCTGACAGATTTTCAGAAGACAATGCTAGCATAGCAAGGAACATAGGACTTCTTTTGTATAAACAGCAAGAAAAACTGAACACATAAATATTTCAATGCCTGAATTGACTTCTCTTTCCCATATCAGTTTTGGAGATTTCCCTCCTTACCCACTAAAATTGTTGTCTTAATAAATCAAAAGTGAGATAAGTATAAGTTACTTAAGTATCTCTAACTGTAAAAACCCTCTTTCTTATCAGAGTGAATATGACAATCATGGAAGTGATATTGAGTCTCATATTAACTTTATAAATGTGGGAGATGAGAAAGCCAGTACAAATCTGATGGAAATTTGGCAGCTGGCAATTAAGTGATCACAGTGCGTTTATTATAAGGAACTATGGTCTAAACTGTTGCCTGAAGGAAGCAGAAGGCAGGATCTTAAAAATATTGCTAGGGGATGTCTCTAGTCTGATGAAGTGTCTTTCTGAAAACTCAACTGGTTTTAAAATCCAGATTAATTAAGAACCCTGATTGTAGATGTTACTATTCAGTTTTTCTCAGTGCATTGTTACTTTTCAATCTTTAAAATTATTATTTTGAAGAAGAAGTGTGCTGACCCGTTATCAATCTGCACTTTCAGCAAGTGAAATATGTCACTGCTTATCTTTGGGCTTCCATTCCTCTTTAGTAGTCTTCAGGTTTGCTCAGGTCCATCTGTAGGTACATTTTTGTAATAAGATATTGTGAGAATTCTTCCCAGTTTCCCCAGTTTAGTGTTTTCCTCATATTTATTGATATTAATGTGGTGGATTTGAAGACTATTTCAGGTTATCCTCTAAAGTTTTGTCATCCTTCAGATATTCATTTGTCTCAGTATAACTGACTGGAAAAAAGTGATTTCTTAACTCTGGAACGTTTATATCTATTAACTCATCCCTGAGTCAATATAGATGAGACATTATTAAGAGGATTTCACCACTTGAGAGATTAGGAGTTATATGGTTATATCGGTGGAACACTAGATTTTGAGGAGGGCACTACTAATTAAATTGCTTGAATTGTTTCAATGTCTGGCGACTGTGCAGAAACGATATGGGCTAGCAGAATACAAACCGGTTACACAGGCTCTTGGAGCCATGCTTTTACACAACAAATGCTATTTAAGCAGGCATAAAAGTACAAGATCATTTTGGAAGCATGAAATATTTTGTAAATATTCACTTTTAGGAGAGTAAATTCATAAGACATTTTCAAGTCTTTTTCTACCAGTTAGGGTAGGGTTATAACTGCAAGGCTTCTCTGGCCGGGTAAAGCTTTTTAAGTAAAATGTTTCAGCCAGTAGTTAAGGCAGCAGTTAAGGCTGATCAAAAAAAATTTGGGGGGTTTCAGTTTATAATAAAAAAATAAAGCTGTGTAAAATGCCTCTGCCAGCCTAATTTTTTTTTAAAAAGGAGTACTTCAAAATTCTTTAAAAGCTGTGAAGGTAAATATTCAGGTTCATGTCTTCACTTAGCATTTGCATGGCTTCTCATGTAGCAGAAAGTAAGACAGTAAGCAGTCACCCCAGAATCAGTTCATTTCTGCATATTGTGAGCTACTTTCTTTGGGTAATGCTGACCTTTAAGATTACCTATATTTAAGGGTTCTATAAATCCTATTCATAGGTGGCAGCTATTATAAGATTAAAAAGAAATCCAATGTCCAATATAGATTTTACATCTTCTGTCTGATTTCCTTGTCCAAAGGAGCAGTTATTAAAATGATGTGTGATTTAGGTTTGTACACTAATCTTAATGCTGAAATTAGGAGAAAGGATCTCTTTGGTTCTGAATGCAACCTGGTATGTTACTGTTTCTATGCAGTTTATTGATAAATTAAATAGTTTTTAGTGGTGCAAAAGCAGACTTGTGAATTCCCTGATTTACTAGATTAGTCTAGCAGAATACTTGGAAGTAACTGAAGAATTCTTGACAAATTGATGATGAAAACATGTGTAAAAAAAGTACAAAATAACATATGTCTTTATAACAGAAAATCTGCCTATTCCTATGAAAAATTCAAAAGGGCAAAACCAGCAGAAACTAGAAAAATATATAAAACAATACTGGAGAAATAAGTGCATAGTGAGAATTTGAAAAACCAGGAGCAGGTGAATGAATAGGGAATTGATTGGTTTTGAAATGAGAAGCTCAGATGATATGACTACAAATTACCAGGTACATAAAAATGGAATGCAATTCTAAGTGGGCTGAAGACAAACATGGTAATAGCATAGGGAAAGGAATTTTGAAAGCAAATAGTGAGCTTTAGCTTCTCTTTTTTTCTAATGTAAGGATACAAAGCAACTATTTTCAGGTGCAATAATAAGGCTAGTAAAAGCTAAACTTGCTCTCTGCTTGTATTGGAAAGCAAAATACAGTAAATAGATATTTTTCTTCTTTTTTGTTTTAAATAGGTGCCATTTTAAGGTTTTCCCTTTAAAAAATAAACACAAAAAGCAAGTGTTGGCTTATTGGGTTCATTTCATAGGCATTAAAATATTTTGGAATTCTCAAAGATTATTTCTGAAATGTTTTCTACTGTAGGTTGTGGGTGATATGATATCTTAATCTAACTGCTCTTACTTTGTGCATATTGCGCTAATTATTATGTAGATTATTTTATGGTTATATTAACTTTGTGACTTATTTTATTCTGAGCTTTGAATTTCAGTATGGTAAGAAAATAACAAACTTAAAGCCTTTGATCATGAAAGTCTCAAATACAACATAAATATTCTGGTTAAATATAGTGAAAGTTCTATAAAAAACTCCAGTTTGTTCTGTGGATATAATGCAGAGACCATTCATTATGCTATATCATATTAACTAATGCACTTATTGCCATATAGTGTAAAAATATAACTTAAATGCTGTAGAATTTAGAAGAGTGATTCAAGGAGTACTTTCAGCAAATGTGATTTTCATTGCTCCATTTTCTTCAGAGAAACACAAGACTTGAATATTAATGGCACCAAAGTAATGACAGAGTTGGTTGTGATGGGAAATCTTATTAGTAAACAAAAGCTGCATCTGAAAAATATTGTCATTAAAAGCTATGTAGTAGTTAATTGAGTCTGATATGAAATTTAGTGCTGGAAAGTTAATGACTAATGCAGCTATTTCACAGAGCTTGGTTACTGCAGGCTCTATAATGATCTCCTTTGCTTCATGGCAACAATGAAATTAACCTATCCTTTGTCCTGCAGGTGTTGTGTTCTGATAATGCATATCCTTTACAAGTATGAGCAAATGATTTGCTTTGCATGCAAATTGAGCATAAGCTGAATCTATATGGATAAGAAAATGAGCACTTCTTATACTTTTGAACTAGAGAATGCACACTGACATGTAAGTCACAATTCAATAAGCTGGCATCCTAGGTGACTTATAATAAAGAGTACAGGTAGGAATTTAGATAATTATTGGCTTTCTGGATTTATACTTCTGTGATTCTACAGTCCTAAAACCTTATTGGACATAAACCCACAGATTAGCAAAGCTCCCTTACTTCAGTTTATGACTCCCAAAGGACAGACAGTTTTAAGTAGGGTAGTCTGGAAAGCAGGTTGGGGAGATGAGGGAATGGGGTTAAAAGGAAAATTGTTAGGTTTTGATTATCGAGGTATCTACTGGATTAAAGAAGGCAGAGAGCATTTATAATTTGGATTGAAGAACATAAAAAGGAGCAGAAAAGACTCCTGGCATGGTGTCGGTAAAACACTGTGAGAGTATCAATAATGAGAATAAAATGAAATAACCCAGTATGTCAGGAATAAGTAATATGAGAATTCATTGTACTTCTATAAAAGTTTAAT
This sequence comes from Anthoscopus minutus, assembly GCA_013399455.1. Classification (NCBI taxonomy): domain Eukaryota; kingdom Metazoa; phylum Chordata; class Aves; order Passeriformes; family Paridae; genus Anthoscopus; species Anthoscopus minutus. Next base: position 65,399 of record VWYI01034630.1, read on the forward strand.
TTTTTGTTCATTCTAGTGCCTAAATGGCTTGTACATGTCTTACTGGCTATGTTATCAAGAGATATATTTGCAGCAGAAATTGTGAGTTGATTATGGTTTCACTGTGAGAATGAAACGCCAGAAAAATTTGAGGATGCTTCTTCTTTTCTCTTTTCCAGTTTTCCAGGATACTAAAGGAATATGGTAGGAGAGAAAACAGACTAACAGAAGATTGATAGGTTTTAACAAATTGTTGTAGTACTGGTCTTCATGTAGACAATTCCAACTTGCTTCTTCCTCCTAATATGAAAAGCAGACATGAGGAAAAGGTGGGAAGCGCTTACTATCATCTCCAGAACAATGAGCTGCAGCTGACTTAGCTCTAACCGCTGCTATCAAGCTGGACTGTGTAGACCAATTCAGTTTGCACATTTAGTAACTACGTCAGCAAGTCAAAAGCAACATAATAACAATAAATTTCAGAAAGCAGCCTGCTTCACTTATTATTGCTAATCACCCAGTTTTTGTTCATGCAAGGGATACATAAACTTGGGTATAAACAAATATCGATTTTTTTTTTGGATGGGAGCTAATTATCCAGGAATGATATTTACAAAGGCCAGCTTAGAGTCAGAAAAGGAGTGAGAAACCATTCCTTTATATAAGCTACCAGTTTAATAGGACAATACTGTGTAATTCTACATGTCAAAGTCATTGATATATAACTGAAGAGGAAATTAGATGCTGGTTTAAGAAATATATAATATTATAATTCTTAGTCAGCTTTCCTTTATTCTGAACACTGCTTTTCTGTTGCTCAGGTTTTCCCCACCCCTTTACATTTAATAGAAAAAACTCTTATAGGAAAGAACAGTTGTGTAAAAGTGTTTGCTTTTGGTTTAATTTCCCAATATAGAAATAATATGAAGGAACTATTTGATAATAGACCCAGTGAGAATGTTATTATCCTTAGAAAAGTCTGAAAATTAGTAAAGGAAGTCACAGAAAGTCAGATTCCAAAAAAAATCTGGAAATCATTTATTTTACAATACTATCATATTTTTTTGTTGGAAAGCATCACAATTTTTATTTCAATGAATGCCTCCTGCCTCTCACACATGCCCAAAACGTAAATCTTGAGTTATAGTGCATAGAATATAGAAATTTCACAGTTATAGCTATTTGTTAGATTTGTTCATGAAAACTGAGAACAAGAAATATTACTAAAACTCACTGTGACTTTAAAGAGTGTCTCAAAACTTTCAGTGATTGTAGGACAGGTTTGGTTGAAAAATAAAGTAAAATTTATTTGTTTATCTCTGTGTGTACTAAGGAGTAGGAGAAAGAAAGGGAAAGTTGGTGACACAAGTGTCCATTTCTCAGTTTAGCAAATTGTATATAAATTATAATACCTGAAATATTTTAGTATCTAATAATAAAGCTTTGTAGGAGGCTCCATTTCAAGCATCATATATATCAATAATGTAACAGTTACCTCTTGTTTTTTTATCAGAGAATCACAGAATCATTAAGGTTGGAAGTGACCTCCAGATGTCATCTTGCCCAATCCCACTGCTCAAAACAAGATGAACTAGAGCAGATTGCTCTGAATTGAGTTGGCCCTTTACTTTCTCTAAGGATTGAGACTACAGCCTCTCCAGGCAACCCATTAGTGTTCAACCACGTGAGCAACCTGGTCAAAAGAGTAACCTGAGTAAAAGGTGTCCCAGCCCATGTCAGAGAGCTTGAATAGATGATATATAAGAGATCTCTTCCAACCCAAACTTTCTAGTGATCCTACAGGAATTATACCTTTCCTTGTGTTTGTGCTGGCTTTGCATTGGTTGATATTTAGGGAGAAGGAAGAAAACCACCCATAGAAATTATTTTCCTCATAGAAGATGCTGGGAACTTCCTCTGTGCCTAGAAAAGGCCAATAGCTGTCTAGTTCTGAGAACTGACAGCTTTTTGAACCATTGAGAATGTGGGTCCGCCTCTGTGAACAGCACATTTTAAAACCTAGGAAGGCTGAAAGGCTTTTCTTGCTTCTGCCCTTCAAAGGTACTAGAGCTCAGGTGGGGCCGGCCCGGCTCTGCCGAGGCCCGCACGGCCGGGCCGGGCCCCAGCGGCTCCCGGGCGGGGATGGGAGCCAGGGGGGCCCCGGCCAGAGCTGGGCCAGGTCACAGCTGCTGAGATCTCGGTAACTCCAGGTCACAGCTGCTGAGATCTCGGTAACTCCAGGTCACAGCTGCTGAGATCTCAGTAACTCCAGGTCCTGCCCCTGCCCCCCTGTCCTGTGTCGAGCTGGGATCCCACTGGATCCCGGGCCAGGCCAGGTGCCACCACTGTTCCCCCTCACACCCCAGCGGCTGCCGGGCAGGGAGAGAGAGGAGCCCAGCACGGCTGCAAATCCATCACCGTGACTGCTTCAGCCACTGCCCACCAACACCTGCCCGCCTGAGTGAAATGTTAACCCTGACAGTGCACAGATGAGACCTGCAGAGCATGATTTTCTCCCTCGGGTGAGAGACAAGCGCAGAGCAACGACATGTAGAAAGACAACACGAAGACACTAAGGTCAGTAAAGAAGGAGTCAAGTTCTGGATGGAAGAAGAATGAGGTGCCTTTGTATTGAGGCTGAAAGTTCTTTTGGTAAGGCCATGGAGATAGACTATGATATACTAAAATATTCCCTTTAATTCATGAGAAAATAGGGTGGGATAGAGTGTTCAAACTGTAGACCTGAGCAGAGGCATTCCTAATTAAGCAAAGAGGATGTTGAAGAAGCTGTGACCCCATAAGGATCTTGAACAGAGAGAGAGATGAGAGTGAAGACTCTGTGCTCCTAGGGAGAGAAGAAAAAGACCTAAGTTCCCAGAGACGAAGATGAATGCAGAAGTAAATTAAGAGAGCCTTTGACTTTGAACAGTTCATCCTTAAAAATAACACCCCATAAGTTGACATGGCCCATTCATTCAGCTCTGAGAAGGCTGTGAAAATGGGAGGAGCTTCACAGTAGCAGATTCTTTAAACTGGGCAGCAGCTGTTTGTTAAAATGCAAGGCCACGAACAAACTGTGTTCTTGTAGAGAAGTCTCCATGGCATGGCGAGAGAAAACTCCTTGCCCTATAAGAACTGAGGAAAGACTATTGTAGAAAAGATAGCTAATTTAAAATCCCAGGTTTTGTCTCTACATTGCCAATTGGGAAAGGAAAGAAGTTGGGCAGAAGGAGGGAAAGTATTCTGGAGGTTTCATTCTGATTTTTTTTCTATTCAATTAGTTCTGTTAATAAAGTTTTCCTCATATCTTTTATGTTTTGAGCCTGTTTTGCCCTCCCCCTAACCCATATCTCACAGCAGGAAATGAGTAAGTGCACTGGTGAATTTGACTAGCCCTAAACCCAGCACAGTTTGCCTGGATTTTCCTGCTTTTTAATTTGTGCATGCTGCCTCCTGTCTTCTTGTTCCGTGTCACTGAGAAGATTCTGACTTCTACACCTTTATTTTACACCATTAAATACTGATACACATTAACAAGATCCCATTGAACCCTTTCTTCTCCTGGCAAAAACTCCCAGCTCTGTCTTTCCTCATTCAACAGATGCTACAATCCTTGAATCATGTTAGTGGTCCTTCACTGTGCTCTCCTCAATGCATTCATGCCTCTTGTACTGTGAAACCTACCACAGGGAACAGCACTCCAGATGTCTCACCGGTGCTGAGTAGAAGGGAAGTATCAACTATGTAAATCTGCTTGCTGGCGCTGTTCCTAACACAGTCCGGGATGCTGTTGACTTTCTTAGTTTTAAGGGTATGTTGCTGGCCCTTGGGACAGACTGATTTGTGAGACTCAAATTGACAGAGCTAGCTTTTAGCCTGTAAATCAAGTCCTGATCAAGTGGTCTGATCTCATTCTTGGTTTTAAAATATAACACTGCAGTACTGATATTTCAAATGTGTGCTTTATTTCTTTTACAAATGTCTAAATTACACAACCAACCTTTGAAAACTTTATTTTTCCACGTAACTGGACCAAATTATTTTCACTCATCTGGAACCTTACTGAGTTCAATCAGCTGTGGGGCACTTGGTTAGTTGTTTTTTTCCTTCAGATTTAATGTATAAGTTGAATTGGGAAATGAAGACACAATGGTCTAGTGTCATATAGAGATATTATATAGTCTCCCTTGCCCCATGCCCTCTATAATTATTCATATTCCAATCATGCAGAGATTTAATCACCATTAATTAATTTGGCTTTTTAAAAATGTCTCTATTGAATTTCCATCAGTATTTATCCTTTTTAATCTGCTAAAATATACTGAAAAAATATAGTTATTTGGGCCATTGGTTTTACCTTATTAAACCAGACATTCAGTGACTGTTTCTTACCAGTCTGTTGGGATCTCCAAAGCTATTGAAACAGATTATTAATGGTCCAGAGACCTCATTAGCTGAGCCTTTTCCAATTATTGTTTGTAAATTATCTATACTTTGTGGTTTCAAATGTGCAACTTTATTAGTTCTTGTTTAAGTTCCGCCAAATATCTGCTTGGATGAAAAGTGTTTTTTTCCTTCAATCACCACTTATTTCCCAAACTTAAAATAGATTTTACTGAAACACTTTAGTCCTCTATGTTATCAGCTTTATTATTTACATCTTATCCTAAGAAGGGACCAAAGATTCACTGACCGCTGACTAGTCTATATAGATTTTAGGGTATTCAAAAAGATAAGAAGGGTTGAAAAGCACTAGTCAGTGTCATGGTTTAAGCACAGCTGGTAAGTAAGCACTAAGCAACCACTGTCTTAAAATTATGTAATCTTATGAACTTAAATCTGCTTTCTCCATGTGTAAGAAAACTTAGTTTTGAAAGAGGAAGTTATAGAAAGGAAAACCAAGAGAAGTGCAGAGCTTAAATACATATAGAATTATCTCTGGAAAGACCCATGGGATGGTAAGGAAGCTGTGACATTGCCAGTATTCCCCAGGCTTTGTGATGTCAGATATTAGCTGAGACTAATGAGTGATGTTTTAGTGTTTTTAGAACTGTAACTGTTTTACAAGAGGATAAAGACTAATTTGGCTGAGGAAATTGAAATTTTGGTTGAATTCATAGGTTATAATTAAGGTGGTCTTGGTATATTAAGCATAGCTCTGCCCTTTGGGTGGTTTGCTCTGCTCCTTGAGGATCGTGTACTACTCTGTGAAGGGCTATGCCAGCTACCTTGTTGACCTTTTCCTGACTGTAAGGCGATGCAATCATAAACATATGAATATTCAACTGGATTTCTTAGAATGTGCAACTGAGTGAGCTGATGTTGCCGGCAACAAACTCCACTTATTACTTTCCCTGCAGACTTGGTTTAGGGATATTATTATAAAGGCATCCAAAGGACAGACTTTCTAGGGCAACCCTGTAGTGAACAACTGTACAGTTTAAGCAAAAAGTAGGGTAATATTGTTTTCCAGATTCACAACAAAGTTTAGAACAGGATTTACTGAGTTGCCAGTTCTTTTACTGGAGCCCTGCAATAGCACACTTGAATAAAAGATAAAAAGATGCAAAATTAACATGGCAGTCTGTCAGTTTAGTGTATTTTATTTTCTCAAGTTCTGATTTCTCCTTCCAGGTAAGAGAATATGAAATCCTGTTATCTGAAGATATAATCTTGGCAAAGTGTATTTTAAGTAGGCCCAGAAAGTCTGAAGATTTTTATTCAGTTTTAAAGTCTCTGGAAATCAGATACATACAACAAATTTGTCTCTTTCATTCTCTTATAGGGCTGTCAAATCTAGAAAATGATATATAAACAGTCGTTATTATGAGCGACCTTAACTTTAAAAAATGTCTATCTATCAAAATAAAGATTTATTGAAATCATGTGAAGTTGTCTGTGAGACACTTCTCTATGGAACAAATTTAGCTGAACTTTCTCAATAAAACTGCTGAGATTTTGTTTCAAGGAATGTTTTCCTATTACTCTATATGCAAAACTGCAGTACAACATAATTCTAGTCCAAATTTATTTTTTCTAATCTGACAGCTGAAAGGTAAATGTTGAAAATGTCTCATTTAAAGTCTGATAGGAGGACAATAGATTAAAGAGAGCCTCTCATTTATCCCAACAGGATGGCCTTAACTTTTTTATTCCAGACATTAACAGTGGCAAAAAATGAAGTTATAAAACACTGAATGCAAAAGCAAAACAATAAAATAAAAAAAAAATAGAACACCTACGCTGGAGATTACTGTGAAAAGTTAATAATGTATTGTCAAATTCTTCTCTGAGTTAAAATGAAGGAGTGCTTGTTGCACTACAAAATTTCAGGTTTCATGTGAACTAAATACAGGAGTTTTAGCAATTAGGGATCTCATGAGAGGATAATATTCTTGATTGTATTTTTTTTTTAATTTTAATGTCTCTACTATTAACTAGAGGCCCCTGAATGTAATTAATCGCTTGGAAATGTGATGGAGCTATATAAATAAGAAATTACTCCATTATTTGCAACAATTGCATCTAAAAACATAACTGCAGCATATAAACTTGTTGGGAATAACTAATCTCTAAAAAAAATAATCACAGGAGCATTTGATGTTCATCAGAATCAATAACATTTCACTGATGATAATTCATGTATTACGATACTGAAGAAAGCCATTTGCCATTTTAAGCAAGATTATATTGTGTGGGTTTTTCTTTCATTGTTCCTCCTGCAAGATTTATATCTGAGTGTTTCCTAGACCAGTGTCCTGCAGCAGATGCTGCCAGCAATACTGAATACTTTCAATTAGTAGTTCTCTACTTCTCTGGTAGCTAAGCAACTGACCTGTGGTGAAGAATACATAATGATCTTGTGCATATCCACCTTAGAGTATCAGACAGAGCTACACTTCAAAACATGGGTTTGTTCACCCATATTGATGACTTTGGCTTAGCCTTCTGTGAATTATAAAGTGTATTTACTCTTTGCTTAATGTAAATAGGTCAAAAACAGAAATAAGAGGCTGTATACATATGTGGCTTTATCTGTCCCCGTTAATTGAAATTACCATACTGTTAGCAAGCAAACATACAGAACTCCATAAAATCAGGGTAAATAAGGATTTGATATCATCAATATACAAGTATAATTAGCTACATAACAATATTTTTGACTTTCCTATTTTAATGATTATGAGTAATATGATCTTGTTAATAAGGCAGTGTTAACTGAATGGAAATTTGAGAAAAAGCAGCAGCTGGCACAGACTTAATCCACATAAAAGAGAGGCTCCTAGTTGTCAGGGGGATGGTAGCATGAAAAAATAGCTGAGAAAAATAACCTTATCCTTTGTAAAGCCTTCCAGCGCATTGAGTCTGCACCTCAGATTTGGCCAGCACTAGAATCCCAGATTCTAGAAAATGCCTGAGCAGTTTTCTCCCCTCAGCTTTGTTTGATCAGAGGACTTGCTTATTCTGGTCCAATGAAACTTTCACAGTCCTAATCCATTTATTTATCACCTGTGGGAGACTAAACAATGCGAGGAGGATTGGGAGGGTCTTGCATAAAAAGAATACAACAGAAACTCTTTGAAAACCCTGGCAAAAAAACTCCTAAAAAATCCAATAGAAGCAGAATAAAAACATTATAGATTACTTGGAAAATATTGCAGTGGTCTAATTAGATCGGATAGGAAACTGTCCAGGAGAGGTAATCCATGTTTTGCAAAACCATGAAATTTAAAGGTGAAGCTAGTTGTTTAAAATCAGGCTGGCTCAACAGTCAATTTTGCAGAGCTTTATAGAGAGTTTAAGTGAAGTTCAAACTATTCCTCAAGATAAGGAATACGTTACATTACCTGAAATTATTTGGAAAGGTCTCCGAGTTGTTTGTATCAGTCGTGAAAAGTATTCACCTTTTATATAGTGCTTCAGCAGCTCTCCTTTTTCAGTCAGCTCAGGTCCCCAGGGAGTTTTTAGGAATTGTAATCTGCTGTAAAATTAATTTAAAGGGAAGAGGAAATGTGTGGAAAGACTGGAGAAACTACCTAATGGAAGTCTGTGGGAATGTCTGTAATAGTTCATGCTTCAGATTAGTTGTATTTATACTTTGGGAATAACTTTTTTTTTTCCTTAAAATCACAACTGTCCTACCAGTCATTAAAATATACTAATAATGAAAGCTATAACTTTGTAGTGAGTTCATCCTGGCTGGACACCTTATGCTCAACAAAGCTGCACTGTCACTCTACTCAGCTGTACAGGACAGAGACTGTAAAACCTAAGGCTTGCAGGTTGAGGTAAGGACAGGAAGAGATCACTCACATAATTATAGTTACAGGCAAAATAGACTCCACTTGAGGAAATTAGTTTCAATTACTGCCTATCAAATCAGAGTAGAACAAAAAGAATAAAATCAAATCTTAAAAACCCTTCCCCCCACTCTTCTCCCCAGGCTCAATTTCATGCCCAATTTTCTCTACATCCTCCCTGCCAGTGGCACAGCAAAGATGGGGAATGGGGAATGCGGTCAGTTCATCACACACTTTCTCTGTGTCTCCTTCCTCCTCAGAGTAAGGACTACTCAAACTCTTCTTCTCCAATGTGGGCTCCTCTCTCCACAGGACCACAGGTCCTGCCAGGACCCTGCTCCCCACTGGGTCACAGCCTCCCTTACGCATCCACCTGACCTGTTCTGACATGGGGTCCTCCTCACAGAAACCTCCCATCCCCAAAAAAACCCCTTGCCACTCAAAGCCAATCTTAAACGTTTATTTATTGAAATACACTATCTGTAAAGTCATTTTACTATATGCTGCAGTTGAAATTTCCTATGGAGAGTGTCAAACTGGTTTGTTTGACTTTTCAAGGTATATGTCTTCAGAGCTATAATGTATTTTACTAGTTTTATCTAAGTTTGTAAAAGCATACAGTATGTATGAAATTTAAAAAAAAGGAATCAACCATGCAAAATAAAACTGTTTATTAATGATATTGTCTTTTTACAAATAAAACATATTCAGCCCATTAGGTGAATCAAATGTCCTCAGGAACTGTCAGTGTCAAACTGTATATGTCAATAGCTTGGTAATATTTTAAAGCCATAACATAAACCAGAAAACATCAGAGTTTTCCATGGCTTGGCTCTGAGACAGCCTTCATTATCATTTTTGCATCACATCTTTACAGATAGTTACTGTACAATTGAAATAAAACATCTGTCATCATGTACTGATTTTTATTAATTTTTGTAGATATCAGAATCTACATATATATTAATAAAAAACACAGAAAACCCCTGGTGTAACTAAGTACTCAAATTAAATGATTAAAAAGAATCAAATAAATTCAGAAATCAGAAGGTCTAAGATGACTTTCTCTACATGGTTAAATAAAAATCTCAAGTTCCTCTGCAAAAGCAATCACCTTTTAAAAATACTGAATTATTAAAATAAATCATCTGAAAAATTGTTTTCTAAAGCAAGTAGTTTTCTTTATCTTAAAGCAGAGTATTTAATTTGGGAACAGTGATATAAAAACTTGTAAAAGATATATAGGTCTATATTCTATTCCAGTCTGGGACTGAAAGTCCCTCTGTGATGTGAGGAGAATAAATCAATCAAGTGGTCTCCCTTAAGAACTGAAACTCACTACATTTGTCTCACACTTTTCCCACAGTAATGAGTACAGGATATATTAAATAAATAAAAATTTAAAAAAAGGCTTGGTAAGGGTACCTAGACTGCTCTTACTGCTCCTGCCTTATACAGAGAAGAATTTTTCCTTTCTGTGAAGAAAAGTGTTACCTTGTTGAAAGAACTTTGACTCCTGGAATTCTTTGAAGTGTGATAGTGGAAGAGGAACAAAGTGGAACAAGTACTGTGATAGAGTGAAAGGCTTTTTTAAAAAAAAGTAAAGAGGAAAAATCAGCAGCCAGTTACGGGAAGAAGAGCAGAGAAGAAATTTGATAAAAAATAGTTCGTATATGTATAATAGAGTAGTACTTCTTTTGCAAGTAGAATGGAAAAGAAACCACTTCCTATATAAAATCTCATTTAAAATTATATATAATCTTAATAAATTTTGTTCACATTTTTGCTTTGAGTACTGTTAATTTTAAGGCTCATATTTTGGGATTTTAAGTGTGAAGAATGTAATTAATGCAATTTTACCACACGTCACAGCCACTGTGAGCACTGTCAGCCTGTTGCCACCAGAGTGGATGTTCAGCCATAAGGATGTGGCTGTTTGCCTTACACTGTGCAGATCATTTCCTTTCTCCACCTGCTCTGCCCATGACAGGTGTCATGGTGTCTCTCAGGGTTTTGCTGCTGAATAGCAAGCCATAGTGGTACTCTGTGCTACATCAGGTGATAGCACCCTACAAAAATGTTCTATTCTGTAGTCATTCAGAGAATGGGAAAACATAAGATGCCTTCCCAATGTCATATACATTTTCCTAAATTTAAACCAAATTAAGGGTAAAGTTGTGGCTGCTAGACATTGCTGTCTCATGAAGATGTTGGAGTTGAATGTTTCTGTTGTATGCTCAGGATGAGAATATTTTTCAATAGACTTATTTTTGGCAGGACTTGTGACCCTGTAAGAAACCCACTGTTAGAACAGTTCTGAAGGACTGCATCCTGTGGAAGGGACCCATGCTGGAGCAGTTTGTGAAGAATTGCAGCCTGTGAAGAGTTTGTGAAGAATTGCATTAAGGACTCCTGTTGGAGAAGTTTGTGAAGGAGTCCTTCTTCTGAGAAGAAAGGAGCAGCAGAGACAATGTGTGCTGAACTGACCACATCATTCCTTGTCTCCCTGCACTGCTGCTGAGAAGGAGGTAGAGAATTTAGAAATTAATTTGAGCCTGGAAAGAAGAGAGGGGTGGGGGAGAAATGTTTTCAACATGTGTTTTTATTTCTCATTGTCTTTTTCTGATTTCATTTGCAGTAAATCAAACTAATTTCCCCACACGGAAACTGTTTTACCTGTGACAACAATTTGGGAGTGATCCTTTCTGTTCTTATTTCACCCCATGAACCTTTCCTAATATTTCCTCTCCCCCTGTTCAGCAGAGGAGGGGAGTGACAGAATGGCATTTTGGGCACCTGTCACCTAGCCAGGGTCAACCCACCAGAACTATGCTCCTTCCTTATATATGACCCACGTCTGATCAGGAAAGGATATCTCAGTATCAAGCAATCACCTCCACTGAAAATGTCTCCAGTGGATAGTAAGTGGAATTTATCTATTTTATTTACATTTTTACAACTATTATTTATATGTTCAAAAATATAACTTTGGCTGTTCGGAAGATTTGGGAAATTTCCAAAAAGATAATAATGACCGCACTATTTTCAAACTTAATATATGTGAATATGAAGATATTGCAGATATCTCATGTTATCTAGACTAGTCAGATATTTCATTAAGTTTTTATGCTAAATTTTAAGCTATTTTTATTTACTAATGCTAAAAGATGTAATTGTTTTTGTGGAGGTGAAGCACACTGGGCTATATTTTCATGTGTATCATGATAAATTCAGTTATATATTACCTACTCTGAAAGCAAACCATTTTATATGCAGATTTAAGGTAATGGGCATTCAACTTTAAAAAATGGTTCTGATATCCTGTAGCTTCTCAATAATAATATGCTCTTACATTACAGGAGAAAAAGATGGATTATGGGTTTTTCAATTTGCATCAGGCATATTAATTGCAGAGTAGGATTTCCATATAAAATATCAATGTACTGGAACAAACTGTTAATGTACCAGAATATGAACACTTACATTCACTTCTTGAGATTTAAAAGCAATCTTCTTTTTCATATATCTGAATAGTATTTTTTTAAAGTCTGCTAATGAGAACAACATAACCAATGTTTTCTGAAAACCTTAATTAGCTTAAGTGTTAATAGTGATTTCCTAGTCATTGTACTGGCAAACAGTACAATAAGCTATTAAGGAAAGAAAATAATTTACACGGTATGGAAAAACTTTAAAGCGGCTTTTAAGAAACATGTCATGGAAGATCAACTTTATGTTGTATTAGCAGGAAAAGAAACATTGAATTCAAGTTTTACTTGTTTGAGGTTGTTTTTTGTTGTTCTGCATTTTGTTGATTTGGTTTGGTTTGGTTTTCCCCTGGAGAAGATATTCCTAGACTAATAAAAATGTGCTGGGAAGTGAAGTTCAGCTGGGAATTTACAAAGTGTTTTTAATCATATAGAATAGCAAGTTCATAGTTTACGTATTATCTAATTTGTTTGAATTGCGCACAAACAATGAAAGAAATTTGTTTTAATAGGTATTAATAATGCTAAAAATTTTGCTGTATAAAAAGGAAACAATTCTTTAAGAGCAGGTAAGTAAATAGCTGTGATTCTTAACAGTACAAAAGGGATTGTTTACAACCTTTATCTTTTTATTAATACACCTTGGCGAGTACATATCTTCTCATTCACTTTCAAGTACTAGACTATGGCTGCTTAAAAAGATGCAAATTAATTCCTTCTTTGTTTATGCAGTTTTGTTTTATGACTGCTCTGTTTCACACTACTAATCTTTAATAGGCCTTCAATTTCTTTTTCCTTTCTCTTTAAAACAGCAAATGAATGCAGGTCCTTCCTCTTAAAGCCAGACAGAAAGAGAAAAAATATTTAAGTTTTCATGCCACAGCTGCAGGCTGTGAATTATCCCACTAGGGAAGAGTGGAAATACCACCCACATAATCCAACAAGAGGCTTGATTCATTTTGTGTCTGAAGCAATCGTTGTGGTCTTACAAAGCTGAAATTAGTTTCCTTTGCAATCTTCACAGGAGAAAAAAATGAGAATATCTTCCTTACAGGTTCAAAGCAAGATCTCACCTTTTAAATTATTTTATCCCTATTTCTCATTTTTATTTTTCTTCCTTAGTTTCTCACTATTTTGCAACTACCTTGACTTTACATATAACAATGGAATTGAATATGAGACAGGACGTAAAGAAGAGCCAAGCAATATCTTCCCAGGCCGATCAATCCCAGCTGAGCTTGTGACAAGTGATTTGGTTAGTGTATGAGAACCAGATACAAGGAACTTTGCAGAGCTTGTTTTTAAGGCTCCTATTTGTTCCAGAACAGTCAGAAAACCTTCTTGTCTCACAGACACGGGGAGTTAGTCACCATCTGTTTAAGATCCCAGTGGAAGCACCTGGCTAGGGTCCTCTCTAAATATGCAGGGCTCCACTCAGTATGCACAGACACTATGTAGCTTCCTACAGATCATCAATAGTGAATAATGAAGAGAGAGATTAAATTCTGCCTTTTAGATTTGTTACTCAAGGCTGTAGGGAGGTTTTGTCCTCTTGGGACCCTAACGCTTGAATTTTAACTTGGAGAACTTTAAAGAGCTTAGGACATATATACGTTTAAAATTTTTTTTAAAAGTGAGCTGGATTAATGATTTAGAAATTCAGCTACTGCCAGATGAAATGATGACTGCAGTAAAAGTCAGCTGGTTGCAGCACTTCTCCAGAAACAATCTTTTCTATTGTCTCAGAATATTCGTACACTTGCTGTCTATTCCTTCATACAGTGATGTAGTCACAAGACTGTATTTGTCCTAACAAGAGGACAGAAGGAAGGACAGATGAAAAGGAGAAAGAGAAAGGGAGAAAGAAGGAAAGAAAGCTGGTTGCTTTGAATTCTCTCTTGATGAAGGTGGAATTAAATAGGTTTTTTTATCAGATGGACTAGCTGGTTTTTGTAGGTCCCTTCCAACCTGGAATATTTTATTCCGTATCTCCAGTGGATATCGTGAACACAAGATTAATGCTTCTGATCTACATGAAGTAGAAATTGCAATTGTATGTTTAATGTGTGTGAGTAAGTGCACTTTGAAAATACTTTCCAGATCAAAACTCTCAGCTGAGTTGGATCACTGCATGAATTATTTCAGGATACTGACCAAGCTTGGGGCTGGGTGGTGTAGTAATCTTCTCAGTTCTCTCAAGAAGTTGTAAGGATGTGGAAAAGCTCATCTCTTAATCTGATTTCAGAAATCTTCATCATAAAAGGCTTATAGATTTCAGATGCAAGTAAAGATTTGAATTAAAGAATTTAATTTCTTTGCAATTTCACTTTACTTTTAAATAGCAAAAATTATCTAATATTCAATCAATTTAATAATTTCTCTACATTTAAACTCAGGTTTAAATTGAGGTTATATTACATACAGTTCTAAATGTTTCATCACATCTATATGTGCTTTGATTCATATGTGTTTTAAATCTAAAATCTTGATCAGTGCTTAATCTAGTTGCAGCAGAAATATGGCTGAGAGTGAAGTCACACAAATTTTGCTAAAGTTCTAAAGAAATATAGGCAGTGTATTCAACAGCCTTAGACATATGTAATGAACTTGTAGCCATCATTGTTTTAAGATTCCGTAAAAAAAATAAAACTAAAAAAATGTCAGCTCACCACTTTTTAGTTTACTCATAAATCATAGCCTTAGCTGTAATTTTTAATGTATATTTAAGAGCTGTAATCTCTGAGAAGCTTGCCATGCATTGCCTGTGAACTCACACTAATAGGCATCCTAAACAGAAAAGGAACCTCAATACAGGGGAAATAACTGTTCTGAGAGCACTGGCATGGTCCTCGTTGCCAGGGAAACCTCTTCTTTGTCTCTACGTGTTCAGAATGGCTGCCTCATTAGACACTGAACCTGATCATCAAGTTGCACTACTAGGAAAAAAAATAAGGGGAAAATCTAAGAGTTCTACAAATGTTTAAGAAAATGCCAATAGGGGTAATCTTAAATAAATAAATGTATGTGTAGCTATTATCATAATTAGGTCCTGTAAGGATAAGTCTGTCCGAGCTTCTTCTTTTCACATTTGTTTGCAGGTGGAGATGAGCAGTTCCGGATTGACTTTTACTGAATTAAAAAAGAAAAAAAGAGAAAAAGAAAAAGAGGAAAAGAACGTGAACACAAAACTGGTGAACTGCATATTTAATCTAAGTATATCTCTTACTTTTAAATATTGAAAAACACCTATTTAATAAGGTCATTCTGCTTATTTAACTGCCTGAGACATTGTTTTAGCATTTCTATAGCAGATTTTATTCATGGAGTCAGAAGCATAAAATGTCAGGGAAAAGCCTATATAAGTGCATTTATTACTCTGATCATAAAGAGGAGTGGTGAAAAAATAGTAAAACTTGGAAATATACAGTGACAAGAGAGTTACTTTATGTTTACTACTAAGTTTTAATCAAGATACTAAAAACAGTGCCACATAAACTTCTGAAGCACAGCAGAACTGGATGCAGTTTCAAGGCATTACTCATTGGCAATAAAACTATGAACTCAAGGTCCCTCAGGAGCTCAGCTCCTGACCTTGGCTGATGAGAGAAGCCATTGAAAACAGGCCAGAGCTTAACCTCCAGCCTCTGTGGTTTATAAATATCAACATAGGGAAAGGATTTTAAAGTCATCATGCCAACAAGTCTGCTCTCTGAAAAGAAAAATGAAATCCAAATCACAAGTAAAATAGTTAAGGAATGCCTGACTGTACTTTTATTTATGAAGAGGGAAAGCAATCCAGCTAGACACTTTTTTTTTCCTATTTTTTCTTGATTGTACCAGATATGAAACTGAGTAGTTAGTGCAAAAACAAGACAGAACCTGACCAGGTGGTCTGAGATTAACTGGTTGCTTTCTAAGAGCATAAAGAAATTACTTTAACTAGATTTACATGTACCTGGAGCAATTTTCCTTCTTAGTAAGTGATAAGCTATGC
This sequence comes from Anthoscopus minutus, assembly GCA_013399455.1. Taxonomy (NCBI): domain Eukaryota; kingdom Metazoa; phylum Chordata; class Aves; order Passeriformes; family Paridae; genus Anthoscopus; species Anthoscopus minutus. The sequence goes on from VWYI01034630.1 coordinate 81,160, forward strand.
TGAATCTCTGACGTTGCCTAAGTAACAGTATTCAAGTTAATATATTTTCTTTTTTTAAAGAATGCCTTTCATCTAACAAACATTTCAGGGATTTTTTTTCTTCCTCTAGGATAATAGGTCAAGTAGTTCTTGCAGATTGCAGTTTGAAGAACAGAGAAATGGCTAAATGTAATCACCCATCCACTACATGACAAGAACACAGTTTCTCTCCTTGGAAAGTAGTTCTTTTCAATTCCATGATGAAGTATTTTCAAAATTCAATGAGAATTGAGTCATAATTTATCCTAATGGGGACTTGAGGCAGAGAAAGCTGTTCTGGAGGGTTCATGTAACCACCAGAGTTCTTTTCTTTCTATACTTTAAACAGTTACACATAGAGAACAACTAGAAGATTATATTTAAAATTAATATATAAGGCAAGGAGGAGTAGCAGGCATGATGCTAGAATATCATTTGAAGTGGATCTGATGTGCAGGAGTGAAGTGCTCTTTGTACCACTAATTTAATAGATTTTGGGAAATATAGGGAAAGAAAATGATTCCTCTTGGCTCTCTTTTGAGCAAATACACACAAGGATACCAAAGTTTGAAAAGGAATTATAAAAACATGGCTTGAATCTTAATGCATAAATGTGTGAGCCTATATATCTGTGAAAAAATGTAATTAATGAAAAAATACAGTTATAACTGGGTAGTAGTTATAATCACTCTGTTATTATAGTCTAACTGAACTAGGCTGGAAATTCTGAGAACTACATTTCTAAGTGCCATTTATGTTCTGAGAACCAGGTTTTTTCTTAAATTAATTTCCATTGAGATAATATCTTGATTGCATTAACAGACCCAAAATGCAAAGTCTTGTGTCTCCTCATTTTTCAAGGGGAGTTTAGAAAAAATGCTGAAGACATTTCAGTAACCTAGGGATCTCTCAGTGCAGAAAACAGAAAATATTTAAGAAAACAATTGTATGCTTTTCAATCCCAAATACTTTACAGATATATATATATACACACATACTTTCATACACAAAATCACAACCTCCCAAAAAAAACCACAGCAACAACAAAAACAAAACCAGCCAACCAACCGAACAAACAAACCCCCCCAAAAACCCAAATAAACCAAAAAACAGGAAGGGAGATGCAAATGAAACTTTGATCCAGTTTTGCAAAATTTCTACAAAATATATACTTATCAGTGTGTCAAAAATAATTGTTCAATATACCAAAGCCTACAAGGTACCAAATAGCTCATACTCCTTTATTTTACATTCAGCGATGTGAAACATAAGGAAACAGTACTGTCAAAGTTTTATCCTTTGAATATTACACACTCAGTATGCAGGATGGTGATGGGTGCACAGTCACAATCATCATCAAACCAGAAACTTCTGGAACTAAAAATATAAGCAATTCTAGTTGGATGTAGAAGATCACGAAGGCAAAAGAGCACCTGTAGAGACTGCAAAAACCTCTTAGAAGTCTCTAGGCAATAGTCCTTAAGTCGTCACCGAGTCCACAAACTGATGCTTGCATATACAAGTCAGCCTTTCAATAAAAAACAAAAAATAAATATGCAAAAGTGTTGAACCTTTGAGAGTGACTTAAGTCACATATAGATGGTATATTATAGATGCCAAATATCCTCACAGGATCCTTGGCCCCATGATGCAGCATGCATCTTGCTCTCTGATCTCAAGATACGTCAAAGCCCACTGTAAGAAAGAAAGCACCAGACCAGCTTTATCTTTATCCCATTATTTTTCACATTACAATGTGCATCCCTTATATAACCAACTAACAACACTAAATGGGAGCAATGATGCAATTCCTAGGTCTTGCACAAGGCACATGCAGGAAAAGGAACGAGATTGTTTGTTTAAGGTATTTAAGAAGTGACACAGAAGAAAGACACAGGTCTCTAGCTGCTGTTATAAGAACATGGTGAGTACCCATGTTTCTTGTTTGTGTTTCTTTTGTCTCTTAAAAACCCAACTTTAGAGGTTTATGTACTTCTTCTTGCTAAGGTACCTGCATTAACAGACACAGTGATGGAAATCTTAATGTTTGTGTTTTAGTCCAGTGTGAAAATTGCATTCTGTTGTCCTTCTGCTCTACATCTCTTTTTGGTGAGTATAAGCGACAAAATTACTTTCTTAAAGGTAGAAAGATAAATCAGATACATAAACTAAAAATATGCCTGCCAAATGCTTATTATTCCACCAAAGCTCCCAAATAACACTCTCCAGACACTTGGAATGTAATTTCACCTTTAAAAAGAAGTATTCTAATCAGTCAATTGATACTTTTAAACACCATATTGTCACTGCAAAGTGAAAATCACTGATGACTCTCACAAAAATTTGGTACTGGCAGAGCTATAAAAATAATCTTTCTAAGTGTTTAGCCTTGGGGCATAGTGCTTATGCAGTCTAACAACAGCTCTTGTCTCAGCATAACATATATTAAAAATCTAGAACACACTTAAAGGATTGTTTTTGGGTTTTTTTTCCCTGTATCCGTGGCTTTGCCTTTGAAATTATCTCTGAAACAATAGTATTGCATGCATATTTGTGCCCGTTATTCCAGGTATACTCAAGAATATTTGAAAAGGTTAAAAAAAGCCCTTCTGGGTTAAATGCTTTAGCTTTACTTGCATTGATATTGCAGGTGAAAGCCAAAAATTAAATAATAAAAAAAGAAATTAACCTCTTGGTAGCAACCTACCGTTTTCAGTCTTATTTCCAATCACACCGAGACAGAAAGTAGCCCTGACAATTCTGTGACTGCTCCAGCCCATTGTAAACAGGAGGTGGCAGTTCTAGTCTTTGATCCAATATGCTGCAGTGTTATAAAATGGCAGTAACTAGCTAGGGAAGACAGTGCCCCGATATGCAAGCTAAATAGCTTTTCCAAGGCTAGTTGGAGCTGCTTCCCCTTTATTTCCTTTTTGTAGAAAGCTAAAATGTGTCACACACAGAGAAAAAAAAGGATAAAATACAGCAGCCTTCTGACAGCTCAGCATTGATACTGTGATAGACTCTAGAGTTAACTACACTGCATCCAAGGCTTTTTATTTTTCTTTTAATTTCCTTTTCCCTTGTTGTTATGAGTGTGCAAACACATAAAGATTGTCTTTATAGGGCTTTTGTGGAAAAAATCCTCTCTATTCATCTTGTGCTCTGTCTCATGCATAAGTTTCGTAAATCGTTCTTATCACAGAAAATACTTTTATTCTAAAATACTAAAATTCCTCTTAAAACTATATCAATAATACCCATCCTCCAGTATATGACAGGTGAAATCTATCAGATGTGGCTCTAAAATCCAATTCAGCCTATTCAACAGGCTATTATTTTTAATTTTTGATGCCTTTCTGAAATACTGCTGAATTGGTGAGAAGACATTGCTTTATCATTAAAGCAACTTCAGGATGAAACCTCCTCTGTTGGCTCTAGTTATGGAAACGAGAGCTTTAACCTTCATGTTAAAAAGCCCTGTGACAGTAAAGACCAAGAGCAAAGTAGACCCATTGGAAAGTCTTTCACCACAGAAAGAAAATAGCAGAACATGAGAGATAAAAGGGTGTGAAAGATGCAGTCTAACATCTAAGAGGAACTATATGAGCAAGCATTGTATTTACTGCCTTTTAACCCAGCTCAATGTCTGATCATGACATATATACCAGAAATCACAGCAGAAATATCTTACACGGTCATATTGAGAATATTATAGAATATCTGAAAGCTAGGTGGAGATGAGAACTACTGCAAGCACCTGACATTTCAAATCATGCAGAGTAGCACATATCTGTGAGGTGCAAGTCTCCAGGAAGTTGTTTATTTGTAATTGTGAAACAACACACTTTCGTAGGAAGAATCTTGAGATGTTTCATTTTGATCAAATAATTTTTGCTTTTCTGCTATTCCACCTACATAATTTCTCTAAGAAACTTCTCTGAGCAGAACAACTGCTTTGTACTGTGGTGCATGAAACTAGGACATAATGTCATGGCCATAGATAACAAAATATCCTACTGTTCCCATCATGTCGTCCAGTGGGAGCTCCTGCAGTCAGAGATTCAGCAGTGTACATTAATCTTCGCAGTGTTATGCAAGACATCACTAACTCAATTCCCTTGCATCCTCACAATGGAGCATGTTCAATTGTAGAAAGATAATACATGAGTCTGATGTTGTTAATCAGACAGGCACATACCCTGACATGTTTCACAATAGGAAGAGAATCTAGATATGACTCGTAGCTATGGAAAAAAATAACAATGTTAAGGGCAGTACTGAACCAAAGAAGAAATCTGGTCATAATTGTCAAAGTATTATAGAGGCAAGAAAGCAGTATGGTGATGCATATTATTCTGCCAGGATCTTTCCTATGTTTAGGAAGCATTTAAGAGATTTACACACAATGAAATTCAGTTTAATTACTGTTTATCAGCTGAGCAATGGTAACATTCCCCAAGAGTGCCTTATGGCCAAAATCAGGTCTGCAACACTGCTTATCCTTCTTTAGATTCCAACTTAGCTCTGTTTAATGACATCACGTTTACTGAGCACTAGAGAGGCACAGTTTAAGAGGTCACAGGTTCTTCTGATGTATAGTACCTTAGGCCGTGTTCATCTACGTTTCAGTGGAGTATTTCCTAATAAAGTATTAAGGCAGGGTAAAATCAGACCCGCATATCCTAATTAGAGGTGACATCCATCAAACCAAGCTTCTCACACAGAAGATCTCATGGTAAGAAATAAGAGGCTGTGCAAAGATTCACAGATGTTCTGGGTATAAAACAGAAAAAAAATAGAGTATGACTCAGGTTCTTAAATTACTGTTCTAAGCAGAGGTATGTTCCTTCCTGTCTGCTACAAAGATACATCTATTTAAGGTTTTAATTTTATTCCATTAAGAGATTTCCATAGTCTCCTTTATCCATGAAAAATAAGATCAACCCCCAGCCGCACCACTCACAAGGAACAGATTTACTTGTTCATATGAAAGAGATTTGGAGCCAGAACTTGAATTTAATTTCCCTGGGTATATGCAAAACCCAAATATTCTGGAGTGATTTGGGAGTTTCTTTCCAGTGATTCCACTGAAAATTGTATCACTTTTGCTTATTTTCTCAAATTTCCTGGAACTAAAATCTCCATGAATTTCTATATTGCATATCCCTGACAAATGCTTGCAGAGCAACCTACAGACTAACATTCTACATTCTACAACCTACACTAATATTCTTGCATGCAATAAGCACAGCTCTATCTCTGAGAATCCTTTATCTTAGAAGATCAGTTAGATTTGGAGATCAGGGCTTAAGTTCTTGCTGTACAAGCATTGGACACTAATTTCACACACAGAAGTTCCACGTGGCTCGTGGAGGCGTGCAGATACCTGCACAATTTGGTGGTGCTCTGAGCAGACAAATGCAAGCAGCCCTCCAGCCAAGACACAAGAGGGTTGCCTATTCTGGGGATCACACTGTGAATGTTACTCAAGGTCTAGTGGTACTCATGATAGCCATGTAGCCTTGCCCTGAGAGAAGAATCAAAATGAAAGCATGGAAACTGAGTCAGACAGAGAGCAATGTGGCAGTTCAGAGACTGAATGTTAATATGGTATTGGTACCTCTCTGAGAAATACGATTTATAAAACTCAGGTGTGTAAACTGTCCCGACAGTTTCAATGAGAATGATGAGGAAACGAAAGTATGTGGTTCTATACCTCCAGTAAGAGACAGATTACAACATATGTAGTCCACTAGATTTTTAAAATATTTGAAAAAAGTTTAGATAGAAATATAGAGACCTAGGCACACAGACAGCTAGAGCTAAAAAGCCATTCTATGTCAGCTGAGACACTCAGCAAAAATTCTCTTTCATTGCAGATGTGAATAAATCAAATTACTGCAATTTTGCAAGAGCAGAAGCCCACAAATTGACAGGAGAGGAGACGGGAGGAGAGGAGATGAAACTGAAGAGGAAGAGATATATGCAGAGGGAAGAGAAGAATGAAACTATCTGCCATTGAGAATGAAATAATTGAGAAAAATGTAAAGTATAAAATTGTGGTTTCTGGAAGCAGAAAGACAGTACTTGTAGACGTGAAAAATACTGATCTAAACAAAATGCAAAAGTGGGACAGATTTTAAGGCATTGAATTCTGCGTGCAAAGTTGGGTAATCTTACAGTAAACAATACTTTTTTTCTTTCTGGCGTTTTACCAACTCAGATTTGTAAAATGCTTTTGTAAGTATTTCTAAAATTATTTTACCTGAGATGTTAGTCCTCTCCACATTAGATATGAAAATTTCTGTCTTAATTTACTCCCTAGGTTCCTGCTTAGAATTTTATACACTGTGAGCAGATTTGCCTAATAAGTTACCAGAGACATTTTTTTTGCTAAAACATGGAAATATCTTTTTTCTTTTTTTTCTTCTTCTTTTCTCTAAACCATATAGAGTCATGAAATCATCGAGGTGGGAAAAGACCACTTAAGTCATTGAGTCCAACTCTTAACCTGGCACTGCCATGTTCACCTCTAAATCATGTTTTCAAGTGCCTTATCTACACGCTTTTTCAATACTTTCAGGATAGTGATTGCAGCACTGCCCTAGGCAGCCTATTCCGATGCCTGACCAGCTTTTCATTGAAGACATTTTTCCTAAGATCCAACCTAAATCTTCCCTGGCTCAGTGTGAGGCCATTTCTTCTTGTCCTGTCACCAGCTACCCGGGACAAGAGGCTAATCCTCGTTTCTCTACCACCTCCTTTCAGGCAAGAAAGGAGTGGAGAGCAGAAAGGAGCAAGAGTAAGAATCCCCTGAGCTTCCTTCTCTCCAGACTAAAAAACCCCAGCTCCCCCAGCTGCTCTTCATGACCTGTGCTCCACTGCCCCTCCCCAGCTCTGTTGCCCCTCTCTAGACACGCTCCAGCCCCTCAGTGCCTTCCTTTCAGTGAGGGGCCCAGAACCAAACACAGGACTCGAGGTGTGGCCTCACTGGTTGTTGTGGTGCACTGAAGAGTTTATTTAATGATTATTTTGCACTGGGTGGTTTTATTATTTTGCACTAAATAGTTTATGTTGTATCACATGGTTTGTTCCACATACCTCTCTCCCCTGAGTCCATGGTGGTGGTGTTTTCCCTGGGATGCTCCCTCCCCTCGCCCCTCCCATCAGATGTAGCTCATTGACTCTGGCCCCCTCCTCTCCCTGGGTTTATCTCCTGCCACAGGACCCTCAATCCCCCTCCTTCTCTTCCCAGACCCCACTGGAGTTAATTCTACCATAAAGCCGTGGGTCATTTTTGGTCCCGAGAAGAAGAGTGCTTTTCATCTTTTGATTTTGTCCTTGTGGGATTGTGAGGCTTGGGGTCCAGAGCTAGCTGAATCCCAACCCCAAAGGCCCCTCCAGTCCCCCAGCCAATGCTGACTACAGGTGGAAAATCCCTGTCCTGTTCCTGCTGGCCACACCATTGCTGATCCAGGCCAGGATGACACTGAGCTGATGTGTGTGAGACGCAGACTCTCCTTCACTGCCTCCTTGATCTTGCCAGTTGCATTCTTCTCACTTCTGTCACCAGTTTCACATCATGAGCGTTAGACTGCTTCATTAGTTATGACGCATCAGAAAGGTATAATCATACCAATTCATGCTCAGTGTCATTTGCCCTCACTTAAATACCAAGTTTTTGCCTGTTGCTGAGATATCAAATGTGTTTTATTCTCTGGATATTACAATAAAATTTGAAACTGCCTTTTCTTAGTTCTGTCAAGAGGAGGGATCAAGGTTGTGGGTTTGTTTTGCTTTACCATTCGATTTCTAACTATCCTAATGTGTTTCTTTCCTGTAGAGAGCTTGTTATGAATTATTTTGTTAAATAATTGTTGTCTAATGTAAATCAACCTAAACGTTTAACCATTGCAATTATAAAATGCATATTTAAGCACAAATATTATCCATAGAAATAGTTGGGTTTTAAACAAATTTTTCTGTTTAAAACAAGTTTGTAAATACCAAGTATGTGATAAAAAAGGAGAACTGATTCTTCCAAGTGACTGCAAGTATGCAGACTGTCATTAGCATAGATGCAGCATTGGTAGCAGTGACTTATTTCCCTTTTAAAATATAAAAAGAAAAGAGAAAAAAATCTTTTGTAGTATATCTTCATCCATTAATCTCTAGAAGACCTCATAAACATGGTGGCAGATAGAGTAATTCTTATATTTCAAAAAAGGTCAATCAAAAAACAGATAAAAGGTAAAAGTACAGTCAATAAATAATCTTATAAGACTAAACATTGCACTCATCCTTTTCAAGTCTCTCATTAGTCATCTACGGTGCCCTCAATGACATTTTTAGTGTATTATTTCAAAGTTCTTCCTTTATTATTGAGAAGGGAACATTTTTAACTTATAAAGCTCCATCTGTAGTTGAGGTCTGGTTCACTATAAATGAGCAATTTCCCAGTGGACAAAACCAACTATGACAGGAACATTAATAATACCTTTGAACATCTACTGCCTCCCCCCCATTTTATTTTTTTGAGGAAACTCACTGTTTTATGGGGAAATGCTGAAGGAAAAAAAGAGGAGAGGGAAAGAAGAGGCAGGAAAGATTATTTTGTGGCTAAAGCTGGTTGAGTTATTATTGTTTAACATTCCAGCTTTTAAATTATTGCTTAAAATTACGAGCCTACACCCATTGTTTCAGTTTCAGTGGAAGGACTTGCATCTTTGCATAACAGGCCATTTTTTAAAGTACTGCATTTCTAAAGATGGTTAAAGGACTTAGGTAGCACTTTGAAGTGAAAAGACATTAGATAGCTTTTGGGAATTGTGTAAAAACCCTGGAAATGGCTTAGATAGCTATGTGATTTTCTAAGTTTCCTCTCTCTGCTCTTGATATCCAACAAACATTAAGTCTAATATAAGCATCTAATTTTAAAGGTTTGTCCCTCATGAATGTAGCATTCAATGTGTTCCTTCTGCATTGAAACCATTCACAATGAATTTATACAGCTATTGAATATGTTGCTGAAGACATGTATTCTTCTTTATAATCTAAGAATTTAAAAATCTTAATTTTGAAAAACTTTTAAATTAATTAAGTCACAGAGCCTTATTTTCAAAATGTCCCTATCTATGAATAGTTTCTCCTACTTAAAGTTACCATTTAGCTATAATAGTATTCATAGAATGTATTTGATCTATCCATATTTTATCTATTCACACAGGAGATCTGCTTTTCAGGTGTTTGATGGCAGTTTTACAAGTACTATAATGACAAATATCCAAATGTAAATGATTAATAAATCCATTACACAGTTTCATAAAAATAATCTGCTCAATGTATTAAAAGAAATGAAAAAAATTTAAGTTTGGGAATATAGAGGAGGACAAATACTTGTAAATAATTTGTTAAATGCAAAACTAATTTTCTAACCACTGTAAAAAAAAACACAAAGGAAGAAACACAGGGAATTCAGACAAAATAAGAATGTTCAAGGGAACTGAAGAGCTAATAGGAATGTAAAAGGACTGCAATTCTTTTTCTGAGAGGAAAAAATGGAAAACAGAGATATATATGAAATAATGAATGAACAAATAAGCATATATTAAAAAATAAACCAAAGAAATATCCTATCCTGGTTCTGGGATATAAAAACAAAAATATAATTAAATGGTAGAAGATTGAAGTAAATAAAATAATATAGTTCATTATGAAAACAAAGTCATCAAGACAAAGAAACTGAAAAGTATAAAATGAAGACTGGGCATGCGATTCCTAATGTAGATCAGTGGGCCACCATTTAACCCAGATGGTCTGCATGAAAGATTTGAACCAAGCTATCCTAGTCTAGAACTAGGAACATGAGAGAGAGCTCAGTAATCTCCTTATCCATTGTGTAGGATAACTCTATAAGGGAAGGTCCTGTCTCACATGGTACTTGATTTTGCCATCTGTTTATGGGGAGGCTAATCAAACTCAGACCAAGACAAAAAGAATAGTAGTATTTATTGTGTTCTGTTTCCCCTAATAAACTGTATAGACTTTTGATTTTCAAGAACTTTTGAGACTGAGGCTAAGTGGAAGAGGAAGCTATAAACATGGGAAAAGAAACATCAGTACACGAGACATTATGCAGGTGGCAGTATTTGGGAAATATTCTTATTAACAATATTTCTAATTACTAGCAGCTTAAAAAGTTTTGTTACTTGCAGAATTACATGTGTGAGAAGACAGTTTTGTATTTATCAACTATTTCTCTCTCTTTCCAGATAATGATCTGAAAACAGATGTTTGCAGAGTATTACATATCATACTTAGACATTATATTTCTGCTATTACCCAGATTTTTTCTGTACAATAAAACTAAGAAATGAAACAAAAATAGTTTTCAAAGTCTCCATCCATAACAGGCATACATGCTTGCTTTATAAAGATATTGGGAATGTCTGAAATCCTAAGTTCCAATGTGAATCATCTGTACAAGGTGACATCGTTGAGAACTTTTTAAGAGACCTGTGAACATGTGCTCTCTGAATCTTCATAAACTCAGTTCAGAGAGAATAAAAGCATTAGATTTAGAGCAGTAGCAACTGACCATGGCTGGGTTCATGCAGCATTAAAAACTATTTAGCTGTCAGCTCAGCCATGATAACCATCTATGTACTTCTGCTGAGTCCATGCCAATTGTGAAGTGGATTTCTTTCTTTGAAATTTAGGGATACTAACACAGATAATTAATTCATTATTATGAACTGACTTCACAACAGTTTAATTAAGACTGCAGGTCAGCCTCAGGGCTGACTATTATTATGGCATAGATGATAATTTAGAAGTTGAATAGCACTGATCGGGACATGCTAGATTAGACACTTGGAAACAGCCTCATTTTTATCACGGTGTTTGAAAATCTCTAGCCTGACTTCCAGGCATCATATGTGCAGCAAAGGCTTTCTGTATATAGGTGACTAAAGAACAATGTTTCAGAGCGGTTCTGAACAGCAGAATCCTTTAAGCATAAGTTTAAGCGCTCAGTAACTATAGAGAGGACAGACAACTTAAGCAAACACAGAAGGTGCAGGATTATAAGAAATTGTGATGGCTAACCACAGCACCCAGTTAAGAGAACAGTATTTAATCGTCTCGTTCTAAAGTTAAAACTGTCAATTTTTGAACCACATAAAAATAATTAAACATATTTATGTTAGAATCAGTTTGAAACATTCAAAAATGGAAAACATTTGTACTCCAAATGAAAATTATAACTATTATTGAGGAAGATTTTATTACAGAAGGAAATCAGAGTATCAGTTCCCTGTATATACCAGCTCCAGTCTCTGTGTGTGTATACTAGAAAGCTTGAACAGGAAGGGCCTTTCTTCACCAGATGATTGAAAATAACAGGTGATGAAACACGGGTTTGCTGTGACCATAAAATATAAACTTACAGAAAAAGTGAGCAGTTCTGTTTCCACTTGCTCTGTTGTATTCATTTGTTTCTGGAGCTTGATTGCTTGGGTACAGCAAAGAAACAATTCCCATGAGCTATTTTCTCATTTTGAGAACAGAGAGAAATAATATCAAGTGCTGCAAGGAAGAAAGGGTGACTAAGGCTGGGAGTTGTGAGGATTGAACATTCCTTGTAACCCTCTAGGGTCACTTCCCCTCTGAAGATACTTACCCCTAAGCATTCAGAATCTGTTGCTTTTAGTAAGAAAGCTTTCAATAGATTTATTTTCTGTAAAGAAGACTAAGGAAGAAAAGAATGTTTATTCTATTCTGTCTCACATGCCATCAATCAATTTAGAAGTCAAGTTTCAGTTACAGAAACCTTATTACTGATGATACTTGATTAAAAAATCCAAAGCAAATAAAGTCACACCAGACCAAACCAAACTTTGCTATATTCACTTGTAGGTCACAAGCTGAGCGGAGCTGGCAGTTAAAAAATGTCCTTCCACTTGCACACAAAGCAGATATTACCTGCAAATCACTGATATAATAAAAGTTGTACCCCCAACACTCTTTAGAAAGTAGTACTCCAGAGAAGAATAGAACTTTCAGCAAGAATTGTTTGTGTTCTGGGTGACATTTTTTCTACAAAAGAGCCTTAACTTTACTTCTCTGGTTTTTTTCCCACCGCTTTCATACAAGAAGTGGTGAATCGGCATATTTGTGCCATTCATTAAATATTGAAACCAATATAATCATTGTCTAATTTGCCAGAAAAGAAACCTTATTTTATAGAGTACTGGAATATTAGAAACTTGATATCACTTAATCACATGGTAGAAATGTAAATTAGGACGGAATGATTATGTGAAAGGTTATACAACTTTTAAAAAGATAGTTATTTAAGAAAAAATGTTTAGAAGTGTTTTGTTTATGCTATTGTTTACAAATTCATTAAAAATTTGAACAACCAAAAAATAAGATCTAATTTGAAGTGTTTTGAGTTTTTCCTGGTACATATCTGAGTTTTTACCAGTTCCTGCGGCTGTTTGAAAACCCAGAGGCATGTAAGACTGGTCATGTATCTGTGTACTTGAAATATAAAAATTATTTTGTAGACTATTAAGCATCTGCCCTTAATTTCATAGATATCACACTCCAAGGATATACAGCAAATAACCTGTGTATAAAGCTTTGATCCTCTTCCTGATCAGGCTAGCTTTACTATTGATTCCTTATTATACTTTATTTAACATAAACGTTGTTACATAAGGTGGTTAAAGTTGCTTAATGAGCTAACCGATTAGGGAGAAATGAAATTGAGATCACTTTGAACCCAAAGAACCAAAAATTATGAGTTTGGGGTCCTGGAGAAAAAGAGTAAGGCACATTTCTTTAATTAACAGGATATCTGGGTAGAAAAGATATTAACTGCTCAACAACTTTGATTTTTTCATGGAACTGGAACATGAAATGAACTCATTCTCAGCCTTTACTTATGCCCTTGACACTGAGTAGAATTTGCCCTATGGCAGATTGAAAGCCCCTTAAAATAACACAGACAAAATTTCAATTGTTCGTTATTTTTAGTATGAGATCTGAGTAGAACTACTTAATCAAATAAAATTATAGAGAAGGGGACAGACCAGAAAAACTGTGTTTTAAAGTATAAAAGGGAAGTTTCCTTATGACAGTCATTATCACATTCATTTCTGTTTTCCATTTTTAAACCAATTGGACCTAATTAAATTTCACAACTTTTTTACACCTGAATACACTAATGGCGCTAACAAAATAAAGGTCACAGCTAAAATCTTTGCAATAGAATGATAAGCAGAGTTAGCAGGGAAAATGTTTACAAATAAAATCTTCATGAAACACCTTGTAAATTTTTCCGTTGTTATCTCTGTCAGAATGCCCTAAACCTTAATATTTATATTAAGAAAGGTATAATAAAGACTTCAACAACAATCCTTGCTCTGTTTTCTGCACTATCAGATTATAAATAGTCCCAGTCACTGTCTCTGCCATCTTGCCTTGTACTGTATGCAGTCATATAACAGCTGAGCATTCAGCCAATTAAGACAAATTCAGGAGGGAAAATAACTTAAAATTGAAGTATTGCTAATACTCAGCATATTGATATTTGACAAAATTGTGGCAACCTTCTATGTACATATGCAAAACACTGAATTAATCAGAGGGGACATACATGCTGCTCTGTTGTTGTGGCAGAAAACCTGTAGAAAATGGCCCTTGTTTACCTTTAAGTGCCATTATAATAAATAGGACATGATGTAGAGAACTGAAGAAAAATAGAAATAAAAGCTAGCTTGAAAACTAACTGTATGTTTTAATATTTTCTTCCCTTAGGAAGATTGTTCTCCACTGGTAATTCATGCGGAAAGTATAATTAGGTTAACATTTTTGTTTTTCAGCACTCCTGTCACAAGAATATGGATGATTCACATCTGAAAAGAAAATCTTTATTTCTAATATTTGCTTTTAAACATTTTTTTCAGTCTTAAAAAGTAGTTTGAAACAGAATATCTGTAGCAATTACAGTGGAATTATAATTCTCACTTAAGAGACAATTCAGACTATAACCCCTACATATCTGTTAACCACTGAAAATCTATCTGGAAAAAACCTTGGAATTTCAAGTGAGAGTACGTGTCTTTAAGACAGTATGCCTCAGTATGGTCAGTTGTTTGAATTATGCACATTGATAAAAAATAATGTAATTCTCCACTGATACATCTCTAAACATAAATTCTTAATTATGTTCTATAACATTCAAGTGGGGGATTTTAATTCTTAATGATACCTTTTTTTCCTCTTCAGGAAATAAGAGTAATTTCAGCTTTGATCCAGGCTCCTATATTCATCCTCCTAAGGTATAAATTCAAGCTACTAAACTGAAGTTCACATTGCAGACAACCTGTCATATGTTTTTGATTTTTAAGTTTTCATTTCTTATCTTTAAATTTTTATTTTTTTTCTTTTTAAAAGTTTTAAATGTTTTTTTTTTCTTCTTGAATGGCCTTCAGCATTTCTGAACAGTTAGGAGGCTGTTGTCTGCTTCCCTAGTGCTCAACTTCAACTTTTCTATTGTCATTCAGTTACAGCTGTGGCCATGCCTGAAGTAATCTCCTTGTTTCTGTATGAGATTATTCCAGGTTGAAGGCGGCTTTCACTTCATAATTATCACAAAAAATTCAGTGTGTTGTTGCCATATAACAGAAGGGCACATCACACCTGTGCTGTCTCTGAATAGCCACGTAACTAATAGCCAATATACAGGGAAACGACTTCCCAAAGCAGAGGAACACTAACCAAAATCAAAAAGTGCCTCATCCTCTAAAAGATGGTCCACTGGTCATTATGGAAAATCTATGGAAAATTCCTAGCTCAGTACCCTTCGAGGTGTCTGCTTGACATCACAGGTGTCTGCATACAAAAGCAAAGCACAATTTTGACAGAGTTTTTCTCACGAGTTTTGACATATTCTGGATTTATAGTGGAATAGTGGAACTATGTTTACTATGTTATGTTAACATAACAGAAGATGTTGGAAGAGGATATAATATTGACATAGGTCTCTCTGTATTTTTTATGCCAATCAGGCACTCTCTTTGCTGTATAGAATCTGTTGATGTATTAGTTCTGTCAGACCTTTTGAACTGCTAACACTACTCATGGGATTCATCATATCCAAATCTAGCCTTTTCTGTTAGAAGAATATTTCATTCAATCAAAAATTTTCTGATGGCACTGTTAAGGTTAATGGGAACTCAAGTAAAGTCCTGAAAAAGAGAGCTAAAATAGGATTTTCCCCCTTAAACATGATACTCAGTTTTTGTTGAAGTTTTAGTGCTTCAGAAAATAATACAAGTTATCTGACAAATTGTCTTTAATCTTTCATGTACCCCATTAAAAAAAGTTAAAATTTAGCTTTTGGTATTAATAAAGGTGATGATAATCTTGCCAAAGATTTTTGAGAAGATGAAAGTAATGTCTCTAGCACAATGACTTATATCAGTGAATGTAAACCAAAATAGGGTAGTGGCAAATATTCAATTCTCAACTGCTTGAATTAGATTTACTTTTGCCTAATGCCAATGAAAATAAAATAATAAGGATCACAGGGTTCAGAGGATAAATCTCTACTCAGACTAGATTCCCTACTGTATTGCCAAAGTTGAGGGTGGTGTTATTCTATAATTCAATTAACAAGCTAAAATGTTATAAAAAATAACGACAACAAGAGAAAATGATTCAATATTCAGGTAATGGCGAAGAAAAAGCTTTAAGCAGCAGTTTGTTGAGTAACAAATTATAAATTCAATGGAGTATATTTTAAATAAATCTGAGTAATAATTTCAGAAATGTGCTGGACATGAACCTTACTTCAGATGAAAACTAATATTTTGCTCAAAGTAGTTTTTTGGTTTGTTATTAGTGACACTAATTGCCACAGAAACAGTTTCCCTAATGAAGAAATTTAACTTTGAACAATTAACCTGTTAAAAACTGTTAATACATTTAATTCATTAGCAAGTGTTGCACTTAAAAGTAAAATTCAAATTATGTATATAGTAACAAGGAACTTCCTAAGTGATCTTTAAGTAAAAATAATTATTGTGTTGTAAGACAACTTGCATAATAAATATAAAATTTGCACTGCGTTGTAGTGTAAGTTATAATTGTAAAAATGCATGGGCTAGATGATGAGTATTATCTTTAGAAGAATAATTATGCTGTCAATAAGGGATAGAGTTTAAAAATCCTGCTTTACATTACATTGCATTTTATTGAATAGAAGTACTTTAAGAGAAAATACACACCTAGCATGTGTTAAGAATCATTTGATACATAAACTGAGGGAAACCTGAAAATAATTTTAAATAATTTCCATATCTCCTCATGATTATGAAAAAAATTTTGAGAAGGATGAGTTAGCATTGCTGCAGTCTGAAATGGATTAGGATAGTAAGTGGGGGAAAAGTGGTAAGAGAAAGTGTACCAATTTCAAGTATTAGGCTTATCACTGTAACAAATCTGAAACATTTCTTTTTCCTGCCTCTTTCTCCTGCCTCTGCAGCACGAGTGTCTGCAGGACATGCACCCATAGGAGTACAATCACTCAAAAAATTCAGGCAAGCTGGGTGCACAACCAGCACAGCAACCCATTTCAGATTGCAAACAGTGTCTAAGTTACCCTGCTCTGTGTCTCGCAGCAGGAGAAATTTGGTTTCTCCAGACTCCCAGCTGGATGTATCAACCCTCAGAAAAATCTTTTATACATTATTTGTGCACATAATAATGAGTTATCCCCTGCAATGGAGCACTGCTGTCTT
>VWYI01034633.1:0-20267 GCA_013399455.1 Anthoscopus minutus
ATCGATATTCATATTTTAATAAATCAGGATGAACAGTCCTCTTACAGTCTCTTTTGTGCAAATGTGGGGATTTAAGGCCTCTTTGTTCCGGCACACTGTTCAAACGTATTTATTTTCTTTCTTGGGCTTCTGTTTTTAACCATAACTCAGAGAAAGCCAGAGCCCAAATGGAGTGTCTGACTGCAGTTCCCAGACAAGCCCAGCCACAGTGTCACTTGCTGTGACAGGAAGGTGGTGACACACAGCTCTGCAGGTCCCAGTTGCCTTGTTATCTCCATGGGGCTGGTTCCACCAAAGTCCACTTTTACTCATCAGAGGGGCTCCATCCAGCTATCTGTCATGTCAAGTGCTGTTCATTATTCTTCTTCCTTCTGGACCACTTTCAGTTCCTCAAACACTCATGAAAGCATCCCTGAGAGGACAATAGTTACAACTGGTGTTTGTTTTCTCCATTTCTAAGACAACTTCCCAGAAAGAAACTCCACTCAGCTATTGTCCCTCTCACTAAGCCTGTGCTTGAGGCCTCTTGGCTGCTGAGCTGTTCCACTCCAATGTGTCAATGCTCCTTCCTTCTTGAAAAGAAAAGGAGATAAGTTGCCTCATTTCCTCTCCATTTATCTTTCATGTTCAAAAGGGCTTGTGACAACATGACTTGAAAGGAAAAAAATAAATCAAAGTCACCTTCTCCCTGTGCTGTGTTTGTACAGCAGGACCACGTGATGTCTGGGCTCAGAAAGGCAGCTGGGCAGGTTATTATCAAGAAGAGGAAATTTATTCCTGAGAATTTATTGGGAAATGGGTTGGTGAGAGCTCTCCTGCTGGTTCATAGGGACCCAGCGCCTCTGGAGGCCTTCACAGCCCTCCATGTACAGACACACCAAACTGACCTGCCTGTACACCAAGACCTGTGGCTACACATTCCCAGCCAGAAAACGTTCAAGGCTTAGCGTTATATCCATGGTGACAGTGCTTCAGTCAGTGCATTTAACAGTTTGCTTTCATCTCTCTTGCCTTTGTACAGCTGGTTATGGAGCTCCAGTTTTGTGAGTCTCAGCTCTTCCATCAGATGTCTCTATGAAGCTCTCCCCATCAATCCAATCTGAGATCCTACCACTGTGGATGATGATACATTCTCTCTTTCTGGAGAAGAGTATGTTTCACTTGTTTGTATCAAAACTTGAATTCTTCATCCTTCTGTGTTTTGCAAAATGCTTTATTTATGGCACTATGGAAAAAAGCAGCCCTAAGAATGCAATGTGCAACAGTTGTGTGGTAAGGATTTTATTTGGCAAATTTATGTATATCAAATCACATTTTCACTTTGTGAATGCAGAAGTAATCACTAGTAATGCAACTTTACACATATTTAGCCCCTGTCTAGCAATGCTCATTTTGAGTCTCATCCAAACCTGAATTCCTCCAAAGGCTGCCTGCATTTCCTCACTAGAGCTACATTTCAAGCCATTCTTCAAAGGTGGCTTAAAGGCAGACTGTGGCTTTCTGAGAAACAAATACAGGGAAAACCACATAAACCCATTTTCTGTCTTCATTTGGGTTGATGGGATTTCCTCAGCCTGATATTAAAGATGAGCCCTGAATTTCTATGAAATATTTTCTCACTTAACAGGATATAGTGGGGCTTCAAAACACCTTGAAAGAGCTTCTGAATCCATAACAACCTTTCAGAGATTTTTCTACTCCTTATTACTACTCCCAAAGACCTTTACTATACAATCAATCATCCCTTCCAACAAGATGCTACTCAGGCTGTGTGGTACTCATGCAACAGCCGAACTTTTTACTACCCTGAAACACTTTCTCTGCTATTTTCCCTTTCAAGCATCCCTGAGCCAGCTGTTTCACGGCTTTGCGCAAACCCAGCAGCTTCACACAAACAGCTTCATACAACAGGCTCTTGATTAAGGAAAAAGCAGAGCAGTGAAAAGCATAATAGAACAAGAATGACTCAGAAATTCTGGAAAAGCATATTCACAAAAGCCACCAATGCAATTCATGAGGTTTTTATAATTTCCAGTGAAAAAACACACAGACAGTGTTGAAAAAATGCCATCTTATGGTCTCTGCTCTATTCTGAGCTTTACTAGCAGAAGTGCTCCAAACCTTCATAAACAAGTCAGTCAGGCTGAACCTTCTGGCTCCAAAGGTTTGGGCTTAAATGGAATCGGGACTTTTTTTTCACCATCTCAGAAATGCTGAGGTCAGGACAACAAAACACAGGCCTCAGATTTAACATCCTGGTTTCCAATTCTGCTAGTAGGCAGATCCCTCTGAGGGACATGTGCCTTAGCCAACAGCCACAAATCCACAGTTCAGGAGATGACAGTCGTCTTACAATCCCTTTTGAACAAGAAATGAGGTCAGGTCCTTCTGTTGTAATTATTTCCCCTTTAGAAGGACCTCTGGCACTAAGAAGATACACACATTGAAAATTCAAAGGTATTTTTCAAAATTACTTTTGCTGCCACTAGTGTAAGGCAACTCCTCCTGTTTCCAGAACAGCTGGCACCAACCATCAGTTGCCAGATGGGTGCTCAGCACCTCTGAAGCCAAGCCCAAACTCTAAATGCCAACTGACGTTCTAAAAATTACAGGTTTTGTTTGGCTGTATCAAAAATATCTGCTTAGTGTGCTTAGGAAGAACCTGCTGAGAGAAACATAAAAGCATCAGGTCATATCTTACTCAAGAATGCCTAGTACAAAGCAACACCAACAAAGTCAGAGGAAATCATGCAGCCCTAGCTTCCAAACTGAGCAGACACCCTGACAAGCCTTTTAAACTCCTAATCTCTCAGGGTTCCTGATTTGTAAAATACTGTATCTTGAAATTGAAAGAAAACACAGAAAAGTAGTTAAGACACACCCACGATACAGAAGTAAAACTTTCCTGAGCCAGCAAACATGGTTTGGTTTTTTAAAAAAGGTATTTAAAAGAAAACAGAAATCTCTTAAGTGCATTTGATCCACTTTTTTTTGCAAATCTGGTCTGGCAAAATAATTTTTAAACATACATTCTTCTTTGCTTGTCTACTGTATATAAATCACATATATTCTGATTAACATTATTTAGCCCAGAATAATTACAAATCAGAGAGATGCCTAATAAGCTCATCTTCGAACTCTGCAGAACTAAAAGAAGATCCCAATCATATTTTATGAATATAGGATGGCATCAGCTGACAAATATATGGCACTATCCATTTCATAGTGGTTGCAAACAAGAGCCACATGAATTAATATTATGGGCTTGTCTTTGCATTATTCAGGATGATGTGGCTTCTGAAGGAAAGTAAGGAGTGTTCTGGAATTGTGAGACTGTGAAGATAAATAAAAATTAGTCATAAACAATATGGTAAAGGAAATAGAGAATATAAGCAAAACTTATACTGGTAAACTGCGTTTTACCAGTAGCAGACACTTCACTAGAAGATTCCTTAAGGTTATTCTGAATCAAACAGCTGCTACAAAAAGTAACAATTAATCGATACACTTGGATTTACAACTAGAATTGATAAAGAAATATTTTCAGTTACTATAACCATATTGTTTTAGACTTACTTCAGACAAAAGCTATTTTAACAGGAAAACCCATTTTAGCCAACAGCTGGAAAGCTCATAGCCTTATTCTGGAAGGAAGAGGGACTGTTACTTTTTACAGATGTCTCCATTCTCATCATCCAAACAGATTAAAATTTCTGAATAGAGATATGGGCCCCATCTGAAATGCAGCTTTCACATCCTCCCAAGGCTGTGCACACTAACACTCCTGGCACTGATTCAGCCAAGGCAACCAAACACAGCGGCCACAGAAACTTGACACTGTGCAGCATCCTCAAATTCAGCCTGAGTTTTGGGGCAGCCCATCATCCCATCCAAAAGCAGAACTCCAGACACTCAGCTGTTAGAGAGGCTGGATTTTATTTAAAAGCAGCTCTTTTGCAGATGGTAACAATCGAACCCAGCCAGTGGTTCCCTCCACTGCTCAGCTGCAACACCTATGAGACCCAAGTTCAGGAGCACCCCCTAAGGCAAGCATGAATTTTGTTTATGATCACAAAAGTAACACCTGCCAACACCAACTGCTACGGAAAGAGCAACTTTTCAGTTGACCACACTTCCTGCTGCCTGAATATTTAAGGCCTGTGAAGGAAAAGCCATGTAGCAAGAGATGAGTAACTAACAAACCACAAGCTCTTGCTTGAAATTACCATGTAGTATTTACACTCTTAGCCACACACCGGTGTGGGGTGTTTGTTTATGCTGGTAACTCTTTTGTCTCCCAGTGTGGTATCAGCTTTAGTCACTCCCGTTTTGGTATGGGATGTGCTGATACACTTTGTGTTTTTTCCACTTGTAAGGGAAGTCGTTGCTGAGTTCACATGGAACCTTCCTCCTTCATTCACTTGCAACTCACCTTCTTCCTCGAATAAACCCAGTGTTGCCTCAGTTTTTGATGTCACCACAATGTGGCCACAGCTCCTAAGGGATCACCATGAACTCACCAAGCCCAGTCTCCAAATTCTTCCCCAGAAGCTTATTTTGTTGCAGATCTTGGGAGTGTGTCATATCAAATATAGCCTCAGTTTTGTCCTGGGCACTCTTCCTCCCCCCACTGCTTCCCTTGGGTTGGGTAGGACATCATGGAAACAGAATACTAGAATCACTCAGGTTGGAAAAAACCCTCCTAGACCACTGAGTCCCCACAGTGTCACCAGCCCAGAGCAGTGCCATGTCTAGGCCTTCCTTGGACACCTCCAGGGATGGGGATTACAAACGTCCCTGGGCAGCCCCTGACAATGCCTGACCATCCTTTCCATGATGTTAAATCTGAACCTTCCCTGACACAGCTTGAGGCCATTTCCTCTTGTCCTGTCAAAAGGACAGCTTTATTCCAGAGGAAGTGTCCAAGGCCCAGTTGGACAGGGCTTGGAGCAACCTGGAATAGTGGAAGGCATCCCTGCCCTTGGCAGTGGGTGGAACAAGATGAGCTTTAAAGATCTCTTTTAATCCAAGTTATTCTATGACTGACCTTTTCTCCTCCAGAAGCACCATAAAAGCCACCATCAGCTTTGATCAGCTGACAACCTGGAGCATTCTAAGGCTCCTCCTTGCAGCCCTGACATCCCTCCCTCATCCACACTCACAAACCATCACACACTTCTTGTGTCAGTAATTCTGCTGCTACTTCCTGGGCTCAGAACAAACACAGATGGAGCAGAAGCAGCAATAATTAAAGTTCTTTTCCTTTAAAATCACACCTAAAAATACCATCTTCTAATCAACCTCATATGGTACATATTCCATTCATTCTAGAGCTCTGAAAGTTCATGGTATAATGAGCTGGTAATAGCAGGAACTTGATTTATATTTAAAAGCAGGTAAATATCACCCCAGAGAATCAGATCTATGTCTGCTGAAGAATGTAAAGCTGGACAAAACATAGGTCACTTAGAGGAGAAGCTCACACATGGCTCCTGCCACCTTCTTTTTCTGATTTAGAGAAATGCTGAGTGCCTGAGCACAGCAAGAATCTGGCTGGAAATTTGGGGAGAGCATCAAAACTGTCAGTTCCCAAGAAAATTAGACACCAGGTTTGTCAAGCCTCAAATTAACAGCCATAACTCTGTGCATGAAATCAAACAGCAGCAAGATAAGTTAAGCAGTGCTTGCACAGTGCTTTGTAGCTTGACAGGTGCACAGGAAATATCAGATAGAAAGAAAAAATACCCAAGCAATGAATCTGGGGCTTCCTACTGAATGAAGCAGTAGAAAAACACACCAAATATAAGCCTTTGCATCCTGGTCTCAGCATCAGCATGAGCATCAGCAGTGAGTTCAGGGCTTCCAATTCATGGAACTTTTCCACTCACACTCAAGCCTACAAGGTACAAAGTTGTTTTTGCTTTGCCCACAGCAGTGAATAGCTGCTGGTATCCATGGGCTTAGCAGCTTTTTCTAGCCTGCACAGAAGGCAAACTCAGAAACAAGGTTTAGTGCAGCAGGAGAACATGGGTAGTGGCTGGAAACCTCCTTTCCCCCTCACCTCCAGTTTCCCTTATTCTACCTCTATGGCCTCCAAACCCTTCCCTTCCCTTCCCTGCAGGCCATGCCCATGCTGCTCAAAAGAACATCCAAAGAGAGGAAAGCATGTTTTCTTTAGCTAAATTCACAAAAACGAATCCCCCAAAAACCAAACAAAAACGAACAAACCAAAACCAACAAAAAACACAAACTAACAAACCCCCCAAAATACAAAAGCGCTCATCCATTTTAGCTCCAGTTTTTTCAAAATGGCAATTGGGGCGGATGCTCAGCATGGAAACTTTGGTCTGGACAGCTGAAGGCTGGCAAAGCCTCATCTGCAACTGCAAACATTGGAAAGTGTCTGGCAGACTAAATCACAGTGATTATTACTTTACAGAATATCCTTAAAGAGCAAAAAAGCCTTTTTGTCCTTTCTTTTGCACAGACTCTGCCATTAAATATTTGCCTAGGGATGATGTAAACTTGCTTTTCCTCTAGTGTGACCACTACAATATTGGAATATCAAGTGAAAATATATAAAAATTCTCCATATCATGCTCAGTAAAAGCAATCTGGTCTTTGGACAGTGTTCACTTACGGTATTTAACATCCCTAATCCTGCTCCAAGACTGGTGTCTCCAGTTACCAATGTCACAACAATGCCCTGCAGAGAATCACAGCACAAACAGCAACGGTGGTTTCATGCAGAGGAAGAGAAATACCACATAAGGCTTTAGAAATGCCTTCCTGAGACAGGAGATGAGAGGGATCGAGTGAGATGGATACTGAGTGGTGGGATGGTGCTTGGCATATTCCGTAAATGTGAAGCAGCAATACCTGTGTACCTCTGAAAAGAGCAAGGAAAAGCTCCTTGGCAGGCAGCAAATTTCCAGAAATTGCACGAGGGTAATTTTTTTAGCTGAGGTCCCAAGCACAAGGAACCCAAAATCAGCAGTAAATGGGCTATCCCAGGAAATGAGCAGGACCTGGTATGCATGGCCAGAGGTGGCCTCCGAGAGCTGCAAAACCTGCACCAACTTAAAATTTAAAAACATTTTTCAATTAAGTAGTAATTTCATATAAAAGGTTACAATCCAATATAATAAAGTAAATAATTTGATGATGGTTCAAATAAAGCATAAGCAAAACTGACCAGAGTACGTGGGTGGGATTCTCCCCTACTTCATGAACGACAAACAAAGGATTCCAGACACTTATATACTGTATGCTAAAACATATTCATCAATATTGTTTTATAAATCTCCTCCTAGTTTCAATTCCTAATATCTACGTCACTATACTATACAGCACATGCCCTCACTGTTGCTAAGGGGTCTTCTGTACTTTTTGAGGTCTTTTGGATGAAGGCCAAGGTTTTTTCAGCTGTCCTCCAGACCACCTGGCAGGTAGCACATGCACAGTAAGCTTGGTGCTGTTAAATAAGTACTATGTTCCAATTAAACCTTATTTATTACATAGATAAGACCACTATTTTAGACTCTTCATCTGGAGTCATCCCAACTTCTTCCTTCTCAAGGTCTGTCCTGCTCTGGGAGATGTCCCAATTCCATCTTGATGCCAACTTTGGTTTGGGAGGTTTCCTGACTTCGACCATCCTAAGGCCAAGTCCAAGTCCAACATCATGTTTCTCACATGCATCATTTACAAAGAAATCCATCTGCTTCATAACACTAATCACATATATTTTTTCAATTATTTTTCCCAAAATATTGCTACAATTACAATTTAATCAGCATAAATCACATCCATATATCACAGTTTTATAACATACAGAAGCTGTAGGTACTTTTTTCAAAGGTTGGATGTGAAAGCATTTAGTAACAGGCTGAAAGATCTGGGATTGCTCAGCCTGGGATAGTGGGAGGTGTCCCTGTCCATTACAGGGGGTAGCACTGGATGGGCTTTAAACTCCCTTCCCACCCAAACCATTCCATGATTCCATGGTCCTGGGTGCTTAAGAGTCCAGCTGGTCCCCAGCACATGTGTCAGTCATTGACTCTGCCTGCTGGGATCCATCAGCAGGGTGCAGCAGGAGCTGCTGCAGGGGCTGTCCCTGCTCCAAGGCTTAGCACAGACTGCATCTCCTGATCCTGCCACAACCTGCTCCCATGTCTTCAGTACCCTGGACCTTTGCTTTAGGTTCGCCTGCTTACTCAGTAAAGAACCAGGAACAAGGATTACCTTGTGATGTCTGTGCCACACTCCTTGTGAGGACCTACACATCCCCCATACAAAATCCCACATGGAACTGAGGTGTAAATGACCTTTTCTGCAGGTTCCCTGTTGCAATGCATGAGAGCCACATGCAATATATGCCCTGACACTAGAAACACTACACAGAATGGAACCTGTAAAAAACACCAGCATTTTGGGGAGCTATGAACAGACTGCCTTGCAGCATTATCAAAGGTCTCCTTACAAGCTCTCTGTGGTTTGAAAAGGCATCACTGATGTCAGTGGTGTCGGGGAGAGCCCACAGACTGCCATGGGCAGCTTTTCTCAGCAGAAACCACTAACGGGAGGATGTTCTGTGCTCACTCTCTAAGCAGTGACATGAAAAAGCCCAACCTGGAGATCAGCTGACACATTCACTTTGCAAAAAGCTCCAAAGCAGAATTCCAGAATTCCTTCTGAAGGACAGATAATGGCTTGCTCCTGGAAAGGTACAGAAAGTGGGCAGCAAGCCAAAACCTGCTGCTCTTCCACGGAGCAGTTGAGCTGCTGCAGCCCGTGGCTGCCACAGCGACAGCCCTGGAGCGGCTTGGCTGTGTGGCAGTCCTACAGCAGCACACACAGCTCCAACCTAGGGGTGGCATAGCCTAGGTCCCTCTGAGCCCCCGGGGTGTGACCAGGCACCTGAGCAGCACCCACCCAGCACCACGGCAGCACTCCAACAGCTGTCATGGTGCCTCCTCCATTCACATCCCAAAAACTACTCGGGAGACATGGGACTGCTGGGCACCCAACAGGGAGTGCACAAAAGCACTGTGTCATTCAATAGCGTGGGTGTCATCCCTGGCACTGCTCACTCCTAAGGAACCACGGGGTGCAGGCCATGGCACAACTACAGGCTTAGAACCAATCTCATCACAAACAGCACCCAAAAGGTCACTTGAATCTCAAGTTTCAGCTTAAAATATTTACTTAGAAAATAATTACTCTACTGATCTCACTCGTTTCCTAAAAGAATTTCAATCATACAAAAACGATCTACATACCTTTGAAAAGTATATTGCTTTTAACCTCTTACTCATGCACTCAGAAGACCCCAAGAGTCAGCCTCGCTTTTGTTTTCTGCTTCCTGCACTGCAGCTAAGACAACTCCCTAGCTTTAAAAAACGTGTAATGAAAGTTGCAATAACTACATAACAACTTTGGTAGTA
This sequence comes from Anthoscopus minutus, assembly GCA_013399455.1. Lineage (NCBI taxonomy): Eukaryota > Metazoa > Chordata > Aves > Passeriformes > Paridae > Anthoscopus > Anthoscopus minutus. The sequence goes on from VWYI01034633.1 coordinate 9,447, forward strand.
CTACAATGACCTAAATATTTTGGCTTAAAGCTTCAGTACTAGCCAGTAGTTGTAAGAGCAACTACTTCGTCAGACCTATTAACAAATATAATAGAAGCACGAAAATTAAAGGCTTATGAATTCAAGATATAACTCTTAATTTAAAAATTAGATAAACAAAAGTCTTTTTAGAGAAAGTAAAGTCTTAGGTTATCTATACCAAAATAACTGTGAGTGTAGAATCAGTAGCAAACTTTTTAAAATATATATAAGACTACTAGAAAGGCACAGGACAAAGATTTTAGGAGACCCAGGCAGGCCCTTTCTCCACAGAAGTTTGAGCCATTTGCAGAAACTTTAATCCTGCTTTGATGTAAGAGTTGGCCTTGTTTCATCACTGTCCTTTATCTGCAAAAGCAAGTAAAATGCTTGCAAGTATGTTCAAAAACTTTAAACAACTTTTAATTGCTCTCAAAGCGTGAAGAGAACAGTATGGTTATTCCATGCAAAGGAAAAAGCTGTACTTTAAAAGCACATTCCTTATGAATATCATCCTTCCCCACCTAGACACTGGCTCGGTAGTTGCCACTGCCCAAAGGCACCACCAACAAAGCTGCTTTCATCATCTCAGAGCTTGCTTTTTCTCCCTTTCATACCAATAAAATGTCTGTCAGGTGCAAAGATTGTCTTACAATTTGTGGCCAAGCTGCACTAATTTGAGAACTTCCAGTATTCAAGATTTTGGTAAACATCAAGTAAAAAGGCACAGCACACTTACACTGGGTCACTCAATTACAGATTTGGGGCAAGGATGGGCCCATTTCTCACTTTTTCTATTGAGATATTCTTTCCACTGATCCCTGTGCCTAATTCAACACTGTAAGTAGCTTCTTCCACAGTGACAAGAAAAGCATTTTCTTCCCTCACACTACCCAAAGAAAGACCAGAGAAAAGCCACCTTTCATTTTGCAGACCCAGTGATGCAGCACATCAGTTTTAGGGGCAGTTCTTGTATGGGTTGCTTTGGTGTAGGTGCTTGAGATGATCCTGCTGAACAGGCACAGAACCTAACACAGCTCTGGGACACAAATTGGGTAACTGGAATTTCTAGGTCTAGGAAAACCTCAAGCCATATACAGACAGTAAATGGCGTGTGATCACAGACAATACTTCTACTGACAAATTAACGAAGGAAAATTGAAAAATTTTACCTCCTGCTCTGATTAGGGAAATCTTGACCATGCCTGTTGCAAGATAACATGGCTGGAAACTTCCAAAATTGCTTGTGAAGCTTTTGAGAGAAGTTAATAATGGACTATTTGAGCAATGGGAACAGAGCAGAGAAGGTATATCCAGTCTTAGTCTCCCAAAGCTGAATCAGAAAGTTACCAAGGACAATAAATTCTGTTCATGTGGGTGGCAAATATATTTTTCATCAATCACATCCCAGGATGCCTTTTGCTTGCATTCAGTCAAAAGGTAAGAAAAAGCACTTGGCCCCTTGAATTAAAGGCCAAAAACCCAAAGAGAAGCTTCCTGTCCTTTCCAGCACAGGCAGGTACCATTTATCAAAACAATGGGATGAAAGTCTGCTACTGGCTCCAAAAGCAACAATCTCTCTGAGCACTAAAACTTCTCAGAAAATAAGTAAAGCCAAAAGGATTTTCCTTTAAAAATCGTATTTCTTACAGTCTTCAAGAACTTGGAAACTTTGCGAGGTGCATATATTAGAATCTTACATACTTATTGAAATCTGAATTTCCTGTGAGTTTTATTTCTTCCTTCCATGGGTATTTATTCCTATTTGGATTACACTAGATGGTACTATTGTGAATTCTGGATTTAATACATGCTTCTGAATGAAAATATTATACTCTATCCTCTTCCTTAGATTTTGGGAGTTGCAGATAAATACAGTCAGCTTTTCCCATAAACCTCACCAGATGAAAAGGAAAAGCAGCCTCTAAGAGCTACAAACTAGATGCTTATATTAAGTCCAGAGAGACCCCACAATTGTAGAATTTGGTTGGAATGACCTTAAAGCCCAACTCATTCCATTCCCTGCCAGGAGCAGGGACACCTTCCACTAGACCAGGAAGTTGCTCCAGGCCCTGTGCAACCTGGCCTTGGACACTTCCAGGGATGGGGCACTCCTGCTCTGTACAATGCCACAGCCATCCTCACCTACAGAAAATGGAAGAGAAAATTTCTGGAATACAGAACAACTCAGCTTGGAACAGGCTGGCAGCAAGGGCAGGGAGTGCAGAAAGACTTGTATAGAACCATGCTGTACTTGCAGTCACACACCAAATTAAAACCAGAAGGGTAAGTGACAGTTTAAAGAAAATCCAACATCCAGTCTGAGTGGATGTCCAAGAAAAGGCCAGCTTTTCCACAATTAATTCCAAGCCATTCTTCCATCTTAAAGCACTCCTCCTGCCAGCTCTGTGCACACTGCCTGAGACTTTCACTCCAGAGCTGTATCAGGTGCTTGGGTTCTGTCCCTCCGAGTCGGTGGGACTCATCTCCGTACCACCACTGAAATTTATTCAGCTGGTTTCCTGGAAAGCTAATGATCCATCTCCTATCTTGTCTTTCAAGTAAAGGGTAAAGCAGGCTTCTCTTCAGCCTCTAAAATGGGCCAGAATAGGAGTCTCTCTGCCTTTTCAAGTATGCTGTCTTGTAAGAACACACCTACTGCATGTGATCATTGTTCAAAATCTCGATTTAATTAACATCACACTGAAATTCCTAAGTAAAACATATGGCTAGAAAGAAGTTTCTTACAGACATTAAGCAATAGCTTTCACTGTCACCTCGAAAGAATAACATCTGGAAGGTCTGCCTGGAAAAGCTTCCTAAACAATGAGGAAATCCAGCGTGCATCCTGGGTGCCACAGGGTCACAGTCACTGTGCCCTGTGCTGGGGGAGGAAAGAGATGGAGAAGAAGCTAAGGAAGAAACTGCATTGAAACAAACAAATCCAAAGAAATTCAAAGCAAATGATGACAAAGCCTAATCCTCTAGACAGATGTCTCTTTACACAAATGGGTAGCCAGGATATGGTCAAGCATACCAGGTATCTTTAAGAAAAAACAACCTTCAGAGAAGTCAAATTTTTCATATGCTGAACTTTTTTGGAGATGCACCTGTTGAAATTACTGGTGTTTAGTGCTTGAAAGCTTTCCCCTTCTGCAAATTTAAAAAAAATTAATGCAGATATGACACATGACAAAGCAGAGCTTGGTCACCTACTACTTCCACTGCTGAGATGGCAGAAGTGGAAAACTATCAAGACTTTAAGGGGCATTTTCATCTTTGCCTGCTGTAAGATCCTTGTCCTTGATTGTTTCTTGTGTGCTGGTAGGGACACTAAGCAACACTTCTCCATAAGCAATGATCACACCTCCAGCACAATCAGGACATACCACTAAGCTGCTTTAGAAGGCACTTTCAGCTGATTCCTGAATTTCATAATTGTGCCCTGAGCCCATAACTCCCCACCACTGCTCTGGACCACTCCCTCTTGGGTGTAGCACTCCTTGAGCATCATTAAACAGTTCACCCAACAATCAACTCCCATCATCAGTTTAGCCCATGGCTCATCAAACTGACAGCACAAATTTTTTTAATAAACTCTTTTCACATGACTAATTCCCCATCTCCTTATTATTACTGCCATGTTTAAACTCAGTTTCACTCACATCCTGAATAATCCCCATGTAGTTCCACCAAAATCTCACAAAGCAGGATTATCTCTGCCACAAGTTGTCTTTTTCAAGGCCCAAGTCCAAAATATAGAGAAATTACTATAAAATTTTAATTTTGGAGGGCTTTAAATAATTTTACTGCTTACAATGTGTGTGCATTTAAAATATCTTATGGATTTAAATAGGTGGGAAAATGTATTTTTCCACAGGTGTGGCTAGAAAAACAGGCTTGTGCTGCACAGCACAGAAAGACACCTTTGAAACTGCTAAGGTTTCCAGATTAGTAATGCTGCAGTGCATGTGGTCTGGTTTTCTCCCACTCACCACTAAATAACCTCCACACACCTTCTTCCAAAGGACACAAACTGTCCCCACTGCTCACAGGAGTCCCTTCTGACTCATTTTTCCATTATATCACTATGACATTCATTTCCTTCAGATAAGAGTAAGGAATATCAAGTCTTGATATTCATTATTTCATCCCCCAACAATGACCAGTTTTCATTAATTTCTACTCGAAAAAGACAAAAGATGTTGCAATGGCTTGCAAAATGTAACTTCATGAATATATAATAAATATATACAGAGATTTTCTGAGTGTAAAAATTGTTTTGCAAAGCATTTTCATCCCCAATCAAGTGTTTGGGCAGTTGATTGAAACTTCACAAGGAAGATCCTTGCCCTTGCAGTTTCAAACACAGCCTCAATTTCCCTGTGAAAATTCAAACATAGCCTCAATTTCCTGTGCCTGGAAAATCACACATTGGCATTGTCTATTCTCTTCTCAGGTACTGTCTGTGCCAGGGCATGCACCAGGTCAATAATTATATTCGCTGACTTTCAGGTCATTATATTGCCCAAATATTGCCCCATGTACAACCAGACACTGCTTTGCAAATTGGCTGGTTCAGTCCTACCACATTTTTCCTAAGAGCATGGAAGCTGGAAGCAGTTTTAGGTGAAAATCCCAGGCTTCACATTAAGTAACTGATATGCTGTATGGGATGCCTTCCTGGTTTTCTCCGGGATTAATGTCTCAAGCTGGTCTGACAAGGCTCACCCCCATTCACTCATGGGAAACCACAGACAACAAAGTGACTCCCAGGCTCTACCCAGGGGTGTCCGTGCTGAGGGCAGGTTCTTGAGGGGTTATAGAAGGCACCTGTATGACTGGGTTTGCATATTTTCAACATAATTTTACATCACACATAATTCTTGTCCTCATTTGGTTCTCCTCTCATCCCACAAACAATGCGAGCAGACAGACTTTCAGAAGTCAGAAAACCTGTTGAATTGTACCTGTGTTGATGTAGAAGCTGTAAAATGGAATTGTGGAATATCCAGAGTTGGAACAGACCCACAAGAATTCATCAAGTCCAACTCCTGCCCTGCACAGGACATCTGCTACCTTTAATGCTCAGCCTCTCATTTCCATTCATTACATTGTGCTTTAGCTTAAATGTTGTCTAAGTAAACTACAAGGCTCTACAATGCATTTAATTTCAGACAAATTATCATTATGGCAACAAGAAATTAAACTACACCATCATGAAAACAACTATGAACTACAACAAGCTCTCACTTGAAGTAATACTCAGGATTTCCTATCATGAGGCTACTAGTATTTAAGCCAATAATAGGGAACATCCCAAAACGCACAAAATTTGGAGAGTGTTGCAGGTTCCTTTGGCTTGCTGTCTCCCCATATCCCTCCCTCACCAATGCTGTCCCATTCCAGCACCTATGGACTGACAATTCTGCTAATAAAAAGCAAGTTCTTCCCTTTCCTTTTTACTGAGGACATCGATGCATCACCTGTGGAGGAAAAGAACCCCAAAAGCTGACATCCCACTAGAAAAACCTACCTAAGCTTCACGAAGCCAGCTAAAAAATACTGCTTATTCAAGCTACAGACCCAGTGCTTCCACATGGTCCCTCTTGGAATGAGGAGAGCTCACTACAGAGCTCCTCTGCAAATCACACCCAGGTGTCTAAGACTGACAGGCAAGGCCTGACTCTGGCAGACTCCAGCCTAATATCAGCAATAGGTTTGGTGAGCTGGCTCAGTCATATTCTGTTTCCATTTAAGATGCTCTTCACAATTCTTTTTCCTCCTTGGAAGTACTAATTCATAGGCAGCCTCTGTATAAAGTGCCTCATTAATTATTTTTCCAAGTAGGAGTGTCAAGTGGGGGATCCTTACAGCACAAATGGCAGATGTGAGCCAGGGGATGAGCATAGGATTTTAATTCCACAGTGACTTCTCTCTGGTTATTGCCTGTGCAAAGATATGATGGGCAAACAAGAGCTGTGTCTGGAGTGCTGCAGAGCTCTCAGCATGACCAAGGTACCCTCTCTGTGAGCTACAGGCAAGTCTCAGACACACACATCCAGCCCTACTTCACACATAGGGATTTCCCAACCTTTTGGTATTAGCTCCCAGTTCTAATTCTAGATGACATCCAGGACCTGCATGTTTCCCCTGAACTAATAAACTCCCTGAATTTCCTGATTATTTTTTGTAGTAGACATCAACCACAACTCAGGGACCAGAAACTGTGAAAATGCAATTCTGGCTGCAGTGTGGGGATGAAGGTAAAGAAAAATATAAATTCATGGGAACAGCACCCTCATGGCTCTGACAGGACTTGAAACTACCCTCAATGGGGCAGGAAAAACTGACAGTACTGATAGGGCACTGTCAAAAAAATCTCAACGTGTGAGGCCAGTAGCTCTGCTGACTGCTTTTTGGGTAAAAGCCATTTAATAACTGGAAATCCTTCCCAATATGGGAATCTCTTGAAAGACCCACTGTGATTTCGAAGGAGGAATCCTCCTAACAGAGGAGTGGCTCAATGTTTGTACTCCCTCTGCATCACAAAAAAATCCCAAAGCAAAGAAATCCAAGGACAAGCTGTGTTGTGGGCACCATCCAGCAGTCCCCCTCCGGCCCAGATCCTCAGCACAGAGTTTGATCACTCAGCCCACAAGAGAGAGGGCTCTCACAGGCTCCGCAGGCATCATACATCAAGTGCTAGAACTGGGCTTCCTTTTCTCATGTAAACTTTCCTCCCACTTGTAAATCTTCAGCCTTAAAATTTGTTTTGCAAATACTCTACCTGCTGTCTGAGCAATAAGCAGTACAGGTAAGAGTAAGCTGTATTTCATACTGAACTACTCTAACAAAAACTTTTTTACCTCGGTACCCACCTACCAGCGTTGCCACTGCCTCCAACGGGCTTGGCAAAGCATCAGCCCATATGCTGCTGGTTGGATTCACACTGGCAAAGCCCGGAGCCTCGGAAGCTGCCGGCTCTGGAGAACAGGGATCTGTCACACGGGCAAACTCAGCCGCACTGCTCCACACTCTTTCAAGTTTCACCGTCTACTTAAAACTCCCTCAGTAGAAACTTCTAAAGCATCGCCCTTAGGAAAGTACTCCAAACTCGATCGGACGCTGAGAATCAGTTCAACCCGCGCTGTTCCGCCAGCTGCCGAGCGCTGCCAGGGATGCCAGGGCTCCCGGGGCGCTGCCGGCGGCTTTCCCCGAGCCCCGGGGCTCCCGGAGCGCTGCTGGCGGCTTTCCCCGGGAGCGCTGCTGGCGGTCCCCCACCCCCGTACCTCGGATGTAGGCGCACTTGCTGTCGTCCAGCGGCGCAGAGGCAAAGGCGCCCATGGCTCGGCGAGGAGCTCCAAGAGCACCGAGGTCCTGCCGAGCCCGGACCGCGCCCGCCGCTTCCTCTTCAGGCGCCGCCCTCGGCCCTGGGCCTGCCTCGCCCGGCCGGGCGCGGCAGGAGCCTGCGGCTACCACAGGGCCCTCGGCGGATCTGGGGCTTCAGGTACGCTTCTCCCCGGCTGCTCTTTGTGCCTCCACTCTACTCTGCCGCACTATCACTCTTCACCACGAAATCCACATCCCTTTGGAGACACGGTTAGAGCCTCCAGGGTTTCCCCAGAGGCCACGTTAAAGACAGTGCCACAGTAAAAGTACAGTTAAACAGGACCAAAATACTTTTTCTGGAAGTGTCCAAGAGGCAGCTGGGTCTGGCGCTGGATGATGTGTGTAGTGGTTTAGGGGTGACAGTGGTAGTGCTGAGGTTTCAACTCAATGATTTTTAGAGGTCTATTTCCACCTTGATGATTCTATGATGCTGTGATAACGGCCCTGGCACAGGTTGCCCAGAGAAGCTGTGGCTGCCCGATCCCTGGAAGTCTCCAGGGGTGGGTTGAACAGGGCTAGGGCAACCTGGGATAGTGGAAGGTGCCCCTGCCCATGACATGGGGTGGAATGAGATGATGTTAAGGTCCCTTCCAACCCAACCCACTCCATCCTTCTGTGATTCTCTGATTTATGCTCAGTTTTCAAGACTGTATTGTCCCGCTCTTCTCAGGCATATTGCAAATTGCTATTGTATGTTTGATTCCAAGATGAGCAATAAAACTACACAAGCAGGCACTAAAATACACATCATTTCAGTAAATATTGTCCAGTGATTGAAACAACTTCCTAAAACAGGCAAGCATACCAATCTGCAGATCTTCAGCACAGTAAAGTAAGAAAGTATGGAACAGATATCTGAATTTTCCTGCTCCTAAATAATAATTTCACATCATACTCAGATGTGACTTCATAAAGTATTACCCTCTTTTATTCTGTTTTTATAACATTAATCCAGCTCATTTGCCATGAGCAGGGTGCCATTCCTTATTGTGCCTCAAATGTTTTGTCTGGAGCTGAGGAGTTGCAGTGAATATGGATTTTGCTGATTTGCTGAAGGTTCACAGTGACTCCAAGTTATGCATTTTACCATTAAATACTTCATTCAGCTTGTACACATCTGTCACTCACTGTGAATTTGCTTTCACATAGTTCTGTTTTGCTAATGTGGGCTGTGGGGTTGGTAGGTTTATCGTTGTGCCACTCAGTTGATCACAGAATGGTGAAACATTTTGGGGTAGAATCTTTTTAAACCAACACTGAACTTGATCAGATTTGAAGTATTGCAGATGATGTGACATCGAGTTCAGTATTGTGCTAAACAGCCTCTTTCCTTCCAAGTTGCATGTCCTCTAGGCACACACTGGCTGTATCTAAGTGTGATGGAGCAATTGCTTCACTACCTCAAGGAGAGCAGGCTCATCCAGAGCATCACTGAGCCAGCATCCCAGAGGCCAATAGAGTCCTCAGCTGAGCGAAAACATTTCATCAACAACATTTCTAGAGGTCAAATGTGAACCAGGCTCTGTTTTAAATATATTTGGTTGTTAGGCTCTGCCCAAAGACTCTCAGCAAGGTGGCTGCTGTGGTTTGCTCACTGCATCTCTGTCAGCTGTGTGAGCAGACACCAGTGAGGAAATACTGGTTATTGGTGTGCATTTTGAAGGCATTAACTCAGAGGAGAATTCAGGCTCTGCTCAGCACAGTATCTTTTAGCAAAAACGTAGCTGAGGAGCTTTTCATAACATACAGCATGTGTAATGGGCAAGTCAGCTCCAGGAGTCTGGAGAAATAAACTGTGGTGAATTCATGAGCCGTGAAGTAGATTGCAATTCTGTCCCATTGTCTTGGTTTGAAAAGACAGGTGTCTGCTAAGGAAGGCAGAAACCTCCCTTCTTTGACATGGAAAAATGTAAACTAAGCCATTCCCCTCTGAGTTGTTATAATCTTGAAATCAAGGGGCTGTCAGGCAAACATATGGAAATAGGAATAACAGTTCATTACTAAGGAAATTAGTAAAAATTAAAATGCAGTAGTACAAAAAAAGAACCAACAGAAAAAACAACCCACTGAGTCAGAATGCAACCTGCCACCCTGTTGGTAGCAGCCTGATTAAATGGTGGCTGCAGTCCTCCTGGAGTGATAGATGTGGTTCTGTTGAAGCAGTGATCCTGTAGAAGGGTGTAGTTTCCCTCTGAAGGTCCCATGAGGTAGATAGGTCTGGTCTCTGTCCTCTGGGAATCCATTAGAGAAATGCTGCCTCTGTGTTCCAAGTCTCGATTATATCCAGGTATAAATACTTGGCTCCTCTCCCTGGGTGGAGCATCTCACAATGGGATGATGTAATTTTATCAGTCATGCAGTGAGACTCAATGGCCTATTAACAGAAGATATCCCCCTGGATGGAGGATGGGTTGTGGAAGAGATAAAGAGCACTGCCACACCTGGTTTCAATAGATAGTAATAGAATACATACTTTTGGTTACATCTTGCATTGCAACCCAAGACACCTGTCCTTTAGCAGATGAAAATATGCCAAACCCCAGAAGCTTCATATCCCAGAAGAGATGTCAGAAGGTGCACTGAATGGGACACCTCCCTGTCTAATTATAGCTAGGGTAAAAACAAAATGAAAACTGAGGAGTTTATTTAGTTATAACATTCTATACTTTGATATTACCTGATCCCCAAGATTCCCCAGGCATTTCGTAAAAGCTTGGTAATTAAAGACTGTGATTTCCTCTTGAAGATATGGAAATGCTGTGTTTTAATTGCAAAGCTTGTGTCTTGAGCTTCTTAAAAAAGACACTATGAGAAATCTGAGATAAATTATCGTATTTATGTACTGCTTAAAACAAAAACTATCCTCAAGATAAAAAATTTACCACATTACATTTTAAGCTGATGTGATGCCTGCACTGCAGCTATCAATGATAAAATAATGCAATCAAAAGAAAAATACCAGCAGAGACAAAATCATTATTTTCCCACTTTTTCTTCTATGAAATCATGATCTTCAAGGGCTGTGTTTACACACACCAAAATTCCTTTTCTAAGCATCTTTTTTTGTACTACATCCTAAAGGTTGTGTTACATCCTAAAGGGCAAAATGAAAGTAAATTCCTGAGTGAAGAGGATCAAGAGAAGCCCTTGTTTCCAAACAAAAGGATGAAGAACTACCTCTGCTGCCTCTGTGAGTTTACTTGTGGCACAATGGCATGGAGAGAGAGGGGTTTCTTACATCACCGCAGTTCAGGTGTCCTCATGCTCTGGACCCATGAGATGGCCAGTGGAAGTACTGGGAGCTCTGGTACCCAGTGCAGTGCACTGTCACTGCCACTGCCACTTTCTGCTGGGAAGGTTCGGGAAGGGAAGGTTCGGGAAGGTTTAGGAAGGGAAGATTTGGGAAGGTTC
>VWYI01034633.1:20298-151819 GCA_013399455.1 Anthoscopus minutus
GGAAGGGAAGGGAAGGGAAGGGAAGGGAAGCTGTCTCCACAATCTCATCTTTTTGATCTCCCACTGTGATGGAACCCTGATGTGCCCCAGATATGTCAAGATCCATTCGCAGCACCATGGGCACACCATGGAATGAACTTCCAGGGGCTGTTAGTCAAACACACAATCTTTAACACAACCACAGGGCAGACAACCTGCAGAGGTATCATCAGAGGGACTGATAAAATATTGACCACCTTGCTGGCTGCTTCTACTTGTGTGATTGTAAAGGGGATGTTCCAAGGAACCAGCTTCTTTGACAAGCTGAACAAGAGCACTTGGTTGTTCCCTTTGCTACAGAGAGAGCACAGGTTCACCCTGTTTATGCTCTCCACAGCCCTCTTGGTTGCCTCAGAGACGTTGCTTGCTATCAAACAGAAGCATCAAAGCAAAAGGTGTGTGAAATCCATTGGGAGAGATGATTCATTATCCAAAACTACCTTCTAGGATTTTGTCAAGGGAAAGCAGTAATTTTAAGGCTGCTGACTTTGTAGGCAGGATAACAATGTGCTGTTGATGCAGCCAGTTGTAATTGTAGTTAAACTGTAATGAATAAATAATAATTATCTATTGCTAGAGGAAACTCTTAATCATTATTGTCTGAAAGTCAAAATCAGGTTGCAGACAGTGTAAGAGATGTGTGACAAAATAAAAACAGCCCTTTTCTCAGGACAGACTGTTGGTTGAAGTATATTCTGAATCCTTTCCCTGTAAGCAAAACAAAAATGTAACTCTTACGAGTTATTTTCAAAAGGTTGGAAGGAGGTCTTAGAATCTAGCTGCAGAAGATACTCTTAAGAGAATCACAACTGTTCTGGCTGGAATATTAAAAATAATATTTTGATAAAATTGCCTTAAAAAAATGTTAAGAGTTGGTTGTGCTTTAGCTATTGCCCTAATTCTGAGAGACTAACCAGCATGGAGCACTGAAAACCCACACACAAAAGAGATTTTGACAGGTTCTTAATCCCAGAATCATCGAACAGGTTTGTAAGGGACCTCAAAAGATCCTCAAACCTCTCCTGGGAAAGGGACTCTAAGGAGATTATCTAACACCCCGTGCCATTGCACCTTGAGAGCTTTAGCAAGAGACTCTGCTACGCCCCTGATGAGGTTGCACCAGTGAATTGCTGTTCTTGCTATAGTAAGTATCTTTCTTATACCAAGATAAAATGAAAAAGCATGGTGTGGAGACAATATATGATGTGCTACTTCATATATGAACTGAATATTCTAGGAAAGAGGTGAAATATTGTTTATGGTCATTATTCAAATGGGGAAATCAAATAAAACCCCTTATTTTTGTAACTGGAAAGTATGGATGACAGTCTGAACCACTCAGGAAGACGAGAAAGCAAGGCAAAGGAATATTTCAATAGCAAATGGTGGTAAAATTATATAATTTTATCTGTATATCCACCTTTCAAAGGTTATGTAGATCAAAATATAATCAAGCTTCTGAGTGTACAGTTCAAAGCAAGAGGAGGATTTGCTGGTTGCCTTTATCACTCCTTCTTTTCTTTCCAATTATATTTTATTATGTTGCTCACATTCAACATGTGAACAACATTCATTGGAAAAGTCATTGAAAAACAGTGCTCATAAAAAACAAATTATAAATTACATTCATTATTCTACCTTACTTGGTTGTAAATTGTTTAGATACATCATTTTTGCCCACAGAATTGAATGTAATACATAATCTAAGAGGTTTTTGAAACTCCTGCAATAGAATGTTCTGATAATGTATTCATGGCAACATGGCAGAGTTCTGTAGTTCTCTACTTTCTTTTAGTAAAAATATATATGCAAATACAGCCCTAGCCCATAGCGGGGCTTAGCTAGACATCAGCATTGCTACAAACTGGGAATTTCCATCCTCAATATCCAAACAACACACATCTTGCTCCTCGAACACTAAATACTTTTGAGTGGAAAGGTAGAAAATTTAAGGTTAAAAAACTCTTTTTTTCTTTGTTGTCAAAGAGTGTGGTGGGGTGACAAAAACTTCCTAGTAATGACAACAAGAAGCTTCTCTCTCTTCTGACACCTGAGATTCTAGAATGGGAGGATTCAAGCAGCTGTCTTAAAGACAGCAAGTAAGCACAATAAAAGAATGCTGCCTCCCTAGAATTCCTTCTCAAAACTGAGTGGAACAGCACAGTGCTCATGGTACTCACTTGAGAGAGCTCTGTCCTTCTGGTTTCAAACCACAAGCCTTTCAGTGGCTCTTAGGTTCCCAGTTCTTATGGAGTACAGCAAAACATTTGCAAATCTCTTCTGAGTGAATAATACTCTTCACAACCAAATACACAATCTGTTAGTACTCAGGGCACATTACCAACTTTCATGTCAAGACTGCTTTTTAAAACAGATTCTAAAATTGATTTATTACAAATAAACAGATTGTCCCAAGTACAGCTCCAGGCAGCAGCTGTGGAGAAGGAAAAGCACTGCACACCTGGAGTGAAAAAATCCTCACAAATCAGTAACTCCACAAGAACAAGAGACTCTGCCTTACCTTAATAAGAAGTAATTTCTCTTCAAGCCCTGTGGTGAAAAGTTCCCCTGGGCCCATCTCCTCCTTTCCCCAGTTTTTCTGAGGGAGTACTCCTGGCCCTGACATTGCCCTGTCAGGAATGTGATAGGAACACTGTTTCAAGCTTGTTTGCTTGTTCTTTTGATGTCAGCCTTGTGGCTCTTTGAAGCTGGAATCTTCTTCTGGAAGGCTGGGGGGAGATGCTGGATCTAGAAAAACAGGAAAGTAAAGAGGTGCAGCAAACTCAGCACCTCTGTGAATCGGTAAGGGAGTGAAATCGGTAAGTGAGGACATGCTACGGGACTGAGGGCATCTGGGACAGGAGTAAAAACTTTGAATAGGGATGCAAAACTCAGAGTCTTGAAGATATGGTTCTGGATTTTTTTCCTATAATGAAAGGAATCCTAGAATTATGAATCACCTCCAGCAGTGGTACATTCCATTTGCCTTCCCCAGTGGCCAAGAAATTATATGGTTTTGTATATATGTAAATTAAAATAGAATACATGGGTTGAACTTTCCTGGTTTTTAAATACACAAAACATGTTTGGTAAATTCAAACACCATTTCCTTCTCTGCTTAGTCATTAGTTATGAAATCTGTAATGACAAATGAGGTGATCATTCCTGCTAAGCTGCCATTTGAAGCTGTATTTTAATTAGTTGGGACATTCATGTCAAAACAACTAATGCACAGGCCCTCACAAATTCATTGCTGAAGTTCCCTCATTGTCAAGCAAGATTCATGTGAAAATAGAGGTGGTTCACAGAAACCAGTGAATAAACCACAGCTGAGTGCCCTTCCCACTGACCAGTGCTCCCATGGCTACAGAACAGCAAGCAAGAAGGCATGGCCCAATCTGCTGATCTCAGCAGAAAATCCAGAATAAAAAGCATTCTATTGGAGATCCAGTGGACTTTACTCCTTTACAGAGATCTTTACTTCATATGGGCAGCCACACTAGCCTGGGATGATGAAAACCTTCCTAAGTGATTGAAGTAGGTTTATAGGGAGGAATTTGTAGGAGGCAGCCTGGTAAGAGAGGAAGGCTGAGGCATCTCACTACCTCTGAACAGTTAGTGAGGCAAGATGCCAAATCCAGAAATTAAACCTTTCGTTTTCCCATCTTAACTAAGGACGTCATAGTGATTCTGCTTAGGGGAGTAAGAAATTGTACTTCCATTTGATTATCAAAGATGTGACTGAAACTTTCTTCCCAAGTGAGCTGCTGTTCTTCCTTTTGACAACCCCTCAAAAGTCCAGCAGGTGTAGACTGCAGAAGCTGAATGATCCTGCAGACATGATTAATGAAGGAGAGAGCTAAATCCCCACAACATCTGTATTTGCTTCTTCTGGCCACAGATGGTTTTGGTTGCTTTTTATTCCAAATATATTCATTAGGACCAAGCATGGGGTTTAAACACAGCTTTCCTGTTCCAGGTCTCCTTTCTCCATGGAGTAGCTTCTCCTCAGGACCCTATCCAGGGAAGCGTATGTAACAAATAAATTGAGATTTGCTAAACCATCCTGCACATTGAAGGGGCTGAAAGAGTCCAAAAGGAGATGCACAAAGGAAAACAGAATAGTTTGGATTTTTGATGTATTTTCCCCTCTCTGAAGTGATTGTCTCATCTGCTCCATTTTTGTTTCAGATAATTTTATAAAAACCTTATCCCTCTGAGGTTTTGAACTTACAGTAGATGGATCACAAAGTGTTTACAAGTTTTTCTGTTCACTTAGTGTAGATGCTGAGAGCCCAAGTCCATCCACACAAGCCTGGCTCCTGGTCTGGGAAAGCCACCCAGCGAGCAGCCTCATAGCAATCCTGTCAGTGGGTGAGGCACCCCTCATCCCTCAGATCCTGTCAGCCTCTTGCTCCTCTCCAGCTCATCTGCACTCACCCAAAGTGTGCCTGGACAGAAGGAGGACATCACCTCCTCAGCAGCACCAGCACGCCCTCAGGGTGCAGCAGCCAGCAAAAAGCTTTCCAATTAATTATAACCATGATTTATTTGTGTGATGAAACCTAGACATAAGGTCTTCTAGTATTCTTTAGGGGTGCAGATATAGCTAACTGGTATGTGACTGATTTTCTTAACACTCAACTGTGTTGCTTCTCCAGTTAACACGGGTAACAATTATTCTGCCTTTTTAGCACAGTACCTGCCTTGGATTCACTCTTGCCTCTCTAAATAACCAACAAAAGAAACAGCAGTGGCCTTGATTCTATAGTAATGCTCTACTTAGAGTTGATAAATTCTATCTAATCTGTTGCTTTATAGCTCGTGACGACCTGGTTCAGGAATGACACAGCAGCCTCTTTCAGGCCGCTCGGTCCATTAGCTCTTGACACCAATGTGATGTATGGCAAATGGCGTTTATTAGAATGATGGCTGGCAGTTTTAGAACTTGAGTTATGGCGTCATTTCTGTCTGCTTGCGTTACAGGCTAGGGGGTACTTGATAACCGTGGGGGTTAAACAACTTTCAATGAGAGGGAGGGATTCTGTTTGTCTCGTACATCCTGAGATTTTCCGAACGCTTGTCTCTAATCACCCACACTAATCACTAGTAATTCTGTGTTTTTGTCAAAGTATTTTAAATGCCAGTGTTTATTTGGCTGTTATAGGAAAGCATAATTCTTATTAAAAAACTTCCCTGCTTTCAGACACATCCACCATCACAGTCCCAGTTGTTTTGCTGTGCAGTATTGAACTGTTATAAAATCTGCATTAAAATCTGCATTAAAATCTGCATTAAAACTGCTCTCTGCAGATAAAAAGATATTATTTTATTGCTTTTTTTATGATGTGTAGGAGAAACCTATATTCTCCAGGCTACCTATGCAGTTCAACTTTACCAGACTGGTTTTGACCACAGTAAGTTGCACTAATGTTTGTAAGTGAAATGCAACTATTGCTTTTCCTTCATTTTCTATTTCATTATAAAGTTAGTATTTCTGTAGATACTGGAATCCTCATTTTCCTGATGTGAGAGAAAATGACAACATTCTTTTGTTATCCTGACTTTGAAAGGTGATGAAAAGTAGTATCATAGATCACAGAAAAATCCAGTTTGTAAGGGACTTCTGGAGCCCATCTGCTCCAAACTTCTGCTGGAAGCAGGACCCTTGACTCAGGCTGTGCAGGGCTCTGTCAAGTCAAACCTTGAATATTTCCAGTGAGGGAAATTTTACCACTTCCCTGGCACACAGTGCAATGTTTAATTGTTCTCACAGTGATTTTCCTGCACTTAAACCCAGACAGAATTTCTCCTGGGGGCAAGTTGTTTGTATTAGCCTTAATGTGTTTTCCCTTGATGTGTTCGGATGTACAAATTAGCTCTTGCTTGTCTATATAACCAACAGAGGAAGCATCAGTGGCCTTGCTTCATTTCTGATGGCACGCTGGATGTTTAGCAGCTGAACTACCTTAAGGCTGGCTTTTGCCACATCTTGCTGTAATTACTAGACAGAACTGGGGGGGTCTTTCAGTACTCTGTCAAAGACCAGAGAGCCCAGGAACACAGAAGTGGGTGGGAGGCTGAAATCAGGGGTGTTAATGTTCTCTAACAGCCACTCGGCCCATTTTTAAATGAAGCTTTTTGTGCATTTTATCAGTATACAATAACTGAGCTGTAGGGATCCCTGCTGTGGACTGAAAGCAGTATGCAAACCAAACCTCAGAGTGTTGCCAACAATTACCTTTGGCACACTGCCTAGAATTAAAATCTTGCAAAATTTTAGTCTCCATTTCTCTGGTATATTTCTGTAGCTATTTAAACAACCAATAAAATAAAGAAAAAAAAGAGAAGATAAAAATGTTTAGATTATGGACTAAGCATACATAATGGTCTGGCTATGGTTCCCTTCTCTTTCCCCAAAAACCTAAAAAATAACAAGGAAATACTAAAAAGAACCATCAATTTTAAACAAAATCTGTGAGGTCAAACTCTCCCTTACTCCTCCTTCATTCTCTTCATTGCTGGTCTCCACTTGGCTGCTGGCTCCTAGCTGAAGGCACTGCCTGTATTGTTAGTCCATGGACAAGAACAATAACAGAAATTGGGGGAGCTTAGTGATAACTTGAGCCTTTCCAGAGTTTTTCCATGTGCAAAGCAAAAATCCTCTGAAAAGAAGGAAAAATAAACTGAAGTTCATGTGAAATCATAAAATCATGGGACAGTTTGGATAGGGAGGGACTTTAAAGCCCATCCAGTTCCACCCCCTGCCATGAGCAGGGATACCTTCCACTATCCCAGGTTGCTCCAACCCCATCCAACTTTGCCTTGGACACTTCCAGGGATGAAGAGAATTTCTGCCCAATATCCCATCTAGCACTGCCCTCTGGCAGTGGGAAGCCATTCCCTGTGTCCTGTCCCTCCATCCCTTCTCCCAAGTCCCTCCCCAGCTCTCCTGCAGCCCCTTTAGTCACTGGAAGGGGCTTTAAGGTGTCCCCGGAGCCTTCTCCAGGTGAACACCCCCAGCTCTCCTAGCCTGGCTCCAGAGCAGAGGACTTCCAGCCCTGGGAGCACCTCTGTGGCCTCTTCAGGTTCCAAGAGGCCCACATTGTCCCTGTGCTGCAGTCCCAGAGTTGGATGCATTACTGCAGGTGGAGCCCACGAAGCATCAGCCTCAAGTGGGGTCACAATGAAGAACAACTGTCACTAAAATGAGCCCAAACCACAGCTGTGTCTGTATTAGATGTGTCTGCAAAAGAGAGCAAGGAGAAGCAACTTGACAGAACTGTAACTGCAGCTCTGGGCAAGGTAGCAGTACCAGAAAGGCACCAAGAGGAGTTATGAACCTTCTCAATAGTGGTGCACAGTTGCCAGTAAGCTCTCACAGCAAAGAAACAGGATTGGAGTTTGAATCTTCAGTTTAAAGAGAGCTCAGTGGCAGCTTGGCCTCAAGTGAGCACCTGCAGCGGCAGGTAAAGGACAGCCCACCAAGTGGGAAAGTGGTTAGGAAGAACATTCTGTTTGAGGACAGAATGGGTAGAAGTAGATGCCACTCAGTGCAGTTCCCCTAAATGCTGGATTTGCCATGGAAAGGGTCGTAACAGTGCTCCAGTGTCCCGGCTTCTGAATGTTTCTGCTGTCTGCAAAAGCCTCGTATGGCTACAGGCCTGAAAATAAACACAGACCAAGCTGTATTTTCATTCAGCATTCTGGGGGCACAGGCAACCAACACTAACTGCAGCAATATGGAGGCTTTGTAAGGGGATTTTCTAGTTTAACAAGGAACTAGTTCACTGTAGAGTCTGGTATCTATGGTTGGAATTGAAGTAGTGGTGTGACACAAGAAATTAAGGAAGCTGTACACTTCCTTCCTAGTTTGCTTTTACACATCTGATTAGAGAGGACTAGTAAAGATTATACTCCTCACTAACTGAAGGCTGGAGTTGCTGACATGAGTGACAGCAATCAGATTTTCACTCATGTTGAATGCACTAGCTACCAAAACCATGGATGCTCAGTTGGCTACTCTTAATTCTCTGAGTTTATACAAAATATAACCTCAACCAAAACTTTAAACCAGCTGTTCTTTCCCTGTTTTAATGAGATGTTTCACACCAGAAGTTACTCGTTGCTGTTGGGCGCCCTCTCCTGCACGTTCACCTCTGTAGCTGTTCTCCTCCTCCTCTTCCTTCGCCGCTGGTAAAATCCTTCCATACAAAAGTCCCTCCTGACCTCACACACCTCCCCGTTTTTCAGATACTCAACTTGTGGCCACTCACCACGCTCCAGAAATCTCTAAGGCAATCTTAGCTTTGCTAATATTGCTACCAGGCAATTTGTTTTCTTTACAAAGCAAAAGAATTCCAAGCGTCCTCAACTTAAAATCATATAATCCCAGACTGGTTTGAGTTGGGAGGGACCTTAAGGATCATCTTGTTCCACCCTCTGCCATGGGCAGGGACACCTTCCTCTAAGTCAGGTTGCTTCAATCCTTGAACACTTCCAAGGATGGGGAAGCCACAGCTTCTCACCACCCTCACAGGGAAGAATTTCTACCCAATATTCCATCTAATCCTGCCCTCCTTCACCTTAAAGCCATCCCCCTTGTCCTGTACCTCCATCCCTTGTCCCAAGTCCCTCTCCAGCTCTCCTGGAGCCCCTTTTAGGTACTGGAAGGGGCTCTGAGGTCTCCCTAGAGCCTTCTCCAGGTAAACACCCCCAGCTCTCCCAGCCTTTCCCCATAGGAGTGGTGTGCCACTCTACTCATCTCTCTGGGCCCATGTGTTGGTTTTGCACAGCCTGGTTTTTGGCAGCATGGGAGCCACAGAGGTGGCTTCTGTGAGAAGCTGCTGGAAGCTTCTACCATGTCCAGCAGAGCCAATCCCTGATGGCTCTGAAGGTGGACATGCTGCTGGCCAAGGCTGGACCAATTAGAGATTATGGTAATGCCTCTAGAATAACAGATTTAAGAAGAAAATCAAAACAATGTGGTCACAGTTTTTTGTTCTTGTCAGAAAAGAGGAGGAGGTGAGAACATGTGAGGGAAAGAACATGGAGACACCAAGGTCAATGGAGAAGGAGGGAGAGAAGGTGCTCCAGGCACTGCAGCCAAGATTCCTCTGCAGGCTGTGGTGAGACCATGGTGAAGCAGCTGTGCCTCTGCAGCCCATGGGGATCCAGAGACCCATCCCTAGCCCATGGAGGTCCACAGGGATGAAGAGATCCATCCACAGCCTATGGGGATCCACCAGGATGCAAAGTTCTACTCACAGCCCATGGGGATCCATGAGGATGCAGAGATCCACTCTCAGCCCATGGGGGAGGTGCTCACACTGGAGCAGGTGGGTGCCTGGAGGAAAATGTGATCCAGTGGGAGACCCAATGGAGAGAGAGGGCCCTGTTTCCATGCTGGAGCAGCTTGTCCTTGGAGGACTGCACCCAGTGGAAGAGTGACTTATGCCACAGCAGTTTTGGGAAGACTGCCCGTGGGAGGGACTCATATTGTGACAGATGTGGTATGGCTGCTGCCTTGAGAGTGGACCCACACTGGAGAAGTCCACGAAGAGCTGTCTCCCGTGGGAGGGACCCCATGGTCTCACAAGGGAATGACTCCTCTCCCTGAGCAGTGGAAGAAAATCTCATTGATGAACTGACAAAAAACCCCACGCCCTGTCTCCTTGTGCTATCAGTGGGAAGGAGGGAGGGGCTGGAGGGAAAAAGGTTTGTTAAGGGCTTATTTTACTTCTCATTATCCTCCTCTAACTCTGTTAGTAATAAATTAATTTTATACCTTTGAGCCTGTTTTGCCCTTAGACTGTTTTCTCCTGGTCCTTATCTCAGCTCATGAACTCTTAGTAAATTGTTTCTCTCCTTTGCCCAGCTGTGGCAGGGGAGGGTGAGTGAGTGGCTTTTGTAGATGCCTGGCTTTTGGCCAGTGTCAAACCACAATGCTCCATCATGCCCCTGCAGCATGCTTCTTGCTGCTCCTTGTAGTGAGGCAGCAGTAACTACGTGTCACTCACTACACTCTGGAGAGGCAAGAAGAAGCAGGAGATTTGGTGTGTTAGTTCCAAATCTGAGTGTTCAGGCTAGAGGGGAGTTCAGAGAGGTGGGATGTGGCCTTTGCCTCCTGACAGTAGCAGCTCAGCTCATCCAGCTGAGATTATGACAATCACCAACAGCAGGTCTGGAAATCTGCTCCAGGTATGAGCCCTCTTGCCCTGCCATGACAGAGTATAACCCATCTTTTCTTCTGGAGAAGAAAATCTAAGTTCTAACTCCTACAAAAGGCAAAGAACGGGGCAAACCCTAAGAAATTTAAGAATTTATACAAGAGGAAACAATGTAAGGCAAACACTGAATCACTACACTTCTACATCCTCCTCTAATGGGCTGATTACCAAACCACTTTCTCTACCGCTTCCTGCCTTCTTGTTGTCTTTTTTACACACTGTCAAGTTCTTCATGTGCCTTCTAAATCCCCACTCTGTGTTCCAAGACTTCTCTTTATCATATTTTCCTAGTTTATCATCAAAAAACTGCCAGAAAGGAAGAGAAATTATGTCCTAGAGAACACCAGAGTGCTTTAGCTTTTGGCCAATGCTCTGCTGCAACACTTATGGTATTTGACACCTATGTTTTAGAAGACTTTTTATTGTACGTGGGGGATGAGGAGTAGATGCCTGTTTTCTGTAATATTTCATAGATTGTTGCTATTCATGGTCTGTAGGTGCCTTTGACAAATCCTTCTGCAGGGTGGCCTATTTGAGTCTTTTCTGATCAATGGCTACACAATACTACTGACATTTATTTCACAATAAAGAACATTAAAAATTTGGGTTTGGTTGCTTTGTGAAATCAGGTGTATATGCTACAGTTTCATTGTCCAACAACTCTGTATCCCTGACTTCTTTAGACACAGATTATATTTCTTCCTCTGTTCCTGCTGGAGATGTTCAGGACCAGGATACATGCCAGGACTGGAAGTTTGTGATAGTTCCTCCACTTGTGGACTTTGTGGATTTAGGACTCCCCCTCCCCAGGCACATCAACCCACCAGACTTCTGCAAAATCAGCCACTGAAAGCAGTGGGAAAAGGAACCTACCAGGCTTAAGAGAACATGTAGTTCTCTTAAGAACAAAAGTATGGAACAAAGCTCCCAAAAATACTTACTTTTTTATGGTAGTCAAAGCTTTGGTATTTATTGACAGTTTCATCCCACTGCCCCTTACCTTACCATGAGAGATGCTGGAACTCCTTTCAAATAGTACTATTTAAATTGCTTCTGACATTTGAAGTAAGCTTGTTTTAACCTATTTTTTCAAGATAGTGCTTTCTATTTTTGCTAAACTATCACCAAAAACCCTGATTTTTTTTTGTGGCTCCTGGAAAAAGGAAGACATTTAGATTGAATTTGAGAAAGACATTCTTACAATGGAGGTGGTGAGGCCCTTGCACAGGTTGCCCAGAGAAGCTGTGGCTACACTATCTCTGGAAGGGTCCAAGGGCAGCTTGGATGGGGCTTGGAGTAGCTTGGGATAGTGGAAAGTGTTCCTGCCCATGGCAGGGGGTGGGACTGGATGAGCTTTAAGGTCTCTTCTACCCCAAACCAGTCTGGGATTCTCTGACCAGAGCTATCTTGCCAGCTTAGCCAGTTCAGAGGTGTGTGAGAACAGGGAAAGCAATGAACACCTGTAGTGGGTGCTCAGCGCAGACAGTGTGGAAAAAAAATCTCAGCTTAATGTCATGAGTATAAAAAAGGCTTCTTTGAGCAGTAGTCACCCTTGAGCATCCTCCTGTTGTGCATTCATTGTAATGTCTGTCATTCCCAGTCACACTAGCCACATAATAGAGTTCTTCAGTGCTTCTAATTTTTACTGTCATTGTGCTCCCACTGTTGTGTTAATTAGATTAAACCAGACTCCCAATGAGGCTGTAACAATGATAAACATTGTCATAATTTGTCAGCTCTTTGTGAAACCACTTTCCACAGCTTTGGAAATGTGCTGCTCCAACAGACCACACTGCTGTATATTGTAAATAATTTGCTTTGGTCACACTTGCATGCATTGTAATGATCAACACTGAAAAATAAACTTGTAATGACTCTCAAACTGAGATACATTATTGATCTTTCCAATCAGCTACCCTGAAGGGGGTCATGGAAGCAGCATGTATTAATGCTGCCATTTTTAACTATACAAGACAAATATTGTGGGGAGAGAGGTCCTGCCAGAAATCTAAACACATTAATACTCACAATTTTCTTTGTCTGGAAAGATTGTTATTCCATTTTCCCCTGTTTGCCTGAAATAGGTTCTAGCCTTTCCAGTGATTGTTTTAAAGATAGCAGTAAATTCTGACAACTTTTAACATAGACACTCAGTTCTGTGGGATTTTGCTTCCTGGCCATTAACTCCTACATCTATATTCTGACAGATTTCTTCTGAGGAACAAGGCTTTTTGAACTGCTTTTTTTGTCTTATGTACAGAGACACTCAGCAACAAAGCTCTCCTTATTACAGAGCTCTCCTCATTACAGACCCTGTGGAAAATTAGGACTTCACAAACCCAGGTTCTTTACAAGTGCTGTGGAAACATTATTACAGATGATTCTGTACTTCTCACTAGCCCTGTGCCTCATTTCAGTGAATCCCAAAAGGTTAAGTCTTCTGTATTGAGTGCATGTGTGTGTGTTGATGTATGATCTGTTGATCTGCTGTGTCTATAAACTGGCATCACACATCCCATTTCTCCTCCTGCTGCAAATCTGAAGCAGATGTGTGAGGCTGCAGAGAATAAGTGTAGGCTGTATTTCTCCAAACTGTGTTTTTGCTGCTGTTCGGAAGGGAGCAATTTGCCAAATAGCAGAACTAGAGACTTTAGAAGTAACATACATGATCTCACTTTTCTATCCCTTGGCCTGAAAATAATCTCAGAAGAGTGGAAATTGAACCCAAAAAGAGAAATTATTTCTTTTGTAGACCTCTACCCTAATATAATGCCTGCCCCTACCACCTACCAAAGTCCACTACAGATCGCTAATTCATAAGGCTGACAGCTGTGATCTTGGAAAGAAACTCCCAACTGCAAAGTCCTACTTAATATACTGGACTGAAATGTGTGTTCAATATGCTCAAGCACCCCCAAATAAACCACAGCACAGATCTACAGAACCCAAGCCCAAGGGCTGTCCAGACAGGAGCAGCAAAGTCAGGGAACTCCCACCATTTAGAGAGCAGAGCTGTGTTAAGAAGAAATGGGCACAGCTGCTTTGGTGAGTGACATGAGTGTTTGGAGCGAGGATCCAGCTAGCAAACACCTATTTTCCATCATTTCTTGAGGTCACTGCTGAAGTTCAAGTAGTGGAAAAAAACAGATGAGTTAAAAGTAAACCTCCCTAAATGAGGTTAGAAACACATAGCTTAGTGTATAGTCTTGTACAATTTAAGCAGCCTCTGGAAAATGGCACAATCATTCACTGAGCTTCTCCACTCAGTCCAGTTGAGGATCACAAGCTTTGACCAGCTACAAAACAAGGGAAGTCTGTGCTACAGGAAATCTTCTGCAATAACATATCAAATAGGGAAGGAATAGTCATTCACTACGTGTAACTGATGCTTAAGCCAAGAATCCCAAGAATTAAAATGTATCCTGATTTTTTTTCCCAGGATCTTTTTCCTTTTTTTCTCCTCCCTCTGCCCTCTTCTCTTTTTGCCTTGTCCTTGTATCTTTAAAAATATGCTTTTAGTCACTGTGTTTTAAATTTTGCTCACTGCTTTGATTTTTGGTCACTACTTGTAAAGATCAACACAACAGACCAAATCATCTTCATGCTTATTTACCTTTTGCATTATTTTCAATGCTAGCATAAGCCTTCAATGAATCCAGCAAAGGCTCTTGGTTGAGCCATCCACTGGAAAAAAAAGAAATTTGTTTGCAGAAAAAACCCAGTCTATCTGTCTCGTGCTCCACTAGAGGGCAGCAGATAATTACCTTAAATATCACCCAGGCAGCAGTTGTGCATAGGCTGTTAACTGCACCTAATTAGAGATCAGTAGATGCATTAATTAACTACAAGTCAGGCCTCAATACAGAAACACTCTGATGCCTCGAAGAGCTGGAACAGAGGCTAGACGGAGTTAGAGGAATAAAGGATGTTTATTGAGAGGTCACCCCCAGACAGCACCAGCGTTACAAATCAGGCTCTGTCGGGATGGCTCCAAAGGTGGAGGCAAAGGGAGGGTGAGGCCAGTCCCAAGACCACGCTCCTTTTGTATGTTTGAGTCCATTTGCATACAGGAGCTTCATTTGCCCGTCCTCTTCCTTTCACGTTGTCTTACTTCGAGCCTGAAGTTTGGAAAAGGTGTCCTTGAGTTCCAATCAGAGTAGGATTGTTGTGTCTTCTTCACCCTGTGAAAGGATCTCAGCACCCTTAACAAAAACCACACACCAATGCAGAACAGAAAACCCAAAAGCCCAAGGTATCAACTCTTTACATCTACAGTCAGCCTCTAGCTCCTATTTGGATCCCAAGAAGTTTGTAAGCAGGTATTGCTTCCCCTTCCCAATATTCCCCTATTTCTAACCTTGCTGATGTGCTGTCATGTGTCGCTCACCTAAAATATTGCATATATTTAAAATATTACCCACAGCCCTAGGATGGGAAAGCCAGTGCTAATTTTTTTTTCCAGGACACAGAACATTTTTTTCACCACAAGTGAAAGTTCATCAGTGCAAGAGAGCTTTACTGTGGGTTAGTCTCAGCCTGTAGTTAATCCCACAAACACCTTATACGTCTCATAAATCTTTGACTTCATCTTTGCAACATCTACAAACTAATTCCAAACATTGTATACAGAACTTCCCTTCATTTGGCAAGCTTTAATCACCCTTGTTTCCTTACTGAAGAGAGTAGGACATATTTGAAAGACAGATTAAAAAGTTGTTAAAAGGGTTTAATCATATGCCTATTTCAGTTCAAACTACCTCTGCTAGGCACCAGAGCTGGAGCATTCTGCTTTCTTTGCCCTGACACTACTTAGATCCTTCTGAAAGGATGTGCAAAATATTTTGAGGAAGCAAGATAAAAAACAAGATTTCTTTCCCCTCAATCCACTTACTATAATGAAAGTACTAAACAAGGATCTACAAGGAAAACCAGGTGTAGTTTGATACCTAAGCTGGGTTCTGTCTTACTCACTGCCCCCTTTGCAGAGCACAGAAGCAGCATTATCTTGCTTTCTCCTAGATACTTATAATGAGATCTCACTCTTTTGCCTTTATCTACAGCCCCTGGATTTCTGGGAATGGAAGAAATTAACTTATTTTTTGCAGCCTGAGTTTGGAATATCCATATGCTACAGGGGACAGACCATACACACAGCACCCCACAAGAAGAAGGCAGGCACATGTTCACTGTACTACTCCCATGCTATGGAACAAGCTTGCCATATTTCATGTCTGTGAATCCCACCTGTGTCAGGGTATGTGGCTGGCTCTGAACACTGGCACAAAGGTGTCACTTTGGGCAGACAAACAGCTGGTCTCTCCTCAGCTCTGGTTTTCTCTGGCAGTACATACAAGCAGAAACAATTATTACCTTTGGTTTTGTAGTGGCTGAACAACATGTTTTAGAATAGTGGAATTCATTTTTTTACTGCATTAAAGAATAAAGGTAAAGCTTAAAATAAAAGTCCCAACAAATGAAAATATTTGTAATAAGCTAATTATCTGATTAAATGATTACATGTTCTGTTGCCCGACACCTGTTAATACACTGTCTTAAATGCAAAATTAATACCAGCCATTAAGTGCATGCTACCCCTCTCCGAAAGTCCAATAAAGCATGTGTTTACAAATGATGCCACTAATTATCCACCTCTTCTATCTCAGTCAAATGTCTTAATGTGCCTTGGAGACATTTTCAAAGCCAAGGAGACATAAAATGTTTTCTTAAAGGACCAATATTCTGAAAACATTGTGAATTTCTGAGTGTAAGCCTTAAGGCTATAGATTTTGTAAATACTTTTTTTTTCAGTCTAAGTGAGTTTGGGGTTTTGCCTCATGGAATGTTGAAGAATGTGAATTTCAGATACTTTTCTGTTGAATGGCCATTTCTTTGATTTGGGAGTGTGCTACTTGGAACTATCCTTCATTTATTAAACTGGCAAAACCTTTTGATTCACTGCATGAAACTTCACTTTATGAAGCAGATAATATTATCTTTCAGCTACTCCCCAAATTCTTGGCCAGTATCAATCGCTGTTTTTACTTTGCTGATACAATCACTTTCTGAATCATGCAGCTGAATGCTGCTATGAAATCACCTCTGAATTACTACCAATCACTGATAGCACCATCCTGCTGTTGTTTCCCTAGATGTGGTTGTGGCATTGTTCGGCTCGTGCCTGCGCTGGAATGCTTCCTGCCCCTGAAGCTACCAAAGCTTTTGGGCTATACTGC
Organism: Anthoscopus minutus; assembly: GCA_013399455.1. Lineage (NCBI taxonomy): Eukaryota > Metazoa > Chordata > Aves > Passeriformes > Paridae > Anthoscopus > Anthoscopus minutus. Next base: position 36,800 of record VWYI01034633.1, read on the forward strand.
AAGTTTAGAGTTGGTATATTTGAGATATTTTTTCCCTGACATCTTACAAGCAATTTGCATCAAAGAACTTTGCCTGTCACTGTTCCCATCAATGGTGGAAGATTTGATGCCCCTGCTTGCTCACTGCCTGAGCAGAGCATTTCTCCATTAAAGCTCTATTGGAATCAAGTACATTGAAATTTTTGGGATACACTGTAGGGGTAAAAATAAGTCTTTGATCCTTCCTAAATGAGATCCACTCTTTTACTACCTACTCCTATCTTTGCCACTCCCAGCTTATTCTGCATTTACCAACCGCTGTTTTTAGCAGTATCTTTCCCTCTAGGGTCACCACTGACTGTCCAAATGCTGGCTACATACTGGTTTTACGTGACTTTTTTGAAAGCAAGTACTTAATAATGGCAGGGCCTGAATACTGAAGAGCCTGTAAGGTCTCATGCCAAACTTCTTTTCCAGAGGAATACAGCTGATAGAATCCCTGATTTTTACATTTTGAACCTTGAGCAACATGGATTCTGTTACAATCTGCATTTACTTGTGTTACCTCTGTGAGTAGTTAATCTGCCCCAACTCTCTCCCTCTTATCTGCTTTTGTCTACAAGACTCAAAGCCACAATCTGCAAAGTTCTGCAGGTATATCATGGGGGTATTATCTTGCAGGTCTCTTATGATCCAGAAAAGGGTTTTCCACCCTTGATTGCTACTGGACATTCTTACCAGGATGCTACAGCCCTGGCAGGGGGAAGAGGCACATCACAGTTACAACCACAATACCAATCTGTGCTGAGCAATCTTGTTTAATTTCCCTTCTTTCCCATTCACAATATCAAACATTTTTCATTAAGGATCATGCTGCTTGCTTGCTCTGCTTTAGTTTTAAAGAATCTGAGTCTTAAATTGTAGCAAAGCCATTGGTCCTGAGCCAGTGTTGGTTCAGAAGAACAACCTCAGTGCCTTTTCCTCCTGCCCCATTGTACCTGAGTTGATCCTGAGCAAAGCTGCTCTGCACACAGTTTGTACCCTGCAGAAAGAGTAAATGCCTCAGAAATCCCTCCTGCTCTGTCTGACAGGGACCCTCAGCATGGGAAAAGGATTATTTTACTACTGCTAGGGCAGACCTTACCTCATCCTACCAATGCTCATTTAGTTTTCCTTTGCTATAATTTATTTATACCTCTATATTGCTTTACTGCAATGTACCACAGTGGAGTAATGCACCAACATGGACATTTTCTCCTGATTTTTACCAACTTCTGCATCCTATTTACAGTTCTCTGCCTCCAGATTTTAAAAATGTGAGTATTTTCTCTTCCTTCCCTGGAATATGCTGGTTTCTGAAAAGAAGTGTACAGGTGACCTTCAATCACTTTAACAGGTAATGAATATTTTACCTGGAAGGACAACATGGCAATAACATGTCTCAGTTGACTGGAGTAATTTTCTTCACTATTACTTTGCTGCTGCAAGGAACAGAAGAAATGTTTATATTACAGCAGGAACAGTGGAAAGCAGGAGCTGATGAAAGGTCTCTCAGCTCTCATGCTGCATGGGTTTGCTACCTGCTGCAGAGAACAAAACTGCTCCAAACACAGAGCATTGCATTGTGTTGAAATTCAAGATTATGCATCTCCCAGGCTTTCTTGTCTGCACCTGAGTGCAGAATCACAGGATGACAGTATAACTTGGGCTGGAGGGGCCCTCAGGAGGTCCCTGTCCAAGCTCCAGTTCAAAGCCGGTCAATTCTGGGGTCAGACCATGCCACTGATGGCTTGAACTACCTGTGTTTGGAAAACCTCCAAGGATGGAGATTGCACAACTGGGAAACTGTGCTGCTGTTGAGTGTCCTCATGGGGAATAGGTTTTCCCTGTATTCATCTAGAACTTTCTTGTTTTGGCTTCTTGTCACCTCTCACCTTGGCTGAGAGAAGCTTGGTTCAATAACCTCACAGGAAGGGGCTGGATGTGTAGGGTCTCCAAAGCCTTGCCTGCCCCAGGCTGACCAAGCCCTGCTCCCATGGCATTTCCTCTCAGGGAAAATTCTCCAGCCCTAGCCACCCTGGGGGCCTTGCCTTCCCTTCCTCCAGTCTGTCAACACCGTTCCTTTTGTCCCCAAACTAGACATGATCTAGGGATATCTGGATATGATCTAGGGAGTGCTGACCATGAGGGACATGACCCCCAATCTCCTGGCCATGACAGCAGTGTCCCTGTGCCAAGCAGGGCTTCTGCTGGGGAGCACAGATCTGCATCTGCACCACAGCTGCCCCCTGAGCATGAAACCCTCATTTTGATGTCTTGGCAGGAAGACAACCTGAATTTGGAAAGTACTTGGCAGCCTTTTCTCACATCCTTAAAAGCTGTAAGAACGCCACATTGTAGAGGACATCCATGGTGCCACTATTAAATCATACAGGAAATAAAAACAGAATCGAGTACATATTCTTAGAAATACAGTGAGCCGGACACCATTAGTGCAGCTTAAATGTGCTGAATTTCTTTTTGCATCTCCTTCAGTAAACAGCTCCTAGAAATGTTCATAATTTGTTAATTTACATCCTAGTGTATAGGTTTGCATTTTACCAGATTTCTTCCTGTGAGGGTAGAGAAGCTCTGGCACAGGGTGCCCAGTGAAGCTCTGGCAGCCCCTGGATCCCTGGAAGAGTCCAAGGCCAGAGTGAATGGGGCTTGGAGGAAGCTGCAATAGTGGAAGGCATCCCTGCCAATGGCAGGGGGTTGAAATGAGATTAATTTAAGGTCCCTTCCAACCGATACCATTCTGGGATTCTGGGATTCGAACTCACCTTGCACTCCATCTGCCTTTGGAGATCTGCCTTCCTGACAACTGCATGCTCTCATTTTGCAAATCTTATTTTTACAGCATTAAGCTTTTCTCACATAGAAATTTTACTAACACATTTTACTAACAGTAGTACATTAATATCAGAACTTTTTCACTAACCTCAGTGCTGGAGGCAATTAACAAGTGAAGCAATTTTTACCAAAGGGCACTTCTGGTACCACAGTAACTTGACAGACATTTTCCTTTCCTTGGCACTGAATAGCTGAAACTTCAGGAAAATTTTAGTCATTAGTTCTGACTACTGTCATTCTAAAGAGAGGAATTTATCAGAATCTCATTCCATTCTGTAGCAGCTTTGAATTTTAACATTGAAAGCACAACACAACCCACTTCAGAAGAGTAATTCTTTAAGAAACCAAATCAAGAACAAGGACTGTTAAATCCTGTTCAAAGCTGACTCCCTCTGCGATTTATCTGAGACATTTGATCACACTTAGAAAACAGAGATGTTATCCCTGACTAACTTATCAAAGTCTTGTAAAGATCAATTATATAGGCTGTAGTATAGGTAATAAGGGATGTGAGGGAGTGAAAGCTACTCCATAAAAATAGTTACTTAGGAATAACCTGACTTAGGCTAGAATTTCTCAAAAATATGTTAAGTTTTTCAAGGAGAGGTAAAAGTCCAAACCAGGACTTTTAAAATACTCTAATTATGAGAAAACTAACTATAACACTCTAGGAAAACTTCCAATACTTCATAATGAATTGCCTTAAATACTCCATATCTTAATTATGCTGCTGCATGATTAAAGACTGAAGTATTAATTCAAACTCATGTCTGATCTCTGTTTACATTTTACTCACACCAGTTTTAATTACACTAAGTGCACTGCCTTGCTATCGCTATAAAGCAGTTAATGCCAAGACCTGTAAAAGCACCTCCGAAGACCCAAAGCTCCCAAAAACAATGTTAATTTGCCAAATGTTAACACCCAGACACGGGAAGTCAAACGTTTATTTCATGTCAGGCCCGCAGAGCGGGCTGGATATGCTCGAATACACGTAAATGTGGATCGTAAACAGGAACACCAGTCTTCCTTCATCCACTGTCCCTTGTCTGAGGGGCGTGGGGATGGCGCTGGGCTCCGTGCCTCGCTGCTTCCCTGCCTGGGTTCAGTCGCTTCCCACAGCCTTCGGACTTCGCGTACGTCCCTCTCTAGAGAGGTGTCCAAGATCCCCGGAGTTCCGGGAGCAGAGCCCAGCAGAGGCTGGCCCGCATTCATCCTACGGGGCAGTGCGGCGGCGGATCCACTGCTGCCCGCAGGCCTGGGAATTTGGCAATAACCCAATTCCTGCACCCCGCAGGCTCACCTGGCTAGGGCCAACAGGGGCTGCCCAGGCCGGCCTCGCTCCGGCCAGGGCACCGCCAACCGCCCGCCGTCCGGCTCCGAGTTCCAGGTCTGGCTGCGGGAACCACACAGTCTCCACGGCTGGGAAACACCTCTGGCATAATCGAGGCCAACCTATGCCCAACGCGACCCTGTCCTCCAGGCCGTGGCACAAGTGCCACAGCCAGCCTTTCCATAAACACCTTCAGGGACAGTGACTCCACCGTCGCCCTGGGCAGCCCTTTCCAATCACCACTATCGGAAGGCATTCCTACTGATGTACGACCTGAACGTTGCCTGGCGCAGCTCAGCTGCCGCCGGCCGGGAAGGACGGTCAGTGGAGAGGGGCCGTGATGCGGAGGGAGCCCCGAAGGACGCGCTACCGCATCCCAAGAACAGGAAAATGAAAAGGATATGGAGCACTGGGGGTGGAGGTCCGTGCAGGGCGGGGAAAGCGGCGGCCGCCGCGCCCCGGCCCTAAAGGAGGCGGAGGAGAGCGCTGGGCGGCTTGGGTACGGCGGCCCCGTCCGTGCTACCCCTGCCCAGCCCCGGCCATGAATATGTAACTCCCCTCTATTTCCCGAACTCCATTGCGGAGCCGCCGCTCGCCATATTGTGCTGCGGGGGCTGCGGCGGCACCGCCGGCCACGGACCGAGGCGGCATAGGCGGGCGGTGAGCGCGAGGCCGGGCCGAGCCGGGCCGGGCCGGGCCGGGCTGGGCTTCCGCCGTAACTCACTCTCCCTGCGGGCTGGGGCGGGTGCGGAGCCGCGGGGGCCTGTTCGCCGTGTCCGAGTGGGGCTGACTCCGGGCGGGGAGGCGGCGGGGTGGCTGCCGGGCTATTCCGGCGGAGCGGGGGTCGAGGGTGTCCGGGAGGAGCCGTGGCCAGACACCGCGTGGCAGCCTGCAGCCTCCTCGTTGCCCCTAGCCCGGGCGTGCTGCAGGGCCGCAGGGCACTGAGCCACCCCCAGGGCCAGAGCGCGGCTGCCGAGCCCGGAGCAGCCGCGGTATAGATCTATACACACATACATCTGCGCAGCTATCTCCCTGTATGTGCACGTATGGATGTATATGTAGGTGCGTGTGTGCAGCCTCACGCCTGGAAGCTGCGGGCAGAGGTAGCACACACGGCTCCATCGCAGCCGCAGTACCGCAGCACCAGCCCGGCGAGCGCGGCACCGCTGTCACCTCCCCCGGCAAGGGACAGCTCACGGACACAGCCCCGAGCCGCTCTCGCTGGCTCTGCGGATCGCCCCTCTACACAATATGATCCAGGGTTTGATTTATAGCTCGGCCTTTCCGGTGTTTTGTCTGTCCTAGAGCCCATGCCGAGCGGTGCTTGCGGGGCGTGGTGCTCGCGAACTGGGGCTGCGAGCCACCCGGCTGCTCCCGGGAAAATGTCGCTTCCCACAGGGCGGCAGGTGCAGAAGGACGGGACATGAGGATGTGTCGGGACATGAGGATGTTGGCTTCGCCTCCACATCGTTCCCGCTGCCTCCCATATGAATTTAGCGCTTGTTTCTTGCCAAGCTTTACATTCTGCAGTAGCTGTCCTGGATCACTTGCCTTCTTTGCACCAACTCTGTGGTGCTGTGTATATATGAAACAAGCACTGAGCAATATTCTTCTAGGGATCTTTGTAAGCTGTTTTTCAGGCTCTCTTCAATGGAAAATAATTGAATCAAGTGCCTAATTCCACAAAAATACAGAGGACAGCTAGTGGAGAAAGATGATTCCCAGTATGATAATTCATAATCCAGCCCTGTTTGGAAGTGGCTGTAGTTCTGTGTGATAATTCTGCATTGCACATGGGCTTTTAAGGATTAAAGGGAATTTGCTTGCGTTTAAGAAAATGTGACTGATGTGCCAGTGAAATTATTATTGCTTGGGGAGAATTCTTTAATCGAGTGTCATTCATTCAGTGTGAAAGTCTCGATTTGTCATAGGAGTTCCCTGCAGAGGTGCTCTGATTTGTATTCATCTGTTTCCATTAAAAACTTGTATAATGAGATAATTTGATTTTCTTATACATCATGTCTAGCTCAGAGCTGACATTCAGCTGTCAGTGAAGACAGAGCTGGTTGTGACAGCAGCAGATATGGATAAGCAGTATATTTTGCATTAAAAAGTATATTTTTCAGAAGGATGAACTTTATCAGTTGTTTGGAGATGAGAGGAATTTTCACTGGACAGCAGGAGCTGCGGTGTCAGGTACAAGTTTGTGGCTGGGTGTAACTCTGTTATGGTGCCTTTCAGCCATGACAGGCAAATCTAAAGCATCTTTAAACCTCACTGCCCCCATGAACTGTCACTCAGTGTTTAATAAATGCACTCTTGCACTGCTTATTAATATTGCTGTCTGCACTGAAGTTTGTGATAACAAAGGGACACAGACTTTGTACTTGGAGGTATTTTTTCACTTCTTCAGTGGCTAAAATTGTTGACCTTTAGCTTTAAAGCTTTGAAGCACCAGCCTTGCTGCAGCTACCAAGAAAAGCACTTTCTGTCACGTCTTAGAGGTGAATAATATGCTGGTGCCAGTAAAACATATTGCATGGGTTTCACTTGATCAATGATGCTTTGTGTTTTAGGAGTGATGGGCTGGGTGTAAAGACTTGGTTGGGCATCTTGGGTGGTTGAAGGAGAATTCTGGCATTTCCATTTCTCTGCTGTCATTGAATAAAAATACAGGCTGCATGAAAGCCATCAGTCTTGTATGTGAAATACATGTTGGGCTAAGTGAATTTCTTCATCTTTCTTTTAAATCTTTCCCTTGCTTACAAAAAGAATGCAGTGAGGGGAGGGAAAGGAGCTTTAAACATGAGACTTCAATCTGCAACTGCTCAGCTGTATTTTTCATAGCAGCACTGGATCTCCTGTTACTAAAGCAGCAGCTCTAGGAACATGCATAAAAGAAGCATTGGAGTAAAGGAATTCCTTCCCCTTTTATTTTTTCCAAAATACCTTTTACCTATTTTTTTCTGAATAGATCAGCACTTTAATAATGATGCAGACAGAAAGGAAAGAGATAGGTGGAGAGATGCTGTTGAGCCTCAGCTTGCTTCTGCTTGGTTTTCTGTTGATGCAAATAACTGAATGTCAAAGCTGACCTTAAATTCTTAATTTTCAGAGGAACGAGCAGTATTTGGTATTGTGGAGCTGTTTAGACTTGTTGCAGTGGAGAAATACTTTAGGAATTACCCCTGTCTGCTTTCCCCCCACTTCTGGGTCCTGGAGCTCTCTTGCAGACAGCGGGGAGTTAGCAGTAGTGTTCTGCTAACTAATTAAAACCTAATCATTCTTTACTCTTCATTTCTTGGGGATAACATTGAACTGTTTTGTGTAATTATTGGGTTAAACAGTGTAAAGAGTTGCTTCTGTAGTACTGTCTACAAAATGGACAGTCTTACTTGTGAGGGAAGTCCTTGAAACACGTATTGTTCTTTGCTGTTTCCCAGCTTTAGATGAGAGCTGCCTGCTTGCCAGTTTTGTGTTTATATATTTATTACAGCTGTTATGTCAATCAGACATAAAATGACTTGAGTCTTTTTGTGTCCCAAATGCTGTGGGGGACTTTATTTTCTGTTTATTAATAACCAAGATGTCTTTTTGCTCTCATCAAGAAATTTTTATCACTGTTGGTTGTGGCTTCGCTGCCAAGTGGGAGCAATCCTTGTTCTGTTCTAACGTAGCTCTGGAAAAGCTGCACACCCAGGCATATTTTCTGGTCTGACATCTCAGAATTTCTCCAACAATATCAATGCAATAGAATGCTGCTGTTTGACATTTCTGTTACTAAATGGGATGGATGGTAAGTATGCTGTGTGTTGAAGAGCAGGGCAAGTGGCTTGCTTGACATTATCCTGATAGACTGGGGCGAGCAGTACATCTGAATTTCAGTGTATCTGGCTTCAAGTTTTACAATGTTTCTTAAAATTTGCTTAGTGGTGTCTTTTAGTGCTGTACCAAAGCAGCAGTCCAAGAAGGTGATGAGCAGGTTTTCATGGTTTTTTTCCTGGCAGGATGAAAAATAGCAAACCATGTTGGTTTCCCAGTGAACTGGAAGCAGATATATACTGGCTCTTCAGCCACTGAAGTTCAGGGTCTTGTGTGGTTATTTCAACATGCCTTTGGTTTTAGACTGTCTCTGAAGGAAACTGGGATCCTGCATGTACCTCTGGCAGAACCAGTCCTTTGCATTTGTGAAGGTGCAAAAGTTTCTGAATTGTAGTGCATGGATGTTCGTAGAATTTTTGTTAAAATGTACAGAAAATTTAAAGGCCAAAACAGAGGTTTTGATAAAATGATAACTTCACATCATGTTTTTGGCAGCTGTAACATCAAGGACACAGAAGGAGAGTGGTTAGTTTCAAAAAAATGTGCTAGCAGAGCAGGGCAAGGAAAAATTAAAAACTAAATCTCATTAAAGATATCCCGAGGCAACACAGGAATTGTTTGTACAGTTTAGTTGCTGTGATAGATTCAACTTTTCCAGAGTTCGAAGCTTTACTTTTTGTTGCTCCCAAAAGTTTTCAGTCCTTTATCTCTCCTGTTCTGATCTGATACAGCACTGAAATGAATTTCAGAAAGGAACTTTGGCTTTTCTTCTTCCTAGCTGGTTATTAATTCTGAAGTTCAAGGTTAATTTAAGAGATTAAGAATTTCATTTTTGAAACTTACCTAGGTAGTCACATACATACTATTTAGTAGCATGCTTCACAATACGAGAAACTTGGCATAAAATTTAACAAGTGGCAGATAAAATCACAATTCTACTCACTCCCTCAGTGTTCTGCTTAATAGTATTGCTTCACAGGGCTAAATTATAGCTTGGTAATGACTGTTTTCCTTTTTATATGAATTCTTAGCAAAGGTCATTTTTGACACGTTTGAGGTCAAGTGTTTGGGTGATCTATTGACTCATATCAACAGTAAAAAGTTGCTGTTCCTGTAACAGTTTTGGGTTTTATTTCTGCTCCTAGCAGAAGGCATAAATGTTGTAATATATTTTAATACAACTATGGACAAGATACAGGTGATGTGAAAGCTAGGTTCCAGGAACTGAGGTTTAATGATTAAAGTAATCTTACTGCCTGATGCACAGTGGGCAGTGTTTGTTTTTCTGTATGCATGTCTGTGTGTGTACCAAAACTTGAAAAGTTTTCAAATTAATCCTTCAAGATTAAAAAAAAAATCTAAGCTTTTTAATTTAGGAATAGCTTGGGTTTGATGTGTGATGAGTTTGAGCTGGTGAATTCCATACTCTGTGGACATGATTTTTCTGAACCTGAGTTTTTCAGCCTGACAGTGGCTGATCTGTTCCCAAGGGAAAATCTTTTGGGAACTTCTCTTTCAAGAACTGTATTTTGTAAATAGATTTTGGTTCTCAAAACAATGTCACACACATGTTCTGAATGTGTTTTTCTCTTGTTCCACCAATGGGACCAGAGCGGTGGTTCATATGGCCAATCATGTTGACCGTATTAGAACACTTATAAAAAAGGTTGCAAAACCCTGAAATAAAAGCTTCCAGCCTCATTCTAAGATCAAAACCTCAGCTGTTGTGATATTGAATCCACGCTGCTATTTTGTGTCCACTAGTGGCAGGACTCCTTAGAGGCGATGGATAATATAGATAGTTCTCTGGAAATGTCATGGTATTTTTATGTATTTCAGTTTTTCTAGCTGATTAGATGTTCGGGAGGGTGGGATACAGAACTGGAAATGAGGAACTGACATTGAGGACTGAAGGTTATTGACAGGAATGGAGTGATCTGGGAGGTGAAAAGGCCACCGATGCATACAGAGTAGTGACCTTTTTAGAATAAACTGGACTTTGAGCCTCAGCTCCACAGGAGGGATGTACTTGGACTCAGGGTCTTTAAATGCTGCTGTACTTTCCTGCTATAAATATGCAGAGAAGCACCAGCCTAAAATTACGTCTTTGTGTCATGTCCAGAAGGACATGGCTGTTGCCATCACTGTCATGAAAAAGCCATAAAACAGATCAAACAGAAGTTTGATCAACAGTTTAATTGGGTACTTTATTTTTCCCTGTTGTCCTTGCCATCTAAACCAGGAGGATTATCTCCCTTTGGACACTTGTGTCAGTGCTGGATTCATGGAGCCCTTCTAGAGGTGTCCAGATGCACAGCAGATGATTCGTGTGAAGTCACATTCCAGTGTCTCCCAGCCAGGAGGAGTAGCTTCACAACCAGATTGGAAATGCTGCCCAAGTCCATGGATTGATCTATGTCAGGACCAGGGAATTGTGAGTGGTTATTAGCTGGAAGATTCCATATCTCAAAGGCAAAGCTTTTTGTTAGGAGAATAAATATAGCCAAGAAGCTGTAAAAGACCATGTGCTTCAGAAATGCCAATATAATTTTTTCCCTCAGTCAGATGTCATCTTTCCAGCAGCCTTCCAGATATTCCAGAATCACAGCATTAGGTGTTGTTACTTGTTTTTCAGGGGAGGATTTTTTTAATTTTGAAGATAAATGCTGTTAAGTTTATGGGAAAATGGGAGTTTGGGACTAGTTATCTGGAAAATGAAAACCTTTGCTGTGGTATGACTGAGAGGGACAGTCATGCTGGGAAAAGGTCTTTAGTGTTACCAACTTCTGGAGCTGTTAAAACTGTACTGGTGCCTCAGATTTCTCTGCATTCCTCAGGTTTATTGGCTTTTTTGAGACATTTTTGAGTCTGTGGGCTTGAATTAATGATACATCTTTCACTCTGGCTGGGAGTGCTCTAGGACAACACTGAGATTGTGTCTCTTTGCTAACTGCTCTTTATAGAGTGACAAACCTTGGATTTCTCAGTATTTTAAATGTAGAACTTGGCACAGTCTTGAGTGTGGGGAGCATTCGTCACTCATGTATTTACAGATCATTTTATTGCATTAGTAACTTCTCCATTGTGCCAGTCACCCAGTATCTGACATTCACTGAGAGTTTACCTATCGAAATGTAAAATTTATGTCTTAATATTAATTTGCTGGTTTTATTAGAGTTAAATAATTTTCTTGGCTATTGTGTGGCCGTATTGATATAATTGTTCAAAATATTTGAATGTTAATCTCTTCATTTCCTACTGCAAATAAAATAGGAAAATAGGATGGCAGGGAGCCAGATGCAAACACTATTAAATTGGGATTGTCAGAGTGGTTCTCACATGTTTAATTTTCAGTGAACATCACTTCTGTTCTAACTGGAGTTGGAATGACACAAAGTCATTGCTGGCAGTCAGGGTTGTAATGATACAGGTGCTTTTAAACACTGCTTACAAGGCTAGTTCAGGGATCCCTGACATTATCTTGCCCTAACATGAATCTGATCCGTGTCTTACTTCCCAGCCACACCGTTGCCCAGGAGTGGCTGGTGGAATGGTTTCTTTCTCTCATAGAGCATGGATCAACAAGGTACTGATCCATGATCCATGAGAGACAAGGGCCACATGGTTTTAAAGCTGGCAGAGTAGGTTTCGATGGGCTGTTGGGAAAGAATTGTTCCCTGTGAGGGTGGGAAGGCCCTGGCACAGGGTACCCAGGGAAGCTGTGGCTGACTCTGGGTCCCTGAAGTGTCTGAGGTCAGATTGGACGGGGCTTGGAGCAGCCTGAGATAGTGGAAGGTGTCCTTGCAAATGGCAGGGGTGGCACTGGATGAGCTTTAAGGTTCTTTCCAACCCGAACCATTCCATGATTCTATGTCTCTTCTCCCTAATTTTTTATCTAATACAGAGTTTCTGTCTTGCGCACACAGTCAATGAGGATGTGTTTGCTTGTAAGCTGTATGGGTAAAAAGGATGATGTAAATAGTTGCTAATTGTTACCAGATTCGGTTTCTGGAGCATGTAATTGGTATGTGAAGTTTCAGCTTCATATTTTGTATTAATTTGCCATTTTTAGCAGTCTTTTAGTTGGCGGTGATTGTGCTTTGCACATGATAGACTTGTAGTTAACATGTACGAAATACTTGCAATGGTGGCTCTGTAGAAGTGCTGCAGACTACTCAGTTTTAACCATAGCAGGCATTTACAATGGATCTCATATTCCCATCAGTATCAACTGATAAAGTGTTTGGTAATCATTGAAGTTAGCCCACTGGTGTTCTTTCAGGTGTTTGTGAATAGCTGGAAGTGTTCACTTGATAACACTCATGTTTAGTCTCTATCTGATCCTCATGAATTTGCAGCTTGACAGCTAATCTGCACCATTTACAGCTTCATTCTAAGTGTTCTTTTTCTTAAATATGTGGCTATATCATAAGTTTGTGGAGGAAACTCCCATTTTTAAGCAGATTTGCTGGATATTCTTTATAACATACCAGGTGCCTGAGGGCCTGATTCCCTTGTTACTGTTTCTGCCCAGTTCAAACAAATGGATTCTGCTTTGTATAAATCTAGTGGTCACTGTTGTCCCCAGAAAGCCTTCTGAGGTTTCTTTTGTGGGTAAGGAGAATGCTCATAGGAAGATACTTGGCTACCTAGATTGTAAAAGATGTGTGAACAGGAGAAGGTCATGTTCACCTTTCTTCACCTCTTTGTTGTGGCAGAGGTTTATTGGCTGGTTGGTGTTGCTGTTGGCTTCTCTTGTCTGTCACAGTCTACACAGCAAAACTAAGGATAAAGATCTCTAATAGTGAGATAACTCCACAGGATAATGAGATAACCCCATAGGATAACTCCGTCGGATAGTTTGGGTTGGAAGATACTTTCAGCGACCATCACCCTGGCAAAAGTAGGGCAAGTTGGTCAGATTGGTTACCACCATATCCAGTCAAGTGTGGACGTGTCCTAGAGTGCGCATCCCACAGCCCCTCTCAGGTGACCTCTTATTGGTGACCACTTGGCTGTGGCTTTCTGCTTTCAGGTAGTATGGTTTCCCCTGTGGATTCTACTGCTCAGGTCTTCTTAGCAGTCTACCCTACCTGTCCATATGTCTTTTCTCATAGGAAAAACTTTCTCATTTTGGATTTATTACATTAAGTAATTGTTGCTTTATATCCGGCTTGTGGTGGGAGCCCACAGCACCTCGAGATTTTAAATGGGGTTTTGGTGCCTGTAACAGTCGATCTGATGGATACCAAGTCATACCTTATCTCTTGGATGTCTCCAGGGCTGACAGTTTGAAGCTTGCATGTAGACCTGCCCTACAGAGCCACTGTGCTTTAGTTGCAACTCTGAACATCAGTCCCTGAGGTTGGATTTGTTGTCAGCATTGATCAGATGTGATTGTGTCAAAAGAAGATGACTCTGCACATGGCTCATAGAATATTTAGTTTAATTTGCAGATAGAAGTGAAAACCTTCTGGTAAAGGATGTTGTGATGTTGAAGTTTATTAGGAAGCCAGGACCTGATGGCTGAATGAACTAAACCCAGTTCAGTAGGACCTTCCCCTCTTGAGTTTAGCCCCTTCAGAGACCAGGGTATAACTAAAGTGTAATATAAGCTCAGCAAGAGACAGTTTGAGGAGTGGTGACAGTAACACGAGATGGGAGGCACAGCCAAGTGTGGTGACATCCTTGTTCAGGATCACTGAGGAGGGATTTCCAGAGCAGGGAACAAAAGGAGCTCCGGGCCTGAACCTGGATTTTTGATCCAGAGAGCAACATAAGTTCAGAGTGAATACTAAACATGCTAGGTTATAATCTAGTACCAGTTGTCTGCGATTACAACTGAATGTAAAGCTATCTGAACTGCCAGGGAGATGCAGGGAATGTTAATTCTTTCAAATAGTGTCTTCCAGATTGTGTGGAATTTTTTTTTCAAACCAAGCTCTAGGCCAATAAGTAAAACCAGAAAAAGCCTTGAATTTCAGAATGCTTTAATTGAATAATTTGAAATGAATGACTGAATTGAGTACTCTGTGAAAATGTGCACTCTGTTCCCAATACTAGTCATAGTGTGAGAGAGAGTAAAACTTAAAGCTCTAAACCTGTTAAACTTCCAAGTAACTGCATTATGAATATCTGTTTTTAAGGGAATTAATCTTTAGGAAGAAAAACGCCATATGGTTGAAGGTGCTGTTGAATTTGGCACACCTAATAGAGGTCTAACTCTACTACTGTTTTAAGTCTAAATATTTACCTTTTACAAGTTGGAACAGAAATTAGTTATTTCTAAGATTTTAATACTCTCTAAAAATGTGTGTAATATTTTTTTAAAGAGCCTGATGCAATTTTTTTCCTCATAAATGTTTTTTTCAAGAAAGTATCACAAGAAGTTGGATGGGAGTGGTGTGGTTATGGTCACACCTGAGCTGGGTTTGTGGGTACTCTCCAGCTGCTTGGTACCATTCCAGCCTTTCTCTGATCCCAAGGTGTGCTGACTCAGCCATTCTGCAGATGCTCTTTAGCCTTTTCCTGGGCTAAAACAGGCCCTGCAAAGCATTTTGGAGCATAATCCAGGTTGTGAGGAATCCCTGATGGTACCCCCTGCTCCGTGTTTAAAGTGAGACCACCATCAAGGTTAGTGCTGGGCTAGAGCTCAGAAAATGTTGCATATTCAGAACTGACAACATTTTCAGCAATAGTACTAAGGAGCTGCTACTCACTGGTTGATCTGAGGGTGGACACCTGGGAAAGGTAAGCTGCGAAGGGCAGGAGCAGAGAAATGGTGGTGCTGATCTCCTCTGGCTGCCCACAGATCTGACTGGTCTACTCTAAGTGCTGCCAGCTGGATTTTATTTTTACTGGACAGTTTCAGGAGTGGGATATCCAAATGCCCACCCTACTTCAATCATGACTGCATTGGAGTAAATAATTAAGCATATTTCAGTGTAAGTGGTTGTAAAGTGGTGTGTCACAAATGTGGATATTAGTCTGCTGGAGTTTTTTGTCCAAGCACATTTGGAAGAAGGACATCCCAGCATAAATTCCCCAGTCAGTGAGCAGGCAGGAGATCCAAAGGCCTTTCAGACAGATTATTCCTTACTGTTATTTTTTCCTGTAACAGCCTGTTTTCCAGTGCTTCAGGAACAAGACGTACTTTCTTAAATTTTTAAATCCCAACTGGTTTTCTTAAAAAAAAATTGTTGAAGTGTAATACATTGGTTTATAAGCACTGGCTTTGATAGTGACAGATGTGTGTATCCTGTAATTATGGAGTTTGTGCTTAGGAATTTTGCTGTGCCTAAAGACTGAGTCAGTCTGAAGGGTTGCAGGGGTCCTTACAATATTCATTGAGGTGGTTTTCTTAATGACTAACATTAAGTATTTTCTTAATGATTGACAAGAATGGCCCTCTGGCCACAGGATTAATCCCAACAGCTACTACTTTTTGGTGGCTCTGAGGGAGAGGTTTGATCTGATAGAAATCAGGGTTAGATGGGATATTAGTAAGAAATTTCTGCCTGTGAGGTTAGGCAGGCCCAGGCCCAGGGTGCCCAGAGAAGCTGTGGCTGCCCCATCACTGGGAGTGTCTGAGGCCAGATTGGACAGGGCTTTGAGCAGCTTGGGAGAGTGGAAGGTGTCCTCGCCCATGGCAGGGTCTTGAAATTGGATGATCATTAAGATTCTTTTCAGTCTAAATTGTTTTGTGATTCTATAAATGTGGTTTTGCCCCAATTTAGCCTGGTTTTGTGTGGCTGGTTGCTTTCCTCTTATATCCAGAAGGATCAGACAAGTCATAAAGGTAAAAAGATGATAAAAAGTCTAAGGTTGTGGTGTGTTAGAAGTTTTTTCAAGAAAGGCTCACAGGGATGTCTGACTTCATGTTGTTCCTGGTGCTTGCATCTGTGACCTTAGAAGAAATACTGCCTTTGTTTTAAAGTGGAAAAGATGTGAAATGTTGAGCAGGTTAAAAGTGGGTATTGTTGAGGTGAAATCTGTCTCATACTGGGAGCTTGTAAAATTCGTGTGATAAACCTGTCAAGTAATATTTCTTTTGAAAACAATACCAAAAGTGATGCAGAGTAAGAGTGAACTATGCCCATGATTTTATGCATTTGAGATTTCACTGGAATAGATTTCCAGACTGAAGAGCAAATGTGAGGTTCAACATTTTTTTCTTTATCTTCTGTCCCTTTGCCAATAGTAGTTAATGAAAGGTCTGTTGTACCTTCAGTCTAGGAACTTTACACTAAATATTTTTCCCTCTGAACACAGTGTCAAGAACAGGATGATCTTCCTTCAGCTGATGAAAAACTTCATAAATTAAAGCTGGTCAGTTACTTATCACAACAGCTGTAGGTGTCCTGTGCAGTGTAACCTTGGGCTTGTAGGCGTGGCTGCAGGATAAATTCTAGACTCACTGAGGCTGGAGAAGACCTCTAAGATCACCAAGTCCAAACTGTGCTTGGTTCCTGCTGTGTCACCACCACCAGAGCACTGAGTGCCACATCTAGATCTTCCTTGGACACCTCCAGGGATGGGGATTCCAAACCTTCCTGGGCAGCCTCTTTCAATGCCTGACCACCCTTTCCAGGAAGAAATGCTGGTGTTAATGTGGTTGTTGTGCAGATGGATGGGTTTGGTGATGGCTTGGCCCCCAGATCTGCTGTTTGGTGTTAGCAGGTGCCAGCACAT
This sequence comes from Anthoscopus minutus, assembly GCA_013399455.1. NCBI lineage: Eukaryota > Metazoa > Chordata > Aves > Passeriformes > Paridae > Anthoscopus > Anthoscopus minutus. The sequence goes on from VWYI01034633.1 coordinate 53,517, forward strand.
GAATTCAGGTGAGGAATTAGGGACTGCTGGGATGAGCTCTTCACTTGGGTATTGAGAGCAGGCTCTTGTGTAGGACAGACTGGATCTGCTGGGACCCTACTATCTTGGTCCATGTGCACCAGCGTGTTTTGGCAAGGGCTGTGATTAGCACTTCATGAATTTCTTTCAGCAGCTGAAATGATGGTTAATTGAATGTGTCAGCTTTAAAAACATGCAAGAGTGGTATCCAGTGCAGACACAGAATGATATTTGGCCTCTGTTAGAACAACATATAAAAAAATTCTTATCCTGGAGCACTTAGCTTCCTGTACACCTGGAATTGTCTTAAATGGTGGAAATCAGAACACAGAGAAACCGTGTTTCTTTTCTTTGCTGAGATGTGTCACTTAATACCATCATTAAATTCATAACACTGAATAACTGAAGTAAAACACTCAAGAGTCCTGACAAGACAGCTCAATGCTTCAGTCTCCAGCTGGGGATGTGGTAGCTTCTCACCTCTACTGGGCTGGTGAGGTCTTAACTGGACATAGGACTACTCTGGTCCTCACAGAGGAACATGTCTCTTGTGACAAGTAAACTGTGGTTTTAGGGCACAATATTTACATAGTAAAATTGGAGTTGGAGATGGACTGTGAGAAGAATTGGAGTGACAGGAAAAGGGAGAAGGGCTTTCAGACTGTCAGAGGGTACATTTGCATTGGATATTGGAAGAAATCATTCTCTGTGAGGATGGTGAGGCCCTGGCACAGGGTGTCCAGAGAAGCTCTGGCTGCCCCTGAATCCCTGTCAGTGTCCAAGGCCAGGCTCGATAGGGCTTGGAGCAAGCTGGGCTAGTAGAAGGTGTCCCTGCCTGTGGCAGGGAATTGGAACTGGATGATCTTAAAGCTCCCTTCAAATCCAAACTATTCCAGGATTCTGTGATTCTGCTTAATAGACAGGATAGTGGATGTGGCCATTTAATGTCAGGCTTTTTTCCCCTCCTTCCTCAAAAAGAAGAAAAATACCAAGTGAGAAAACTCTGATTTCTTAGATGAAAGTAGATCTAATACTCTGCACAGCTTATCTTGCTTTTCCCTTCACAATTGATTAAAGCTTATATAGTAACCTTGTTCTCCAGAGAGTTTGAGCCTTTTCAAAAAGAACTTAATGAGTTGGAAAATGGATTATAATATATGTGGTAGATGCCAATAAAAAAATGCATTTGGCAGCTGAATTGAAGGGTCTGGAAACCCAGATCTAAAAAAGGAATAAAAGAAAGCACTTCTGCTTATTCCACCTAGAAAAAAGGTCTGCAACAGCAATCTTGCCACTTACATAGTCACAATTATTTTTTTAAACATACCACTGTCTGGGATAAGTTTTCTTGCTCAAGGCAGGCATTTTTGGTGTCATGGGAAGCAATGCCTCCTGTCCCTCAGCAAAAAGTATTTTCTGTTCCGAAACATCATTTTCTTCTGTCACTTTGACCAGACTTTTTCACATCTGCAGTGACTCTGTGGTAATTTTGCCTCATCTCATACAATAATACTCAAATTTTGATGGAACATCTGTACAATTTCTCTGGGTTTTAAAATTACTATTATTATTAAAACTATGCAGTGTCTAGGTTTCTCATGATCTTTCAGTATCCTTCAAACTTCTGATGGGAAAGCCCATGGGATGTGTTTTGAGGAAGAAGGAAAAGCCCTCATGGTGTGTTCCAGTGAGCATGATTGATGTGCTGTGTCCTGTCTCATTTTGCCCTTCTCCTTGGTTTAGGAAGCAGACCCTGCTTAACCCATGTGCATGTTTGGAAGTGGATGTTTTAGGAATATTTTCCGCATATTTGTGGAATAAATATTTGTGGCCCACATTCTCTGGCCTTCAGTTCTATGTCACTTTTGTTTAACAACTGAATTGATTTTTGCCAAGTGTGCACGGCTGAACAGCTCCCCAGTTCTCCTGGAGTGGTGCAAGCAGGGGATTATCTGTGTGTGACACAGCAGAGCCTGGTATGTGGGGGGACGGGTGTTCCCTGGAGCCTCTGCTTGGCTGGACACACACTGCTGCGGCTTGGGAGGAGAGAGGATCCTGAGCCAGACACCTGAGTGCTCAGCCCATGTCCCTTCTTTCCTCAGCCATGTCTCAGGCCGTGCAGACCAACGGGACACAACCTCTGAGTAAGACCTGGGAGCTCAGTCTGTACGAGCTGCAAAGAACACCCCAGGTAATCACAGAACCTGTGACCAAGCTGGGCTTGGGAGGGACCCCTGGAGATCACCCAGTCCAGCCCCCTGCCCAGGCAGGGTCACCCAGAGCAGGTGACACAGGGGCACATCCAGGTGGGTTTGGGTTATCTCCAGAGAGGGAGATTCCACGCCTTCCCCAGGCAACTGTTCCAGGGCTCTGCATCTCCAAGGAAAGAAGTTCTTCTCTATGTTGAGGTGGAACTTGTGCTTTAGTTTATGGCCACTGCTCCTCATGCTGTCACTGGCACTCCTGGATGGAGTCTGGCACTGTTCTCTGACACCCCTTGGAGATACTTAATAACATTCCCTTCTCAGTCCTCTCTTCTCCAGACTGACCAGACCCAATTCCCAGAGTCTCTCCTCCTCAGAGAGATGCTCCAGGCCCCTCATTGGCTTCATGGCCTCCACTGGACCCACTCCAGCAGCTCCTTCTTTTTATTGTGTGCTGCAGGGCTGGTAGCACTGGTGTTCTGTGTGCTTGATGTGTTTGTGTGTTGTGTCTCTTTGCTGTTTTCCTTGGGTAAAACATACTGTCTCCATGAGGAAGGGACTCAATCCCAGGAAAGAACCCTTCTCTTCTTTGCTGCCAGGAAGCCATCACAGATGGCCTGGAGATCGTGGTATCCCCCCGCAGCTTGCACAGCGAGCTCATGTGTCCCATCTGCCTGGACATGCTCAAGAACACCATGACCACGAAGGAGTGTCTGCATCGCTTCTGTGCTGACTGCATCATCACTGCCCTCAGGAGTGGGTATGTGAGTGCTGCCAGGGGACACTGCCAGGGCATGGTGGGGACACTGCCAGGATGGGGTGGAGGACAACACTGCCAAGGCATGGAGAGGGGACACTGCCAGGGGATGGGGTGGGGGGACACTGCCATGGCATGGGGAGGGAACACTGGCAAGGATGGGACACTGTTGGGAAAGAGAGATGGGATGCTGCCAGAGGACAAGAAGGGGATGCTGCCAGGGGCAGGGATGAACACTGTGAAGGAAAGAGGGCTTGGACAGTCCACTGCACTTGGGGTGGAAGTGTTCTTGGCTGGGGGTTGGGGGGGGCTGATGTGGGACAGTCACTGTGCACTGGGAGTTTCTGAATGTGCAGCACACCTTTCAAATCCTGTTTTTCCATGTTCTGCCATCTCTAGAAGACAGATCAATTTGCTTCCTCGTGAAAAATCATTTCATAATTCTGTTTCTTACAAGGAGATTAAATCCTCTTTTGTGTTCTTTTCTTCTGTTAGATCCAGTAACAGTATAGCAAAAACACACAGTACTGACAAAGATGGGTTTCATTTCCATTATTCTTCCTTTTTCTAATAATACATTTCAAATTATGTGGCCTTCAGCCATTTCACATTATGTGTCCTGTAAGTGTTAAAAATAACGGAATGGTAGAATCCCAGAATAGTTTGTCCTGGAAGAAACCTTTAAGCCCGTCCAGGCCTGCCCTTGCCATAGGCAGGGACACCTTCCACTATCCCAGGTTGCTCCAAGCCCTATCCAGTCTGGCCTTGGACACTTCCAGGGATCCACAGGTAGCCATAGCTTCCCTGGGCAACCTGTGCGAGGGCCTCACCACCCTCACAGGGAAATATTTCCTCCCGAGACTATGCCTTAGTATAATTTCCATTAGACATCTGTTTTTTTAGGTAAATACTAGCCAGAAAATGAAGAGAAGAAGAGAACTTGGGACTTTTGATCTCTTCAGTCTAAATAGTTTACTCAAACGTACTTTAAAATAAAAGAGCATCAGGGATCTTTGGGATGTTTGTTTAAGTATCTCCAACTACTTCATTTGTCAAGAGATTGAAGCCCCTTTCCAGATTTACTACAAATACTGAGTTTTAGTGAGCACTTTGACCAAGAATGGAAGCAACAGGGCAGAGTTTTGTTACTGCTGGAGAGTTAAGTGTTGTTTGCTTCCTTCTTGCCCATGTCTAGCAACAAAGAATGTCCCACATGTCGCAAAAAGCTTGTTTCAAAAAGATCCCTGCGGCCAGATCCCAATTTTGACGCTCTCATCAGTAAGATTTACCCAAGCCGGGATGAGTATGAAGCTCATCAGGAGAGAGTGCTGGCCAGGATCAGCAAGCACAACAACCAGCAAGCCCTGAGTCACAGCATCGAGGAGGGGTTAAAGATTCAGGCTATGAACAGGTATGTAATCACCTCGCTTGCCTCTAGGCTAAAAATAAAATGCCTGTCCTCATGCCCTTGGAGTTTGAGAACTTCTTCTCTGATATCTAGCAAAACAATTTTTAAGCTTTGGCAAAAGCATTTTTAACCTTTTGTCTATCAGAAATCTGGGTATCACTCCCTGCGACTTCTGTGGCAGCCTGATGGAAACTTCAGCTTAGTTTTACCAAATTACGGCTATCATGTCTTAGATAAGAAACCATAACACCATAAATCCTGTACCAAAATGCTATCCTTACAAGCCAATAAATGCACAGAATACCAGAACTTAGGGCTTAGTTGTTACTTAATTCATAGGCTGGATGGAATCTGTGGTGTTTACACCATGGTGAAATTCCAGATGTGCATTTAAACCTAAGAGAGCCAGCTGGGAGAGAGGTCGCAAATTTTGTATGATAAAGCATGGTGTGATTTAATAATTCTAATTACATGTGGATCCATGTTTGGATTAAAATAATGGTGTGCAATTGCCTGAAAAACAACTGTGTGAAGTTAAAATAGTCTTAAAACATACCTAAAAGGTGTTTGAGGGACATGAAAAAATGAATAGTTCTGGCTATAAGGATCTTTTTCTACAAAAGAATTAATATTACAATTGTATTATGCTTAAATATCTCTGAAATGTTCATGGCTTGTGTGTGCATGTGCCTACTTTGGGAGGAGGTGTTGAGGATTCTGGATGGGTTTTTGGCCAGGTTGCAGCGGGGCAAGAAGCAGCAGATTGAGAATGGCAGCGGGGCCGAGGACAATGGCGACAGCTCCCACTGTAGCAATGCCTCCACACACAGCAACCAGGAAGCAGGGCCTAGCAACAAGAGGACCAAAACCTCAGATGACTCTGGGCTGGAGCTGGACAACAACAACACCACTGTGGCCATAGATCCCGTGATGGATGGGGCCAGTGAGATTGAGCTGGTGTTCAGGCCTCACCCCACCCTCATGGAGAATGATGACAGTGCACAGACAAGGTCAGTGGCCCCTGGCTATCTCCAGGTATTCTGCTGCTATTTCTTGGTGTTTTGGTTTTCCATCACTTCTTGGGGCTTCTAAACATCAATCTACTTCAGTCATACTGCATCCTGTTTAACTGTATCACAGGATGGTTTGAGGTGGGAGGGACCTTAAAGCCCATCCAGTGCCACCCCATTCCATGGGCAGGGACACTTTCCACTAGCAGAAGTTGCTCTAAGCCCATCCAGCCTGCCTTCCAGGGATTCAGGGGCAGCTACAGATTCTCTCGACAACCTGTGCCAAGGCCAGATGCAAATAAGCACTCTTCCCTTCTTTCTGTTGGAAGTCAGGTAGATGGTACTTCTCAACTATTATAAAAAATACAGTCATAAGCTGTTTTAAGCCTTTGATCACAAATAAAGGTGTTTTTAAGTTTTAGCATTGTAGTTCAGTAGTGGGATGATGGTGTTATATCAGCCCCTTTCTGCTTTGAGATTCTTTGGGAATAAATGGTTGTGTCAGCAGTTTTTAGAGCAGCTTTGTGTCAGCAAGATTTGCAGGCTGGCAGCTTTTCCTGACATATTTTTGTCCATAATCCAGTCCAAGCACAGATTGCAAGTTTTGGCTCACAGCAGAGAGGTTTTGTTTCCTCAGGTCTTTTCTTGGCTTTCTCTGCTGATGAGAAATCTCTCTGTGATGTGTGTAAATCTATGCAAAGCTTCAGCTGGGAACTGTTTCTAAAAGCCTTTTCACAGCTCATGTTTAATACTTGGGGCATGTCAGATGGGTTTTCCCACAGCTGCTGCTCAGTCATTATTGGTGATCTGTGTGGCTGCTGTCACAGGTACATCAAGACCTCAGGCAATGCCACAGTTGATCACCTGTCCAAGTACCTGGCAGTGAGACTGGCCCTGGAGGAGCTGCGGAGCAAAGGGGAGTCCAACCAGATGAACCTGGACACAGCCAGTGAGAAGCAGTACACTATCTACATCGCCACTGCCGCCGGCCAGTTCACCGTAAGCACCACAGTGCCCCTGACAGCTGGCTAGCCACAGCCCTGCATGCACATCTGCTCAAAATCCACTCAGCTGGGCTCTTCTCAAGCTGTCTCAGGGTAAAATTCATAGCACCAGCTTATTTAGCAGCAAATCAGTTGCTTTTTGGCAAAAGCTGGGTTAGTATAAAAGCAGGCATAGAAATTACTTGGGGAAAACGCAGTGATGGCACCAACCATGACCTGGCTTATGCCATTCTTTTCCAATTAAAAATTGAAGAGGGAAAAAATATTACTTCACCTGAGAATCTTTGTGTTCTTTAGCTTGTAACTTATGCCATATTATTGGTGACTCCTTCAAGTCAACACATTTAAGTATTGATTTAAGTAGTGTGTTTTACAGCACAACATCAGATTATGTCATTCATTCCCATTTTGCTGTTCTCTTCTAGGTGCTAAATGGGTCCTTTTCCCTGGAACTGGTCAGTGAGAAATACTGGAAAGTGAACAAACCCATGGAACTGTACTATGCCCCCACCAAGGAGCACAAATAAGTGCTTGGAAACTGGGATGAAACTAACTCTTTTTATAGCTATGACTTCTTTAATATTAAAATAAGGCACCACCAGTATCTTCATGGACAACACATGTGGTGCCTTCAGGCATTCTCGCTATACTCAGTAATATGACTATACAGTATTCTGGGCTATATTTAATTTAGTCTTTGGGTTGGATTTTTTGGTTTTTCCCTAGGAGACTAAATGACCTTCTCCAGTGCATTCCAATGTTTGAGATGCTTTTTTGTTCCTAATGCATGATATCCGTTCCAGTGTTCTGGTTTGGGATGGCTTTATTTTGTCCAGGTAAATCTGGATTTCTTCTCCATCGGGCACAGTTATAGTAGTCTCGGTGAAGTGTGGAGTGTTGGGTGACCAAGGGAAGTGTTCAATAGTAGCATAAGCCAGGGAATACATTAAGTGTTGGAATTTGTTGACCGTTATCCATCTGAAGAATTGATTGGTAGAGAATGGATTTGGGGTAGTCTTGCAGCTGAAGGTAATCTGATTCCCTAGGAAAGGTTCATTAAGACATTTTCTTGTGAACAAAGTTGAATTTTGCATCTTGTGAGAGGTGTTGCTGCCCATGGCAAGCGCTTGGATCAAGATGGTGTTTAAGGTTCCTTCAAAGTCCAGCCATCCTGGGATTCTGGGATTCCAAACAGAGCTGCAGTGAGGAAACTGACATTTTAAAACCTTTCTGTTTACAGGACTTAATACTTCGGTGCAAGGTGGTTCATCAGATTGGTTTGGTTTTGTTTATAATGACTATTTCAGTCAAAAAACACCCAAATACCCCAAACCCATAACTCTTCCCCATGCAGGACATGCAAGTCTTGATTTCTGCCTGGCCTCTCCTGCAATGTTGCCCTGTCCTCACAGCTGAACTGAAGGAAATCTGGATGTTTCATAGCCCTATGTTCCCTAGAGTAGGATCTCTGTTGTGAATGTGCTTTAAAGAACTGTCCAGAAAACTTTTTTGTTAAAGCAAATCCCCTAGATTCCAGCATGCAGCCATCAAAATGCTTTGCTTGCAGATTTGTGCCACTCCAGCAGGGACCTTTCCCCAGCGTCAGTGTGAATAGGGAAGACTTTGTAAGCTGCTTCAATATTCTGCTTTTGTTACTTTGCCATAGCTTTAACAAACATGGCTCAGCACTTTGGAAGACAACTTCAGTACTTGACAAAGTTTACCATTTAGTGTCTTACATTTAGGCTCGTTTCCCAACATGGCAGTGGGCCATGCTGTAAGGCCTGGTAGCTGCTGCTCATTTGCATGGTACAGCCCCTGTACCCTGGCTCTGGACCTTGCTGTGCCCTCAAACTGAGGGGGCACTTTGACCTGTCCCATGTCCTGTCTCAAGGGAAGCTGTCACCAGGAGGTTCCCTTTGCTCTAAGACTTGCTGATGAGCCGTCTCCTGTTTACCCCTGAGGCTTGAAGCAAAGAGTTGGTGGTAGGAGGGAAGCACCAGGCTTTACTCCACACTGTGTGGTTTACACTCCTCCTGTATTCTGCTTGGACTCCCACTGGCTTTGGCACGTGATACAAAAGTATTCTGCTGCTCCAGGATTTTCCTGGGAAGGATTTGCCCTTCCCTGGCTCTGGGCTTTCCTAGCACTTGTAAATAGTGTCCCTTATGGCTGCTGTTCAGATCAGCTTTATCCCACTGTGGAAAATGGCACAAGCTTCTCTGAGTAACTTATTTCCTCTTGACTGGAGAGCCTTGGGCCTTTGTAACATGAAATGGAAATGTTCAGGCCCCAGAGCTGCAGCTATTAGGGACCTGTTTTTGCTGACTTTGTGAAGCGTTGCTGTACAGAATGTAGTGCATGTCCACGGAATATAATGGGGGGAGGAGAAATAGCTCTGCTAAATGCTTTAAAGTTACTGGAGAAACTTGTAGATTAGGGCCAGCATCCCTTCTGGGGGGAGCTGAGGGGAGGGAAGCTGAGGGGAGGGTCAGTCCCTTAAGCTAAGAGAGGTGTTGTAAAGCTGACCAGTCTGTCTAGGAGCTGTCACTTTGTTTCCAATTATTTTGAAGAGTGGGAGAACGTGAAGCTTTTATTTTCATGTTGTGAGTTTCCTGAGTATTTATGTTCTTTAAATATTATATATATAATGTAGTTATTTGATTAAACCATTGATTGCACTGTGACTCTTTAGTGCTATAAACTATTTTATTTTCAAAATGCCATTACTCTTCCCCCTTTTAAAGCCATGTTCTTTTTGAAGTACATAATGTGTGTTACATACGGGTAAGCCTACTATCCAACTAGTACCTCGTATCCAACTGAAGTCCCACTGAAATGCTCAAATTGACAATAAAATCAAAAATGTTATCAAGAACCCGTTGGGAGTTGCAGTGCTGCTTCCTCTTGTGGTTGATAAAGGACCCTCTTTGGGCAGTGTTTGTGTTTGTGCTGCAGTGCCTGGGACTGCAGGTACAGATCAATTCCACCAGTGATAGCTGTTACAGTCCCTTGAGAGCAGCTCAGCTCCTGAGCCTTGAGTGAGAAATAAGGACACACAGAAGGTATCAGCTCTTCCACTGACCTGTTACAGATGCTGCTGTTCCAACTAGACCCTGCAGCCTGAGGAAGGGGATGAAGGATTTTCACAGGTCTGAGGTTAAACCCAGCAACTTGGGGTGCATTTAACTCTTACGCAGCTTCAGTCAGTAGCAGCAGAGAGCAACCGCCATGAACCCCTTCAGCTGAGTGCACTGTTTAGTGATCAAGTTTTGTTCCTTTCCTTATTTCCTCTCTACATTTACCACAACTTTTAACCAGAGGATGCAGCTTGAGTTAAGAGGCAATGCTTGCGTATGCCCAGAGTAGGGTTTCTTGACATGCACTGAACATGAGCACTCTCTTGAGATCCTGCTGGTCTCTGGGCCACCACTTTCTGAACAGCTTAAACTCCCAGAAAGCTTCCTTTAATCACAGCTAAACAGGAAACACCCCATGGGTAGGAGGATATGTCCCTCAGGTACAGAGCAGTTGTGGTGACATTGTACTGCCCATCCTGGTAACTGGATCATACCCTACAGTATAATTTTCCTATGTCCTCTGCCATTTATTCTCCATCCTGCTGTTCTGGTGATGGCCTTGCACTGATTTCCCTCAGTCTTCCAGCAGCTGATCAGTTGTGATTTTCCGTTCAGGACAAGCCACTTGCAGGAACACCTTGGTCCAACAAAGATTTGCTGAAGGTCTGTCATTGGTGCCTGGCACAGCACTGGGTACTGGCTGTTCCAAAAAGTGACAGGGAATGAGCTGTGACCTTCCCGCCACCTCCTGCATTATCCTAACCTACTTCCCACTCCATCTCCCACTGCAACAAGCCAATGTGGTCATGTGGATCAGTGCAAGGAAGAAGATGTCCCAAGCTCCAGTCTCCAACCAACAGTAATGCTCTATCAGCCAACTATGGCAGGACTGACTCTACCTGGTCAACACCAGAGACAACTGATGAATAGGAAGAAAATTCCCAATGGCCTGAGTTACAAACACCCCTTCAGCTGGTCCCTGACAACAGGCAAAACCCCACCCCAGATCACAACAGCTTCTGCTTGTCTGGGAGAGGAGAAGCAGCCAGATTGTACAGACAACTCTGAATTTTTTGCTCCTCCAGAGACCTGGCAATAGTTGCCTTGGCTTGGAAAAGGTATTCAATACATTCAGCTCCTTAAAAGGAGCTGCAAGAGTAATCAAAAGTATTTCCCACAAAGGTCTTAAGTTAAACTTTCTTTTTGACCTACTTTACTGTAACCAGAACAATCCATTATCCCAGACTTTTAGGACTGCTTTTATCCTACTAACTTAGAAGTGTGTTACCTGCAAACGTCTGCCAACACTCCACTTAAAAACCCAAAGATGCCACTAGGGACCATCAAATTCTCTCTTTCCATTTAGCTTCCCAATGTGCTCCCAGGTGATCTTTGGTAAAGAACAGTAAGCACTACAGTTTTGAAGGAGACTGTTGCTATATCACTGACAGACACCCTTCAGTGGGATCTTCCTTTTTGAAATTACATAAGAGAATAACTGTCCACCAAAGCAGCCTGGAATTGAAGAGGGTGGAAGTGGCAACAACTTCTGGCCTCACAGGAGCATAGGATGTTTTGTGTCATCAGGAGAGTATTAGTCATGTTACTGAAACTTTACAGTAGAAGAGATGGGTAGGGTTAATAACCCCTTCCATTCTGCTCTTAGATAAACCTAGCACTGGGGACCAAGGCTGAACACCAAACTTCTGAGAAACAGCCACCACTGTGACAGCTGTTCAAGTGAAATACACAGAAATACCAGGACAAAGGCAAGGTCATTTGGCTGGAATACTGCCATGTATTTAAGGAAACCAGAACTGCCAATACCTGGCAGCTTTGCTCATTCACAGAAGAGATCTTAGCTCAGAGTTACTATTGACGACTCACCACAAAACTTCACCTGAACATCCACTGTGGTCCCTTGTCCCTGTACCTTTCTGCAGCACACAACCACTGTAAGCTCTGAGCAGACAACTAGAGTGACTACACAATTCACTATGGTTCAGTTACAAAATGAAGTTTGGTAGCAGCGATGGCACCACTCCTTCCTGTTCTCCTGGGATCAGCTCCTGCCTGGAGGCAGAACCCTGGAAACAGACCTGGAAGCAGAGTTACCTGTACAACATGAAGCTACAGCTGCACCCACGCAGGACTGCCTGGCTTTAACTCAGAGGGCATTTTATCCTGTGCTAAATCTTACCTTAAAATGCTCTCTCTAGATCATAGGTGGCCGGGTTTTAGGAATGATGCATTTCAGGAATAGGCTGTTTCACAATAATCTCATATTCCAAAATGCTGAATAATATACTGTTTCCCCTCCTGGATGCTGTGGTGGCAGTAAGGCTTGGATAGATTATGAAGTAGCCTACAGGCCTCAGTGTGAAAAGGAGGTGAGCATAAAAGTAGGTAACTCTGCAGCCTTCCCACCCTGTAGGTTTCATGACCACAGCCATGCCAGGATCAGGGCTAAGTTCTGCTACCTAAGTCTAAACTGTCCCTTCAAAGTACAACAGGCAGGTGTAAATGGTCAAAATCCAGCTCCAGCTTAGGAGGAAAGAGTAGATTACTCTTAACAGAGTGTGCTAGAAGTCTGTAACCTCCTGATAAACAAACCCATTTGCATTAATCAGCAGCACAGTGAGTGGGGTAGGACTGTGTGAACACGGTAGCAGCGACTCCAGATTTATCGTCTTCCACTAACTCGGCCTCCTCCACCTTCATCACTGTAGCAGCTGGAACCTCTCCTCCCACCTGGACCTGGATCTCTCTGGGGAAGTGCACAGGGCCTTCTGCCTGCGACCCCACATAGGTAGGAGTGCTGTACTTCATGAGGACAGTCTTAAACTGTGCCAGGGGTGCGTTGGTGCGGACTCCCATGGGGTCGAAGTGGGTTCGGCTCACGCGGTATCCGTCCTCTGACAGATAGTTCAGGAACTTATTTAACCTGGGAAGAAACGCAGCACAACCAAACCCTCACATTTAGAACAGATGTGTTGCTGACTCAGAACAAGTGTCAGACCATGCAGGAAGGTGAACCCACACTTACTTTGGCATGTTCATGCCCTTGATGCTGTGGCGGTGGATGTTGTAGTAGAAAGGGGGGTGCTCAGCACTATGCTCGACCCGCTGCCGCTTCGCTGCACCGCGCAGCACCTCCTCGCTTTTCCTCTTCCCTGCACCACAACAAGGCCACAGAAACCACTCAGCACTCCCAGGCAGCCCAAAAATGCCAGCAAAGCCTCAGACTACACACAAAAACAAAGCCACACAGCAGCTTCCGCTGTGTGCCTCCTTTTGTAAGCCACTGTCTGCAGAGGTAAAATCTGGTCTGAATTTAATCAACAGGCCATTTCCAGTAGTAACAAGTAAATTCATGAAGTATTTGGAATTCTTTTACAAATAAATGCAATTTTGGATAAAGATAAAATAAAATCAGTACTGGGTGGGAAAAAACTCCAGAGTGCAATACTGTTAAATATTAAAAAAAAAGGCTACACCAAAATGCTCCACTTACCATGTACCAAGTAGGATTCTGCAAAAGCATTTGGTGTTCTAATATATACGCCACACTCTTCTAGAATACAATTAGAAGGCAAAATTAATTCTACTGTAAAGTGGCAAAATGCTTTAATTACACAGAAGGAAAAAATTATTCAATAATGCATTCAGCTCTATGGATACACTGCTGTTAAGTGACTTATCACAGATCAGCATCTCCAAAAATGACCACAAAGCCAGTTCTCTCTGTGAACAGGCTGCCTTTTTTCTTACCTTGTTTGTTCTCATCACCAGGACTGTGGGTAGAAAAATGTTTGAGAGTTGTGCACTCTGCTTCACAAACTAATGTCTTCAGAAGTGGCTGAGCTTCATCCAAGCCATACTGCACAGCCTCCAAGAGCATCCTCCTGAGGAATCCAGTGTTAAAGAGAGCTCCTGACCTACAAAACAGTAAAGAAGTCAAAAGTTTAGGCTTCTTAATGGAAGCTGCTCCAAAATTCTCTTGCCCAAATTGTTTCGCAGTTATGTTACACTGATGTTTTTACAATGATAACAACACTGATCTTGTTTAAAAAATATATAAATAAAGATCTCAAAACCAGTAATTTTATTTCTTCCCTAAGATGTTGAGAAAATCATTCAATATCCACAAGAAAGGTACTGTCGATTGCCAACCATTTTTAATACTGATGTGAAATGGCTAAAAGACTTAAAAATATTTATTCTTGTTTATACAAATTTTAACTAACAAGCAATGTAATATTTATTTCCATCAGCACATGTAATGATTTATTTAATAAATTCTCCACAAGTATAGAGTAACAAGAGTTGCTTAATATTTGGCAAATAAAGGAACACAGAGACAGGTTCTCCTGTGCAGGACATATTCCATAAGTGCACTGAATGTGGAATTTAAAATGTGTTCCTATTTATTAACTAGTGTCAACAAAAGAAAAAACTGAATACCCCACTAAATTCAAATCCACACTCAGTTTCCTGAGCTGTACCTGATTGCTGTACCTCCTTTTGTAGTGCTAAAATAAAAACTATTATGGTATGAACTGCTGAGCTTCAGAGCTCCTGGACCCAGAGTGACTCTCCAAATGTGTCCTGTGATGTGAACTTACCAGAGAGGACCAAGAAGCACTGCTGTCTTCCCAGGCATGCTACCGTGGCAGTCACAGGGCAGCTGCTGGTAAGGGTTTTCTGCAGCAGAAAAACAGCATTTAAATTGTTTAAAAGTAGCCAGGTATGCCTGTGTTACTGCAGAGAAGATACAGATACAGAGAGATGCAGTGGGAGCTCACTTCAGTGAGGTATTTGGAAGGGCAAGAGCAGAAGTGGTGACACTGTTTTCACTTCTGCCAAGCAGCTCATGGTGACATTTACTGATGATTTAATCTTTAATCAGTGTTAGAATACTGAAGAAAAAAAAAGCAACATAACTTCCTTGCGTTTCTTTCAAATAACAAGGAAAATATCTGCCTTCCTACTGTTACATAAGCAGCTGTCCAGGTTAACAGTAAGCACCAACTAAAAAATCTGAAACATCAGCTAGTTTCATCTGCACAACAGTCCACCAACGAGTCTTGTGAGCCCTGTGGAATTAAGGCATTAAGCAAACAATTCATTTACAAATTAAGATCTCTACCATAACACTATACTCAGCTACTCATCCCCATCCTTGTACCTTTTATCTGATCTTTTAACAACTTTTTAATACCAGGCTCATGGCATACTCATGCATCTGACTCTGAGCAGGGCGTAGACACCAAGAGTTGACAACAAACTAACCAAGAGTCTCTAACTTGGAAACAAGATTGTAGGGTTTATATTCATTCCAACCAGCATCTCCAGGATTGCAAATTTTGTCTCCTGCCTCTGCTAACCTCTGTGTACAGACAGCCCATTAACAACAGCAGGGGGAAATCCAGACTGCTCAGTCCACTGCATTAAGGAACATAAATTCATTAAGGAACTGAAATGCAGCAGAAAACCAATCTGACACCAAAAGCTATCCAGCTGCTGCCGTCTGGAGGAACCCAATAGCATCAAAGGCTACCCCACTCCTGGGGCTTTTCCTGAAGTGGCAGATCCATGGACATACCAGGCATCCTGGCAGCTCCAGCAGCTAGAGCATGCTGGGAGGATGGCCTGTGTAGAAACAAATCTCAGAACAGTTCAGGTTGGAAGGGAGCTTAAAGTCCATCCAGTGCCACCCCTTGTCATGGGCAGGGACACCTTCCTATTGGAAGGCTCCTTCTAGCCCTGTCCAACCTGGCCTTGGCCACTTTCAGGGATGAGGCAGCCACAACCTGAGCAATTTGTGCCAGAAATCCAGTCCATTTACAGGAAAATTCATGCAGACAACCAATTCAGCCCATGGCCATGAAGCACAGTGCCCTCTCCACTTCAACAAACCTCTCATTGTTACATACAAGGGATTTCTTACCAATGGGATGTAAATATAAATAAGGCACAGAACGGAGAGACAAAATGTAAAAGAAAAGTCATTTACCTTCCACCATATTGCCCTCTTTCTGGAAAACCCTCTCTTCACACCACTGGCAGTGGATGAGGTATCGGACTTTCTTTGCCGAATGATCTGCAGGGGTTGGGCCCCGTAAAACTCTGACCACCACCAGAACAAAGTGTTCCAAAGCTACTGCCAGCAGCACTTCAATGCCTTTATTACAGCGAGCTGCAGCTCTACGGGGAGAAACACATGCAAAAACCAAATTGTACTGAATTCAGCAGGCAAACACTGCCATGGACACCTGAACCTGCTGGATGATTCTTGAGTTCATCCAGTTCTTAGAGAGAAGTACTGAAGATTTGAGATGTCTGGAGGAAGTGTTATTTCTGAAGTGCCTCATTTTGTGGCAGGCCAAGTAAATCTAATTTTGCTTCTTTTTATCACAACTATAAATACTGGTCTGTGACTTGCATCATCACATGCACAGGGAGAGGACAAGGGGAATCTAAACATATTCAGATCAGCATTTGTGCTCTGGCATTCTCAAAATCTCTGGTGACTTCATTTCCTCCTCATCTTTCCCAAGCATTTGTCCCATCCTCTTGCCTGTACCTTTTTTCTCCAATTAGGTTTTAGATCTTCATTTATTTAACAGACTGAGTTTATTGAGAGTATCTATATGCAAATAACTCATTTCACAAGTCAATAATCACATCCATCTTTTGAACCTCAAGTAAGAGAATCAGCAGCGAACATCAGGTTCCACTGAAGCAAGTCTAACTAAAATGCTTAGCTAGGATCCATTCAAGCAGCTTATTTTGTATTTAGGAAGAGCTCTAAAATTGAAAAATTGATAGAGAAATACAGGAGTTTGCAAGTCTCATTTTTATTTTTTTCCACATTACCATCCCACCATCCCTACCCTACTGATGCATTTTCACCTTGCCCTAATTATTTCTAATAATTACCTAATAATTTTTCCTAATAATTACCTAGCCATTTTCCTAATTGGAAATGGTTTAGCAGTACCTTGTGACAGCAGCAATTACAGTCCTGGCTGCAAGCTCCTTGTAGTACTCAGTTCTGACAATATTGCAGCCATAGTGACGCAGGGCCACGTGCTGAGCCTTAGCATAGAGGGAGCTGATGTCTGTGGATGTCAATGACACAATCCCAAGGTTTCTCACATTTCTAAAGGCAGAGTCCAGGTAATTCACAGAAGTTCCAAAGGGGTCCAAATGGCTGAAAACAAAGGACGTACCACTGAGTGACTATAAATGCTTCAGAGTCTAGCTTTACACTGAGGAAAACACTGTTTTAAAACATTAACCTATGATCACATTTAAAACAGAAAGAAGGAACAGGTATAGAACTTCCAGCACTGCTTAGATTCGGATGTTAGTCATTAATAACACAAAAATATCCCATCACTTATTTTGATATCTGTATAGGTTTTGAATGTATGCATCTATATACCCAACCTGGAAGAATCAGCCTGCTTTAATTCAAAGTTAATATGCTGCAAAATGGATAAAAACAAGAGATGCAACAAAAAACATTTTAAACTAAAAGAATGAAAAAAAAAAACCCAAACTGATTTGGTATTCCCTTCAGCAAACGGACAATGAAGTTATAAAAAAAGCCAACCCCAGCTGCAGTTACAATTTTCATGTATATTTATAATCTATTCTGAATGTCAGAAAGACTAGTATTTTCCCGGTCCTTTCTAAACCATTTAAGTTCTGTTCCCACAGCATTTCTGGGACAACAAAATTACATTTCAAGTGACTGTTGGTTGATTCTTTTATCTTTCCAATTTCTTCAAATAATCATATACTGGGAAGTGGGGTGTAGGGTGTGTCATTACCAAACCAGAAAAATGACAGAAACATTCAACACTTACATAAAATCAAATGATCTCAAATGCATGACAACATTGGCATCCATTTTTGTCACCTCAACAGTGTCACTACTTTCTTCTCCATTTCCCACAGTTTCATCGTCTTCTTCCCTAATGTTCAGTTTCACCTTCATTTTGTTTAAATGACAATTTTCCTTAATCATTGTCACAGAATTTTCATTACAATCATTAATTGTAACTTTCACAGAATTTCTGAGATGCTTTGCCCACTGCAATCCCATGATACCTGAGGAAAAACGGAATAAGGATATTAAGACAACTGATTTTAAGACCACTGAACTTTAATATTATTTACAACCTTTTAAAATGCCTTAATACAACTTCTGACAGCTGTCTTTTTGTATGGAAGCTCATGACTCCCTGCCTAAGAAAGAAAATTATTGTGTACCTCATTATTTTTCAGTATGTGACTTCAGTTATGAATTTCTGCTGCTTCCTCCTATTGGATAATTAACCAAAATATTAAATAAATAGACTTTACCAGTGGCACCAAAAGCATCCAAGCATTCAATGGGTTTGCGCTCCCCAGCAAGCACGGCCAGTGCACAGAATATCAGCTGCCTGGAAGATAAAAAATGGCTATAGTCTGTAAGTTGAGAGAACATTTTTACTTCTTTTTCCTTATTTATTTCCCTTTAACCTAACAGTGGAATATTTAAACTGAATTCCACCTTTTACAGGGAAGAACTGTAAATCACTATGCTGAAAAGTTGAATTCTACAGCAGAGTATTCTTATGATAAGATTTACTAATTATAGGAAAGTATTTTATTACTTCAGAAATTACACTATTTCACATAGCGTTTTTGGGTATCAATATTATTTGTCAAGAAGAGTTTTCTGATGAGAAAACTCCATTCTCCTGCCCTCTGAACAGAAGTTTTGCAGGGCAGCTTTTCAAAACACTTTTCACTACAAACTCCCCACCCCTCTGATGCATCCTCCCACTTCTTGCTCTCTTACCTGTTAAGTTTCATTTTAGGATTAAAATAGGAATCTGTTTTCTGGGGTGTGGAGTGGTTGGGAAGAACCTGCACATCTGTGGCTGACTCTTTCAACACTTCATAAGATGATTTGGGAGCACGAACTGAAACAAGTAATTGAGGCAGAAGGAAAGAATCGGTGAGAACTGAAATTAATATTAACACTGTTGGTAAATTACACTGGAAAACTGCTCCTGTAAACCAAGAATTCTGGGTTATGCTGCAATCCAACCAGCACATGGATCAGTTTACAAGGACGAAGGGGGAAGCAGGCAACAATTCATCTTCTAATCTCAAAGGTGGCAAATAAGGATCGTGCTCTATCACAATTTTCTTTTCATAAAACATCAGATTTGTTTCTCAGTTGGGCTCTTATGTATCCACTCCAGTTTAAGAAAGCCAGCCCATGAGCCTGAGGCTTAGCACATTTGTTTTGCATGTTTAAACATAATACATTGCTAATTAATTAAAATCCTGTTAACATAGTCCTGAATGTGTCTCAATGAACTTCATGAACAGCCTCACAAAATGTACATAAACAGCACAAGCACATGGACAATTCCAGCACCAGAGCTCTGTGTAAACAGTCTGTGGCAAAATTTTCAGATCTGATAGCTGTAAACACATGCTGCCATTCCTCTGAGCAATTCATTCCCAGTGTAAAATGTACCTAGAACAACGGGGAAAAATTTGTATCAACCACATACCTTCCAGGGCTCACCCTGCCTCTCTCAGGGCTTTCTAACACACACACGGTGTATCTGCTCCATCTTCGGGCACCCCAAGAGCTGCCAAGTGCCTATAGGTCACAAAACCCCTGGATTTCTCCTCCCCCGTGAGGAAAAACCACCTCATGCATTTTGTTAAAAAATGCTAAATGGGCCATTCTTTACTCACAGCTCTAAAGGGAGGCACACAGAGATCAATGTATTTCACAGCACAAAATCTATAAAGACATGGAATATGGTACTACTATCACTTTTCAGACATGCGAACTGATGCCCAGGCATCAAACTACTGGCATTCCAATTATTGAAAATGTTTTTAACCTAATTTATGCAAGTTTAGAAACCAAAATCTCATTTTGGACAAAGTCAGGTAGGACTGTAATTTACCAAAGAATCACTGACACCTCTATCACGACTCTCTGAGACTGAAAAAGTATCACCTTGTTTTGGGATCCCAGGCTGGTGCAGTCTGATAAAAAGCAAAGGATTCTTACATTGCAGAAAAATTTACTCCAGGCTTGTTTTTTCTGTGGATGCCATGTCCCTCACTCTTTTGGAGACACACAAATTGGTACTCACAACATTAAGGGTGATGGGAGTATTAGAATTCAGTAAGAACACAAGAACTTCTCAATGCAAGACTAAATTACAACTCTGCTACATCTCTGATGAAATGGAAGTTCTGAAATATTAAGGGCAGATTTTTCATTAGAAAGGCTAACTCTGTTTCTGAGTTCTTCCTGTGTCTCCCACCTCTTATCACAGGTACTGCACATAGTATATGACAGAAAAATGAACGTTTCCTGTCAGCCAGAGCTCACCTGTGATAAACCTCGACTCAGTCTCTCCTTTATTCACATGACGATTAATGTGACCTATCATGTCAGTTCTTCGTACTATAGTTGCTGAGCAGATGATACAGTGGTAATGAGCTCCCATCTTTGACAATGTCTGTAAAATAGAGTCTTTTACATAGTTTCAAAATACATAAAACATGGTTGAAGCAGAACTCAACACAGGCATATAAGAAGTCTTCTGTCCACTACTAGAGCACTCAAAATATCTGGAATCTACATGCAGCTACACATCACACATTCTGGAACAAGCTTTTGGCATCAGACACAGAGGAGCAAGATGTATTTGGTGACTAAGCAGATCGCAAAAGATCCTTTCAGTCACCCAATTCCCCCACTTTGTACAGGAACAAGAATTTCTGTGATTCAGCATTTTTACCTGGTCTCCAATAAGATTGGGTTTTACTGGCCGACAGGATAAGTGACAGATGCACATTCTGTACCCTGGAAAACAAAGACCACCCCAGAACAGGAAATGAACAAGTCTGTGGCCTGCACCATATGCTCTGATTCAGATTTCACAAGACAGCAGTAAGAGAATATCACCAATTATGTGGTATATTCACTCTCTGCACAGGGAAATTTATCAGCTAATTAGACATTTTAAACTTTAATATGAAAAGAATATAAAATTTATTAAAATAAGTCTCTGAGCATCTTACAAAGCTATACCAAGTCTCTAGTTCAACAGTACCTATGAGTCTTTCACAAAAATAGTTACCTGGCTAAAAGACTTGTGTGAAGACTCCTATAAACATATGTTCCACAGTTTAAGAAAACTGAAATGAGATACCTGATACTCCAGTTGGAATATTTATAGTTCAAAAAGCTACCAGATACTGATACTACATAAAGACTTCAAGTATTTATTGGAACCCATGGAATCTTTATGCTCCACGAAAATTGACCACTCATTTGTGTCTGATTATTACTACTATATAACTTTTATTGAATTAGTTTTCATTACACACATATTTTAAATTTTATAGTAAATTTCATGACACACCAAGCTATTATTGGTGTTTTTCTAAAGAGAAAAAGCACAACTGTAACCATTTTGGCTGGAGAATGAACAGTTATTTTACATCCCTCCTCAAAATTCATTCTGTCAAAATATGGTTCTAATTCAGAGCTAGTAACAAAATGTTTAAGTCAAGAGGAATTTTGAAAGATGAAACACAGAACATACCCACAATTTCTTCTAGTATTTGCTATTCAGACCCAATTGTCATTACCTTCAAATTCAACAGAAACCTTCCAATGCAAATTCTGCAAGTGACGATGGAGTTTGTGGCCATAGCAAGCTTTGAATTTCTCCTCAGGACACAATGGACAAGGCTTCCTTTCATCTGAAAATACAATTACAACTATGAAAAATGCAGTTACCACTTGTGTTAGCTGAGATGCAGGCCAAGAAAAAAATGGCTGAAGGTAAAATCAACACGAAATCCTCAAGAAACATTCTATTTCATGCACAGACTTCAAATTTATGGGTTGCCTCCTTCAGCTCCACAGAATATAGACCAAAATCACTGTAACTTTAAAAATCATTAACTTCTACAACCTTTGGGTTTTGGTTTCTAGTATTTTTTACTCCAGCGATATGAGGCTAATGAAACTTCTGAAAAGTACTGAGGAACAACAGAATTTTACAGATTACATGCAAAGACTTGAAATGTTTTAAAAGAACACCAAATCAAAACCCCCATTAAATCAGGAGGTTAGAATAAGACTGTTGTTCCAACTCCTGGATCTTTTGGACAAGCACCTGATACCTATTTAAGCTGCAAAAAAAGGAAATGTACCCTATATAAAATAATTCTGAAAAATCTAAAATAATTCTTGAAAATCCTGCATGTGAGACAAAAAGCAAAGGCAATGCTGTGTAATGAAGGTGCTGAAGCCCTTAAGTACTAACCTAAATAAAAACTAGCTGAATGTCAAACAACCTCTCAGGCAGAACAATAACAGAATAAATCATAAAGCCCTTTTCTATAAAAACCCTCATGTTTAAATCATAAATATATGTAGAGTGATTAAAATAAAATCTAAAGGAAAACGGAAATACCTCTAACATGAAGATCTGTGTTCTGGGAAACTGCTGTGGACAACTCACCTTCTCTCAGCTTAGCCAGTTTCTCTAGATCAGCAAGACGTCTCTGAATTGAAATATGTTTGTCTAAAAAAATGCCCAGAAACATTTAGAAGTTAAACATTCTTGGTTTAAAAATTGCTTTTAGTTTACCGCTACTTTTCTATGCAACATTTCAAATCTAGCACTATTAGAGAATGACTGTAGTAGCAATTGGAATACTTGTTTTTGTTGTTTTACTTCCATAGCAGCAGAAATGACTGCAAAAGTTATCCCCAGAATAGCTGTTTAATAAGATACATGTATTTTTGTATACTCCTACTTCCTTTTAATAGTGACACCCAAACTTCATTGGATAGGAAGACCTTCACTTGAAAAAAAACCAGCTAAAAAGATCAAGTCACATTCCCTTTACACCTGGTTTTACTGCTCAGCATTGTTAGTGAAAGCAAATCATGCACAAAAGCAGTGCAAAACCATTGTATGAACTGACTAGCAAAACTAATTATCAACTAAAAGTGAACCAAATTTAAGAACAACTATTCACTGTGGAGCCAGGATACATTAAATTCTAACGTTTTATTATTTCTGTTAGTAAATAGTTTGACCTATAAATCTACCTTCTGATTATTCAACTTATCAGTCAGAATTTACCAATACCAAGAAAATTAGGTTGAAATATGCTTTATCAATTCCAGCACACAGAACATCCCAGTCCACTGTAACACAGATTCTGTAGCAACTTTAAGCTTTACAATGTTTTTACAGGATAAATCTTCAGGTTTTCTTATGCCAGACAAAGCAACTGATCCACATGGTTAGGATAAAGAAGGGAGTTCTAAAATGAGATGAACTTTTTCACATATTCCCTTTACCTTTTCTCCAGCACATGACACAAATATTAAAGAGTTTATTAGCAAACCTCTTGGGTAATCAGATGATACATCCAAAATGTTGCTATCAGATTCCCTTGGGCGTTCTTCCTCTGCTTCTTTTTCTTCAGCTTCCACTTCTGACTTGGGAATTTTCACATCAATGTTGTTGGTTTTTGCTTTTTCAGAGACCACCAAACCATCTTAAAACCAAACAAAAGTGCCATTGATGTAACTGAACGATACAAACATGTTCATTTGTTTCCATTAATCTGCTGCTGACTACAAGTATGAAGGAAGAAAAAAACTATGTAGGAGAATAGTACGAGATTAATTTTTACTTCCAATTATCCTTGGAAACCAATGTGGAATAATGTCATCCTGGACAGCTGAAACGACTATTCATACATCAGTATCAGATGTTTAAGGTAAACAAAATAAAATTTACACATTACTTTCTGGTAGGACGCAGTGAAGCAAGGCAAAGCAGGGAAGGACAAGCTCCAAATTCTCCTGAAAATTGACTACTGACTATCAGCTAAAAAGTTTGACAACATTTTAGAACAGTATAGTTCATGATTCAAAAAATATGAAAGAAGGGACTAAGACAGGAATTTGCTATCAGCAAAGGCAATGATGAGGGTAAGTACTGGTACCATCAGCATCTGCAAATAAATTACTTCCTAGGGCAGTTCGACTTGGGCCTGGTAAAGAATTGCAAGCACTTAAAGCGGCTGAGAGATGAGGCACTAAAATGATGAGAATAGTCAAACCCGGGGAAAATCACTGAAGGAAGATGTATAAAGCCCCAAAAAGTGCGGTCTGACCCCTCTCCAAGGCATGTAAGGAAGCACTAGGAAAGGATTCAGAAAGCCAGGTAAATCTATAAATATTGTCCTGCTCCCAGAAAGAATCCAGGGGACAGGTAAGATTGGTAAAGTATCAACCATGGGTAACAAGAAATAAAGCTCTGGCCATCGCTTTGCAACTGAGAAGCAACAGAGCAGCCAAGGCTTTTCAGCCTGGATGGGACAGACAGGAGGTGCACCAATAGCAAAAGGCAACCACATGCTATCTACCCCAACATAGAAACTGGGATGCACCTCATGGGGAAAATGTGAACCTACAAACTCGTTTGTGTTGGAAGTTATTGCCAGAGGATGCAGGAATGTATGGTTGTTCTCTGGATTCAGCAGGGAGCAACCTGAGATAGTGGAAGGTGTCCCTGCCCAACGCAGGGGCTGGAACAGGACGGGCTTTAAGGTCCCTTCCAACTCAAACCATTCCATGATTCTCTGATTTCACTGGTCTTACCTATCCACTGATTCCTGACCACAATTTAAGACATGCTGGAAGGATCTTACAGCAGTTCTTCAGATTCCCCTGGGATACTTTTGTTTGTTTTCTTGCTGTTGGGTACAAATATCTCTTATTACTGAGAAGAATGACAGATTTGTCTTTACAAACAAGCTGTGGGTCTGCTGGTAAATGGAATTAGCACTGAAAGATAGAAGAAACAATCGGAAGGATTCCACTGATTGATGAATGGAAAAGACATCTGCCTTTACAAACAAACTGTAGGTTCGCTGATAAATGAAAGTGGGTATTGAAAGATGGAAGAAATAATGGGGAAAAGCCATAGATTTCATAAGAATTAAAAATTAAATGAGAGGGTTATACATTAGAGTGGAATCTCAGGTATCAGGCATTCTGGGAAGCCTGTACCTCTCAAGTACCTCAGACAATGGGGAAAGAGAGAGGGAAATGCAGCCGGGAAATTGGCATAAAAAGGAGGCTGCATCCTCCAAAAATTTGAGAGACCCCAGGGGAATGCCCCATGGCCTCTCCCTTTATTCAAATAAAATAAAAGGACTCCTCTGTCTCCTTTTTGGACATAAACCTCTGGTGTTCGTGGATTAATTTTCCTAACAAATGGGGACTTTGGTCCAGGATATTTCCACCATCTGGGGCAGCAGGCAGCAAGCGGAGCTGGAGGCACACCTCACCCAGGTTTGGTGATGAGCTCCCCTTGGTGGCGGTCAGCACCAGGCAATCGATTGGGTTCCCGAGACTGTCCAGGAGACAGACGAGTGGTGGATCAGGGGGTTCCATAAAGAGTCCACAGGGAAGGACTACTGGAAATCTCACCGGTGAGTACAATGGGATCTTCGGGGAGCAGACCTTGGAGTGCATCCATGGAAGGGTAGCACAGGTAAGCCTGGGAGGGCACCCATGGAGGGTAGCACAGGTAAAACAAGGCACCCATGGAGGGTTGATAGGGTAAAGCCAGGAAGGGACCCTGGCAAAAGGGATGACAATCCCAAAATATCCCCAAAAAATCCCTTGGAAGAATGTTAAGTTGGTTTACACATTCTCCCAGAGGTAATTAAGGATGCCCAAAGGAGGCAATAAGGGAAAGTCAAGAAGGGGTCTCGACACTCCACGCCCAGGGGGGGCAATAAGGGGACATTGAGAAGGTGTCTCGAGAATCCACAGCCAAAGGGGGCCAATAAGGGGACGTAGAGGAGTCTTGTGTTGGTGTGTTATTCAAGAGGAGCGTGGAGAGATATGGCTGAGGCAAGGAGCAGCAGGACCAGGCGCGGAGGTGCGGAACTGGGAGCACGGACAGGGGGCCTGTGGGGCTGCTGGGACTCAGCGCTGGGCAGTGCCTGAACCCCCCACCCTTGGGCAGGGGAGCAGTGGCTACCGGCCCCAGGAGGCTGCGGGACGCCCCAGCTGCCCGTGGTGCTGCCAGCCCTACCCGCTGGGAGCGCCAGACGTGAGAAGGAGGAGCTGGTTGGTCACAGTGGCAGGACAGTGACCAGCTCTGGTATACGGTGTGTGATAAAGAGGAACGAGTATCCAGGAAATATAAATTGTATGTGGAAAGATTTAGATTTCCTTTTAATGATTTTGTTCGGTTCACTGGAAACACAAATGGTTTTGAGCTGTGGGAAAATGAGTACCCACAGGCTGTAGTGGGGAGGGATTAGAGGAAGAGTATGTTCCTGGATGAACTGGTTAGAAAGATACAGCAAGTGTACATTAAAAGGGATAAGGAAAAGGAGAAAGCAAAAGCAAAGATGATGGCAGAATTTTTACAGCCCTGGAGGAATAAACCACACGGTCCAAGGGGTCCCCCGGAACCGAGCAGATGGGGCCTGCCACAAGGACATGGCAGGGGCATTCCCTCCTCAGCTAGGGAGAGCCAACCCAAATGGCCAGTGGAACCAGTGTGCCATTTGATGGGAAGAAGTGCATTGGAAATGGAAGTGTCCACAGAAACAACTGGACCCTCAGGAGGAAGAAGTCCAGAGGATAATGGAAACGGACTGTTAGGGGTGTCAGGGGCTCCCATTATACCAGGGAGCCACCACTCTGGAGCCCTTGATAACTTTTAAGGTGGGTCCAGATCAAGAGGAGGTGTGTTTGCTAGTAAACATAGGGGCCTTTCAATCCACCTTAAATTTTATCCCTAAGGGGGTAAATTTGTCAAAAAGATCTTTGACTATTCAAGGAGTTGTGAAAATTGTGGTTTCTTCTGTAGACTTAGAAGTTTGAATGCATCTTTCTCTGAAGGAATTGTGGAAATTGTGGTCAATGAATTTGGAGATTTAATTCCTTTGTCTACAGAGGGTTTTGCGCAGAGCTGAAAGACTCTTGTTTGGAGGGGACCACACCCCTCTGCTTTTTGTGTGTTTTGTTGTAAAAAGCCAGAATTGGCAGGTTTCAGACCTGAAGCCAATTCCACAACTCCTATCTTGTGGAGAAACCCCCCACCAATCTGTGGTTTGTTGTGGAGAACTATAATTGGCAGATTCTAATCCTCAAGCCAATTCTGCACCTGTTTGCGGGGATGGTGTTGTCCCTATGCAAGCCTAGGTATTTATCATGCAGCTTCCTTTGTGGAGGCTATAGGAAAACTTTAGGGGAAAATAATTTATTATCCTTCTTTGGTTAATTTGTTAGTCACCTCCCTAACCCTAGGGTGGACTTGATGCAAAAATTTGGACAAAATTTTGGAATTGGTTACAAAAAATGTGATTGGCTATAAGCAGTGGCATTGCTTGCCCTGAGCTAGATCATGCCTAAAAGGAAAATAACTGGGACAAAAGGAGCAAACTGATAAAGCAAACTGCTCCAGCACAAGTCTGCTTCACAGACTGCAACTCTGGAAAAACTTTTTAACAGCAGTCTCACTCTCTCCACTGAACCATCTATTGGAGGAAATCCCACTGAAAACCTGTAAGAAACAACAAAAGTGGTGCAAAAAGCACTTCGCAGGATAAAAGCTAAACCTCCACCCTCAGGAGTTAGGTTGTTGCAGTATGTGGATGATTTGCTTTTATCAGGGGTGCTGGAAAACGTCGTTGAGAAGGCTACTGTAATGCTGCTTAATTTTCTTGCTAAAAAAGTTCTCAAGAGTGTCCGAAAAGAAGGTTGGTAGAGAAAAAGGCCAAATACTTGGGACACATTCTGACTGGAGAGTTACGATGTACTGACCCAGAAAGAACACAAGGGATTTTACAGGTACCATTATCCCAGACAAACAAAGGAGTTACGGCAGTTTTTGGGGTTGGTGGGGTACTGCAGAGCGTGGATTGAGGATTTTCCTGTTATGGCCAGACCTTCATATGACTTTTTAACCCAAGGCAGTCCTAATGTCATGGTATGGACACCAGAAGGGGAGCAAAGCTTTAGAAAATTAAAGGACAGTTTGGTTAATGCTCCAGTCTTAGCTCTTCCAGACTCTGGAAAGGAATCTGAATTATATGTGGATGTTAAACAGGGTCATGCTAAAGGAATTTTTGTGCAAGAGCATTGGGGGAACATTGGGGGGAAAAAGGCCTGTGGCTTATTTTTCTAAGCTGTTAGACCTGGTGTCCAGAGGCTGGCCCCACTGTCTGCAGAACTGTGCAGCCACAGCTCTGATGGTGGCTGAGGCTAGAAAGCTGACAAGAGGAGGGTATCTGATTGTTAAAGTTTCACATCAGATTCAAGCTTTGGTAACTGAGAGAGCCTCTAAGTGGATGACCAACATGCGGTTATTACAGTATGAATCTTGCTTAATGGAACAGGAAGATTTAAAATTCAAAAGTGGGGAAGGGTTTAACCCAGCCTCCGGTTTGAATGGCCCTTGAAGAGAGGGGCCAAGAAGAAACCTGTAACTACACTCAAGCGATAGGATCTCCAGACCTGGGCTACGGGAGATACTCCCTGGCCTGAGGGAGAGAACCGGTTTATTGATGGGTCTTCAAGGGTGATAGAAGGGAAACGATTTATAGTGAATGGAAAGCAATTAAAGGGAGGGGGGAGGTTACCACCCACCTGGTCAGTTCAAACTGCAGAGCTGTGTGCTCTTGTGAGAGCCGGTGGATTATACTGGGACAAGACAGTGAATGTTTTTACTGAATCTAAATATGCATATGGGGTGATACATGCATTTGGAAAGCTATGGGAACAAAGAGGTTTATTAACCTGCTGGAGAAGGACGTTGGCTCGTGAGAACTTAATCTCTCGCCTATTAGAGGTGGTGAGTTTGCCAAAAAGGTTGGCGAAAATACACACTGGGGGGCAGCTGGCAAGGTACTCAGAAGGTAAGTTAGATGATCAGCTGGCCAGTGGAGATGTTCAGAGAGCATCATTTCTGCCAGAGGTCTCTGGGATTCTCCCTTTGCTCCCTGCGGCTCAGCTATTACCACTGGGAGGTTGTTGTGGTGGTGTCTTTTCCACTAGAAGAGTTAAGAGAGAATTAAAAGTAGTGGAGCAAAAGAAAGAAGGGAGAATTGAATTACAGAGGACAGTAAACACTGGATGCCAGGAGCTTTGATCCTGCCAATATTGGGATGGCTCCATGGGGAGAGTCACTGGGACTCTCAAGGATTGGCAGAGATGTTCTTCAAGATGTAGTGCCTTGGATCTTTTTTGTTTTAGCAAAAGGAGCTACTGAAAGGTGCTTTCTTGGGGTTTCCTGTGGTCAAGATGACCCCGAGATGTGTAAAAAGTCTCTGCTCTCCATCTTGGCTCTTCAAGAACGAGTCTGAAGTCTTTGGTTTCCAGTTTCAAGATTATTTATGGAGAAAGAGAGAGGGAAATGCAGCCGGGAAATTGGCATAAAAAGGAGGCTGCATCCTCCAAAAATTTGAGAGACCCCAGGGGAATGCCCCATGGCCTCTCCCTTTATTCAAATAAAGTAAAAGGACTCCTCTGTCTCCTTTTTGGACATAAACCTCTGGTGTTTGTGGATTAATTTTCCTAACATTATGAAAACTAACAGAAAGAGAAAATGGAAGGAATACCTCAAGACAAGGGCTCAAGAAACTGAAAAAACAGAAGCACTGAGTAAAATTATTCTACCTACCCTAAAATCTATCATGAGGTGCACTGCAACACAGAGATTATTGTTGTGTTCCTCACAGACCTGTTTTAAGCTGACAACTCACCTGAGAAAGATTTGCACGGAGCTTACTGCTCCATTAAAAGTTGCAGGATTCCTGGTGAGTTTCTACATACTTTATTAAGGTAGAAAGAAAACAAGTAAAAGCATGATTGGTAAGACATCCCTTACAGCTATTGATTAGTTGCAGGAAAAGTGGAAAGTTATAACAATGCATAGGGAAAGCACAGCAGCGACAAAGAAAACCAGTACAGTTGGACAGTCTGCATCTTCAGAGCACGTGGAGAGGTTAAAATGCTTGAAAAAGATAATATGCATACATGTAAAAAAAATCTAATTAATATGTAAACGGACAAGTAGAGAGGTAAACTTTCACACTGAATGAGGAAGCAGGCAGCTACTGAATCAAGACCTCTAGACTTTTTAAATGCCCACCAGGAATCACTGATTACGCACAAACAGAATAAAGCTTCAGAGAGCCTAAGGTGTACTTACACGAGAAAAAGAATTAATTATAAAAGTCAATCAAAGTTCATTCGAATCTTAAGGCTGCAGCAGCAAAGGGCTAGCAGTAAGTGCTCACGTGGGGAGCTGGCAGTCCAACAAAACCAGTTTACCCAGAGAGGGTCAGGTTGGAAGGACCACGGCGGTCCAACTTCCCTGCTCCAGCAGGCTCGTCGTGGAGCACATGGCGCAAACACGTTTTGGTTTAAAAAACTGTGGGGAAAGATGCGCGGCTCAGCCCGCGCGGCCCACGCTGCACCTCGGGTTCCCCACGGGACTTCATGGAATAATAAATGATCACCAAAGACAAAGTATCGTTAGGTCTGGTGAAGAAAGAATCGATAGGAGCGCGGGTTCAAGCGTAGCGAGGCCCGGCGGTAACACGTGTGGCCCCGCACCGCGCTGAGAAAACGGGAGAACCGAAACCCTGCGCCTCCCAGAGCTTCCCGCAGACGGGAAGCAGCCCCAGGCTGTAAATTCAAACCCGCCCGGCTCGGCCCCGGCACGGAGGGCCCGAATCTCCCCGCCCGTCCGATCCCTGCCCGCTCTCACTGAATGCCGCCGGCTCGTCGCCGCTTTCATGATCATGGTCGTGGTTTTCCTCCTCCTCCTCATCCTGCTGCTCCTGCTGCCGCCCCAGCGCGGCCTCCACTGCATCTAGCGCTGCCATATTCCCGGCGCAGAGCCGCCGCGGAGCCGACACGCTGAGGGAGGCCCGCTCCGCCTACACTTCCCAGCCACGCCCGGGCCGGCCCGGCGTGCACCGCGGCGGAGGAGGAGCCGCGCTGGGCCCGGGGTAGCTGCGCTGGGCACGGCCCGTGCCGCCCGATGGGCTCTGATAGCCGCCGCAGGGCCCGCCGGGGAGCAGCCGAGTGGGGTGAGGCGGCGCCGCACGGCATCCTGTGAGGGGGGAGGAAGGGACGGGAAGCTGTGCTGGAAGTGCCCCGGGTGCCTTCCGGGTCCCTGGGCTCTCCAGTCGGAGGGAGTGAGGCAGGACGCTGCCGCCCCTCAGCCCCCCTCAGGTGCTGCCTGCGCTTCAGGGCGGAGCCGGTCCCGGGCTCCCATGCTGGGGTCTTGGAGCTCCGGGTAAAGCTTTCCGGAGCTCCCCATAACTTCTGTTGGTGTGCGCTATTTGCGTGGAGAGGCTGCTCCGGGTTGTCACTGTAATTCCCCCATCCTCGGGAGGGGCCGAAGGTGACAGTCACGCAGTCGGGGCTGCCTTAGAGAGTCACAGCTTCAGCTGGGTTGGAAAAGCGGTCCAGGCTGTGCCCGATCTCCACCGTGTCACCAGCCCAGAGCACTGATTGCCACGTCCAGGCCTTCATTGGACATCTTCAGGGATGGGGACTCCCAACACCTCTCTGCTCTGGCTGCCCCTTCCGATGGTCTTAAAGATTGGTTATACGACTCAGTGTTAAAGGATGCTAGTTTCTATTTGTTTGCTCGTACAAAATAGGTGTCTCTGGGGAGATGAAATCTGCTCTGGTGTTCCCTCAGATGTGAATAATTAACCCTATTGAGACCTGCTGTTGCTCTCTAATGAGAAAACAAAACAAAACTATTATATGCAGTAAAAACCTATTTTTATCTCATCTGGACTTGAAACAAGTAATAAAAGCAAGCTTTTTTCTTTTCCATAGGATTTGAAGATGTCTAAAAAGAAGCTGAAGAAACCGTCTGGAAAGGAAGTCTGTTTGGATGGCCAGGATGACAAAGTAGGAGCAAAAATATTCTCTCTTGTATTATCTTGAATTCCTGTGTTCAAGAGACCATAAATTGTTTAGCAGCCTTGTGGTAAAAGGATTAAGCCAGTTTAAAGATAGGGTCATAAAGAACAGCAGGAGGGTTGAGTTGGGCAGATAAATATGTTTTTCTTCAGAGGCTGTGAGTAGTGTGAGTATCAGAAAATAAGAGACTTTTTTTATTTTAGAGTATCTTTCTGTTTGAGGAAAGTTGGGCTTAATACTGGTACTGAAACCAATGCTGTTTTCTTGGACTGTTCTGTATCTTGGATCATATTTTCTAATTAACCACAAGTTGTACTTCATAGCATTTTGGTGAGCGATTCTCAAACATTTCCTTTTAGCTACTGAGACATAAATTAATGACCAACATTCTCAACATATTCTAGTACATACTTGTATCTAGTGAGTCAGCTTTCTTTGAATCACTTGTAAAATGCAAGTGCTACAAGAGTTGCCATCTTTCTGGTCATACTTGTAGCTTCCTATTATTTGTTATTGCTTATGTCCACTTCTGGCTAGTTACTTATTCTCAGAAGTGCAATACATTGTTGATAAATCAGTAGTTTAATAAATCCACACTTAAATTGGCTAGATTTTTTTCATTTTGCATTTTGCAAGGAATATGTATAAAGAGAGCTTTTACCTGTATTCTCAAAAATTTTTTGCAAGTGTTAATAAATGAGCATGATTATGGCCTTATGAACTGAATTATTCATGTTAGAAGCTTTTTGATCACAGAAAAAATGTTGTTCAAATAAAAATATTTGTAACTTGTTTCTTCTCTTGAGTTCCCTACCATTATTCAATTTGTATTTTAAAATTAGCTTAAGGCACTTTATTGTTTTGGGTTTTTTTACTTCTGTAATACAAAGGGTAAATACTTGCCTTAAAATTTCTTGCTATAGCTTATTGCCATTGCTAATACCTCACCATTTTGAGGAATACAGCTTTAACAGCAAAAAGATGAGGAAATCTCTAATAGAAGTGAGTGTCTCTACAGTGTGATCCCAGCATGCATGGGAGGTGTCTTATTCCCCAACTAACTGATAGTGCTGGGAGGAGAGGAACAGTAAGAAAATTTGTTTATGATGATTAAATTAAGTGAAAACGTTTGAGAAAAGGAGGAGATAGGTTGAAAAGAAATACTAAAAATGTTACGAAAACTCATGGTTGTCGGGGAATAGGCCTTGAAGAGGCCTATTAATAACTGAGCAGCTGGAAATGGGTTTATTTTCACCAGAAGTTGTCCCAGCAGCATCATGAGCTCCATCTACCCCTCCTCCACTGCTTTCCAGCTGGTGGGGACAGCAAGGCGGTGCATGTGACCTCAAGGGGAACCTTTGGAATTGTCTGTCATTCTGTTTTTTTCTTTTGCATTGCTGATATTGGCCTTGCAGCTCCAGAACCAGCCACAGGTGGAAGTTCTCAGAACTGCCTTAATTTAGGACTCCCTTGGTTTCTGCAAGCCTTTGATTTTTACATCAAGTGCTCTATAGTGTAGAAGTAAACCAGCTAAGGCCTCTCTAGGTAGGAAGAATTGCTGCAGCAGTGACCTAATGGCCTCACTGAGTCAGCACGCCCCAGTTATTGAAGGAGTTATTTGTGGAAGGATGAACAGTCTGGAGCTTCCTTATTCAAAATAATCCATTTTCCCTGTTGTAATTTCCTCCACTCTGCTGTGATTTTGGGAAAACTGAGTCATGTATAATGCAGAGATGTATAAAAACTTAACTGAGAGGGACACATGGTTTTACTTGAGTGTCTGTGAATTGATCATGGTATGAATGTTACTATCTCAGATCTGTAGTTGTCACTGTTGATTCACTTTGTAAGCATTAAAGTGCTCCATAATTAAATCATGAAGTGCTGCTAAACCCTTTGCACTCTTATCTTTGCATGCACATCGTTGACACCCTTTGACAGTTCCTCTAAGCAGCCAAACCACTCAGCTGTGACATTGTCTTATGGAGGGTTTTTTTAAACTGCAGTTTCCTTTGTAAACCCCTGAAGTGCTTTTTTCTTTCAGAACTCTGAAGACACGAGATCTTACAAGCACACTGTGAAAGGAGAAACAGAACTTCAGAGGTAAATTCTCAATCTGTCATTAAATAGAACTGCTTAAAAATAGAACAATCACAGACCATTCAATGCTGAACTAAAGACTTCTGTTTACCAAATAAAATATGAAGTTTTAACTAGTCTTTCTTTGGATGTTTTAAACCTAGCATACAGTAAATATAATTACCAAGTATTTCCTCTGCTCTTAAAAGAAAGTTTCCTGATAATTTTTCATATAATTCATTATTTCTGTAGAATGTTACTATATTCTCCTATGTTGTTCCTCTTCCAAGTTCACCAGTCAGTGCAGGATAAACAGTTTGAAAGTTGTGTGTATTTTGGCACTGTGTGACCAAGCTGACCTTTTAGGTGACACACCTCTTTTATCACTGAACTGCTGTTAAAACTTACGTGTTTGATAAGAAGAAACTCGACTGTGTAGGGTGTCTCTCAGACCAACAGTGAATGCAGAAACAGCTTTTTCTCCATTTTCTTAAAGCTAAAATGACTGTACAGTGGAGAAAGGTAAATCCAAAAAATGCTGTATCAAACTATTTTGAAGGACAGCTATTGCTTCAAGTTTATATTTAAGAATACAGTGCTCATAAATGCTTAGCTGTCTCAGTGAAATTGCAGGTGCCTTTTTTGTTGCTCTTTTCAGTTAACTCATCTAAATTACATTTAAATTACACTTTCTTCGTAATGTTTCTCTAGATCCAAACCAGAGAAAGATGGACAAGAGAAAAAGCGACACCGAAGTTCTCATGCTTTTCATGATGCAGATGGAAGATCCCAGGAGAAATCTCCAAAGAGAAGCAAAACCCCGGATAGTTCTTCAGTTCAAACTGAAAAGCTGAAGAAAATAGTGATCCAGTTTAAAGCCAAAGAAATCAAACATGGCAAAACCACCTGCACTCCTGATGTCATGACTGCCAGCAAGGAAAGAAGTTGCTTTGATGGAATAGAAGGTCAAAAGCTCTGTCACAGCTTTGAACTTCAGAGGAACAAAGCACTGAAGAAAAGAAGAGAGAAAGCTGGACTCTGTAAACTCAAACTAAAAGCAGAACAAGCTATGATAGAAAAGTTTAAGTCCTCTGTATATAAAGTACCACATAAAAAGGCAGGGGGTTCAGAAAAGCAGAGTGAAGATGTCAGAATTCCCAAAAAGCCACGTGACAGCTGTGCAGGGACTGGGCATGGTGATAGGCCTGACAATAAGAAACCAAGTGCATTATCTAGCTTCTGGGAGGAAGAGGAGGAAGAAGAGCATAAGGACTTTGCTGTGAAAATGAGGTACATGAATAAACACTTATCATCACACTCCTCATTTGAAACTCTGCCACAGTGGGACTCTCGGAAGCGCAAAAAACGTGGCACAGGTTCTCCTAAAGCTCCTGAGCACTCAGGAACTAAAGAAGGAGACTTGGAAACCACAGCATTCTGTATTAAGCAGGTAATGAAAACCCCGTTCCTTGTATTATTTAGATATATCAGTTTAGTTTCTTAATGGCAGACAGATTTATATGAACAGACTGTCTTCTTACCAAATCCAGTCAGGTTTCATAGCTAACTAGGTGGATTTTTCTGATCCCAATGGAAGCCTGGTTTCCATGTTCCTCAGCTAGATGTTAAACAGCCGAGAAGAGTAAAGGTCTTGTATAGTGGGACTGTGTCTGCACAGATGTTTCCATAGCTTTGCTTTGCTGCTGGGGGTGTGGAATACTTCAGTTTAGGTATAAATCAGCTGACTTTTTGTTTTGAGCTGATACAGTTATTTCATTTTTTGAATTAATAAACTGAATGGATGAAAACTTGCTGCCAGACACAGAGCATCACTAGCAGAGTCATGCCAGGAAAGCTTGGGGTGGATGTGGGACTAAATTGGCATATGTGAACTTCCCTTTAGTTTGTGAAGGGTTTGTTTCTAAGCTCAGGTTGAGATGCAGAGCCAAACACAAGCTGGATCTTGAGCATGGGTTTATTTTTTTTTTTGCTGTTGTCCTGGTGTAAATGCCCAGCATCTTTGGAGATTCCAGTTTGTGTTACGGTAGCTTGAGCATTTTGTGTGTATGGTAAGAGTTACTACGTGCAAAGCTGAGGAGTCATTGAGGTTGAGAGGAATCTCTGGAGATCATCCAGCCCAGCCCTCTTGCTTGAGCAGGGTGAGCCAGAGCTGGTTGCCCAGGGCAAAGGATAGAGAATCCACAACCTCTCTGGGCAGCCTGGTCAAGCACTTTCAATGTAAAAAAAGGCGGAAGGTTAATGTTCGGATGGAATTTGCTGTGTAATCCACTGTAATTTATTTAAAAGAAAGCCATGCATCTAAGCCCTATTAAAATGATACTGTAAATGCTAATAACTGTAGTTTATGTTCCTTATTCACTTGGGAATATCCGGTGTTCTCTAGAAAGCCCTCTAAGATGTGTCATTCTTCTGTTCTTGCTTGTTTTTAGAATGTTGAGGTCCCATGCACATCTGACACCTACCAGAGAGGTGAGGTCAGAAAGCCTGTGCCTGTCCCAAAGGTGAGTGAGGGACTTGTTTAAGACTATAGGCCTGTATTCCAAAACTCCTGACATGGGGATCCCTTGTATCTCAGTATTCCTTCGTATTTGGTGATATTGGTTGGGTGTGTGTTTGTGGTGTTTCTAATTTTCCCTACAGAGCTCTGAAGACTTTCCACCCCTTCAAGACAGTCAGAACACAGAAACAGACCAAGAGGTTGGTAATGCTTTCAATTTAACACTTCCGAATTGTCTTTAAGACCAAGGGCACTGAGGTTGTGTAAGAGGACAATTCCATGACCTTTCCTAGGATTTGGCATTATTAACTTATGATCTGCACTGAATTGAGCATTTACTTAAAAAACTTAACAAATTTGCTGAAGTGCTACTAATCAGAAACTTTCTCAGATAAAGAGTGTCTTTCTGTTACCATGTGCAACAAAGGAGCCTTCATAGTTGCTCACATGTTCCAGCTATCTGATTTTTCATCCTCTAACTTTTTAGTTGGAAGAGACATATTTTTTAAGGAGTGCCTGTTAGGCAACTAAAAGTTTGTGTAGCAAAAAATATAGCAAATTTTTTGAATACCCCATAGAAAGGTCATAAATCTTTCTAGGCCATATTTTGGATGTCTTTAGTAGACCATATGCAGAAGTTCTCATGGATTTAAATTTTCTGTACTGCTTTAAAATTTTTCAGACACCATTTTGAGGCAAATTTAACAGCTTTAATGCAAAAGTATCTTTCTGGGGAATAATTATGAAGTGATTCCTTCCAATGGATTTCATACATGCATATTTTCTCACTGTAGATGCAGATAGTTGAAGACTTGCACATTGCTCGTGTGGAGAAGAGGATGGTCCTGTCTGTAGTACAGACCTGTGGAGAGCTTACAAGCATGGAGATAGATCTTCCAGAACAGGATTTAAATACTTCTGCTGGTATGTCATGACTGGATCTGCTTTGTTCTCTAGTTGCAACAAGTAATTACAGATATTGATGGTCTTAGTAGGGAGCACACAACTGATTATTTCTGCTGTTTTCTCTTTTTTCTCTTCCCATAGGGGCTTTTAATTCTGGTCTGAACATCCTAGTGGTGATTGATACAAATATAATGATTAGTCACCTTGAGTTTGTGAGATCCCTGAAATCCGAGGATATACCAGGTATATAAATATATTCTGATGAGTAAGACATTGTAAGAAAAACAGATGCTGTAAGAGCTTCAGGCTACCTGAAGGAAACTAAGGTACTTAAAAAGGCAGCAAGTTGCATGCAGAGGCAGAAGGCACACACTTGAGAGTCTCGTTCTCTGAACCCAAACAAGCTGCATCCTAGGGAAACCTCAGCTGTGGAACCAGAACCTACTGTGCTTGTAATAAGCCCATGTACCTGCAGAGAATCATGGCAGATATTCCCAGGAATATGCTTGAATTCACAGCAGTAAATTAGTCTTAACCCTCTCTAAGAACATAATTTAAGCATGAACCCGTTACTAGTGATAACTCTTGTTTCCTAGTCTCCTTTTAGCATTTATTTTTCTAGAAATATAAAACACTCTAAAAAGTGTTGAGCAGTCAGTCATTTTTTTGTTTCTGTCTTGGTAAATGTGGCAGAACTGAGCAATTTCTCAGGAATTCAGGATGCATACCCTGGTGTTAATATCTGCCTCTAATATGCTGGGAAGCTGTTGGTTATTTAATGTTTGCAGGATTAGGGTCATGCATGTCAGTTCTTGGTAGGCATATCTGGAATCTGTCAGAATGCTTAGGATGCTTTGAGTCTTTCAGCTAATGAATACATTTATTCCAGCCACCTGGAAAATACCTTTTCTTAGGGCCTGAGTGATTTTCAGGAGTGTGTCAGACTGTATTTCTTCTCCTAGGTTAGGAATGATGTTGTCTTACGTACACTGAGATGCCTTTTTAGAATACTGCAGCTCTCAGTTTCTAGTCCTGCACCAGGCCCACTGTGTTGAGAAGACTGCTGATTCCTGGCTTGTTTCTTACAAAGTAGATGGCTATTAATGCATTTTTTAAAAATTCTGTTCTCGTAATGTGAATAAGAAAGAAAATGGTTGAAGTATTTGTCATGGGAGGACCAACAGAGCAGTCATTAAACTTCTGATTTACTCCATATTTCATATAAAAGCTTTAAAAGTTCAGCCCATACTTACCTACAAATAAAACCATAGTCAAATATCCATACTTCCTGGTTTAGGAGTGCTGGTTGGCAATGATCACAAGCCCTTGCTGCTTTTTTTCCCTGCTTGTTTTGGCACAGTGACTGCTGTGGTCACTCAGGTGTGTGCAGCATGGTATTTCAACTGCTGTTTCACCTTGCTGCAACATCTTACAGGGAGTGTATGCCAAGAGAATTGCTGCAAATATGTGTTACAATGTTTGTTGTCAAAGTATTCTGCTGATTAAAATTGTGTCTCCCTTTTGTTTGCCTAGTATTGTCATTTGCTGTGTAATCAGTGTAGTGCCAGATTGAGGTTAGATTAGAAAGAAGTAAGTCAGCCTTTTTCAGCTCTTTTTTGAAGGCTAGATTCTCTCGAGCAAGGAATATGAAAACTGTTGGCAAAAAGGTGTGAGCTTGCATAACTATGATGCTTGAATGGAAAGTTCCCTGTAGTGTCGCT
Source organism: Anthoscopus minutus (assembly GCA_013399455.1). Classification (NCBI taxonomy): domain Eukaryota; kingdom Metazoa; phylum Chordata; class Aves; order Passeriformes; family Paridae; genus Anthoscopus; species Anthoscopus minutus. Next base: position 92,273 of record VWYI01034633.1, read on the forward strand.
CCTGCAAATACCTTTGTTTATTGGTGGTGGTTTTTTTCCTTCCAGGAGTTGACAGACTTGCATTAATAATTCCTTGGGTCGTCTTACAAGAGCTGGACAACTTGAAGAAGGGAAGAATGTTGCAGCATGTTCGGGACAAAGCTATCCCTGCAGTGCAGTTCATCTACAAGTGTTTTAAGAACCAGGATTCCAAACTGTGGGGGCAATCCATGCAGCTGGCTTCTCAAAAAATGTGTAATACATATACAATCCATTTGTGCTGGGGACTTCATCCTTGCACTTCACCTAGTGGCAAGCTTAGAATTCCGAGTTTAATGGAGATTTCTTCACTTTGCTGTTTGCTAGTTAAAATGAGTTTATTTCTTACAGCAGCCTTCAGAGTGTATCCAAGGCTATGGCATGTGAATGTCCTCACTATTGTTTAACCAGTTGTTTCTCACTTTCACCTTACACTTGCATAATTTTCTGGGGAGTATTAAATATACAAGGAGCATCAGGTGTTACTGAGGCTGAGTTATCTCCACATCCCTCAGCTATGTCTGCACTGCCTTTGCAGATGGGCTAAGCGTGGAGAACAATGATGACCGTGTACTTCAGTGCTGCCTGCAATACCAGAAGCTCTTCCCACAGGCTCTTGTTGTCCTCTGCACGTGAGTTTCTTGGTGCCTTCAGCTCTCCTGCCACACTGCTTTCAAATTAGGGCTTAAAGAAAGAGGAGTCTGAAGTAAGCTCTTGGAAGGGCAATCGCTGTCTCAAAAGCTAGAGCAGAAAGATACAATAATCCACTACAACTGGAGATTGAATCACCTTTATGAGCTTGAGGCCTGAAATAGAATTCAGCTTACTCAATATTCAATTTTAGAACTTATTAAAGCATACATTTCTCAGATTTTGTTCTGGTTTCTCATTTAAAAAATTATTAAAGTTACAAAATAGAAAAAAATACACAAAATAAGGATTGAGATCCAGTTAGAGACTTTATCCCTCTTCCCAGCCAGGCGAGCAGAAGTAAACAAGGGGTTAATCTTAGGGAAGCTGGATTTGCTGCTGTTCCTGTTTGTGAGGATAACAGCTGACCTCTGGGTATAGATTCTGAATTTGATATGAGCAGGTGAAGTCATCTTGCAGGATTAATACTCCCTGGCTCTGCTTGCTCTGGTCTTGGCTAGAACCAGTTCCTGCACAGTTCAATGAGTGGGGTTAAAATTCTGGGCACCATTTTGGTTGTTCAAGTTTACACAGGTGGATGCTGAAAATGCCGTTTCAGTCACAGTATTCATAGGGTAGTGATGGTGATTTTAGGTTTCACTGATCAAAAAACAGGAGGTGGCTTCAGAACTGCTTTTCATCCAAAAATCCCTTTATCTTCTACCAGTATGAGCAATTGGTATTTTTGAGAAAGTACTGGGATGCAACTTTGTTTTAAATTTTTAAGGTAGTTCTGCTGGAGCAGAACCTCAGACTGGCATCTAGGGTAATGATTTGGCCAGCAGAATAGTTAAAAAGGGTCTCAACCAGGAGAATTAAGGGTAGTCTTCAAATAAGTTAGTACTGTCTTATAATTATTGCCTGGTTTGCTTTCTGAGATCATAGCAACTAAGCATCACCACTGTAGTAAATATAGCTATTGTTTACTTAAACCTAGACACTGAAACACTTTTCAGTATGTTTCCAATTTTTGCTTAATTTTCTGGTTTAATTTCTAATTGCTTGACAAAGAGAATTTTGTCTATACAATAAGCTCAGAAATAAGTTCCAAGTACAGTTTTTTCAGTGTGCTGCTTTTATTCCTTCTTTGACATCAATTAATTCTTTTCTAGGGATGATAGAAATTTGTGTACCAAAGCCATGGTGAGTGAGGTCAAGGCATTTTGCAGATCTGATCTGGTCACTGCTCTGCAGAATGTGAATGCAAGTAGGCCCCAGAACTCTGAGGAGCTGCAGCAGCCAAAGCAGGGTGAGTCTGTGGATTATGCTGGTTTGTGAATGTGTAAAAATCAGTGGGGTAGAGAAAGAACAATTGCTGCTATACGTTCAGTTTTCCTCTACTTTGGATCCTTAGGAATGGGTTTGTTTTTGGGAAGGTTTTTTCATAGGTATTCTGAAAGTTTGAGATGTTAATAAAACCATCTGTCTCAGAGTTCTAGGAAGTTCAAATATGACGTATTTTTATTTTATAGAAAGAAACACTGCATTTCCTATGTTTAGAGTAATTTAAAATGTGTCCTGAAGATTTTGGGACTGATGGAGGTTTTTTCATTTTACCAAAGATAAAAGTAGAGCTCAGAAGTGATCCTCTTGTGCTTGCTCATAACCCTGCTGGCTGTATATGATCTAAGTTATTTGAGGAAAAAAGAAATGTGGAGTAAGATCACTAATGAGTAATACTCTGGGGAAATTAACCTTCTTGGTTAGTAGCTCTTAATTAAAAATACACACAGTACAAGTGGGTATAACTAGAAATACTTGAACCTTAATTAGGTGTAGCACATGTGCTTTATAAACTAAAGTGTAGTCTGTCTTTATCAGGACAAGTTCTTCATCTACCATCAACACAAATTAGATATAAACCCAGTTTCAATAAATACCTTTTGTGTCATTGGTTTGATAGATACAGAATTTGGGAAGAGAAGAGGCAATGCTGATTTTACTGCACAATTCCCAAATGTGCTTCCAGACCTTGAAAGGAACTTAGGAGAAGCTTTGTCTTGTATTTTGGAGACTGAAATGAAGCTGGCATTTGGAAACCTGTGGACGGAGGTGGTTTCTTACATTATCTTGCTTGATATTTTGATTATTGAGAGGTTTGAATGTCCTTCGTGTTTTATTGCTATTAATACCTGTGCCAAGCTAAACCCAAGTCATCCCAGGTCCCTGATACCACTGACAGGGAACAGTTCAGTGTTCACTTCTAATACTTCATTTTTATAGCAAGATTACAGTTTTTGACCACTAGTGTACAACATGTACAGTATTTTATTAGAATTTTAATGGCGCAATAACAGGGGTGCTGGTTTCTCAGTGTGAAGTTTCAGAATTCTGTTTACTAGTGGCATTAAAATTCTATTTCAGCTTTTCTAGTCAAGTAAATCCCTGCACTGTAAATACATCATACAAGAAATCATTCCATCATGTTCTGTATAATACTGGGGCATTTCTTGTAGGTGTTTCTTCCCCACCAGAACAGATGTGGATAAAACTGTTCCCAGCTAAATTGATTCCAGTGCAGATACAGAATGACAAGGGTACTAATGAGAGCCCAAACAGGCTTGCAAAAGTACTGTTTGCAAAAGATAAATACCCATGTACGAGGCACTTTCACATCATCCATGCTTTACTTTAGATTTCATTTTATAGCTGGTGAGGGGTTGTTAAGTTTAAGTTTATTGCAGATAAGCATCTGTGGCTTTAAAAATCCCCCAAAATCATGGGGTGACTTGTTTCCCAAGGTGCCCTAATTAGCTGCTAAGCTTTTAATCACTTCTCTGTTCACTTTGTTAATTTCTTTTAACATCTCTTCAAACAGCAGTTTCACTTGATAGTAGTGAATTCTCAGGTTTTTTGCAATATATGTATTTTACTTCATGTGTAAATAGTCATAGATTTTATTTTTACTTTGTAACAGTACTGGAAAATCAAAAACATATTTACTGCCGTTCTTTTTGTTCTTCTTTTGGCTTTTGTGCACAAGTAACTCATTAGATCAGTTTTGAGATAAATCAAAGTATTAAGAGTTTTTGAGGAATGGGGAACCACAAAACATGAGACTGATTGATAGTGCATTGCGTCTGAATAAGCATTGCTGTTTAAACCATGGTGTTACTGAATAAAATCTTTATTAATAGATAAACTTGTTTAAATCTGGACGTGGCCTTATTTCTGAGGAATTGCTGAAATTCTCCTTCAGTGATCACAGATCCTCACATCCTTGAAGAACAGATTGATTGTGGAATGTATAGAAATATGTTTAAATGAAAACCAGCGTTTGAATTTATAACGTACTTTCTTCCAGATCCTGTATCTGAAGCCACCATGGACCTTAGCAAATCTGCTGAAATGTTATAAAAAACACTGGATGGCTGTTTTTGGTTATGTGGTGCCAAGGAGTTTACTTTCAACCATTGAATGTCTTTCTAAACACCTTTATGCAGGTAACAGTCCCTGAGAACATTAATTGTAAATTTGTAAAAAGCCTCTCTGTTCTGGTTTGAGTTACAGAACTGACTGTGTGCATTAATGGTCGCCCAAGGCTCTGAATTATTTCTTAAAAGCAAGTAATCCTTTTCCCTCCTTTGCCCCCAGAATATGTGTGACCAAATTATCTGCATTTGCCAAAAAATTCTGGAGGAGCAAAGGATACTGAATGTGGTATGTGAGGACAGGGAAGTTTGTTTTAAAAAGAAGCCAACTAAAAAAAACCCCAGAAACGTTCCATTTGTTTAAAGATGTCTTTGAGCATTTGATTTTGACAGAAAGAGCTGATGAACTCCCCCAGAGGGTGGTGGGGCACTAAACAGGCTCCCCAGGGAATGGGCTTGGCTCCGAGGCTGACAGAGCTCCAAGAGTGTTTGGACAACACTCCCAGGGATGCACAGGGTGGGATTGTTAGGGTGTCAGTGCAGAGCAAGGGGTTGGACTCCATGATCCTGGTGGGTCTCTTCCCTCTCAGGGTATCCTGTCATTTCTTGGTTCTACCCTTTTGGGATATTGCTGTTCTGCAGAATTATTTTAGATATGCCAGTTGATCCTTGTGCAAGATCTCAGGATAAATTTGGAAGACTTGTTTAAGGAGTAAGCCATCTCATGCATGTTTCTTTGAGATTGTTGTACCTGATGCTTCTGAACCATTTTCCTTGGCTTTTCATGTGCTTCTGTTAATCTAGGTATTTGATTAAATTTGCCTGCCTAGGTTGTTAAATCTTAACTCTTTTTTTCCTTCCTCTTACATTAATGTCTAAATGGCAGATAAACCATTTGACTCCTCAACAGTATGTATCCTGGTCCAGGAATCCAAGAAACTCCTCCATGCTTTCAGCTGCAGGTCAGACTACAATGGTGTCCTGCCCCAGGCTTATGCTGAAGTGACAAAACTGTGTGAGACCCTTGGGGAGGTAAGGGCAACTTTGGTGTTTGTCCACCTCATCCCATCCTTGAGTTGTTCCACATTCCAAACCTGGTTTAGGTTTCTTAATTATTCCCATCATTTCCACTGATTACTCCAGGAAATGTCACTGAGGTATTTTCTAAATGAAGAGACCCTGACTTAAACTTTTATTTTCATGCAGTGAATATCAGCTGATACATTTTTTCTCTAATATAAATGTTTTAGTATTAGAAGGGTGACTTAAAACCATTGTTTTGTCTTAGTTTGCTATTGCATTTGTATCTGATTGGCCTTAGAGATTAAACTTGCTATTTCTCCTTCTGACATGGGTCCAGTACTGCTGTTCTTAAGTGTGTTATTTCAGCTTTCATTGTCTTTGTAGCTAAGAAGGGACTCCCTTGTATCATGTGGTGTGCAATGGTTACTGCGGGTTGTCCTGACACCTTTTGTGTTCTCAGAAGTTGGTCCTCACTCTCATCTCAGCTCTGAGTTGCTCTGGAGGAAATTCCAACTCCGGTAATTTATGGTTGCTGTCAGTTCTGTATGTAATGGCATAAAAACTAGAGTCTCATGAGCAGAGATTAAATATTTGGATTTATGGGGAAAAAAAGATAGGTCAGAACAGCTATAAAGTGAGTTCTTGGGGTCCTTGGAGAAGGTTGAAGGGGAAGGAAAGAAGGTCAGGAGTCACCTGTGCTGGGACCTCTGTGCAATGTAGTCAGCCCTGAACCTGAGGTTCCACTGTCACGAGAATCAGGCTCTGTCTGAAAACTTGTCAGGAAGGAAATTCCTCCATCAGAGTGGTGAGCCTCTGGCACAGGGTGTCCAGAGTAGCTGTGGCTGCCCCTGTGCGCCTGGAAGTGTCCAAGGCCGGGTTGGACAGGGCTTGGAGCAAGCTGGCATGGTAGGTGTCCCTGCCCATGGCAGGGGCTGGCACAGCATGGGCTCTAAGATCCCGTCCAACTCAAGCCATTGAGAAAGGCTTTGGGTGCACAGACTGTAACCAAGGTAACACAAAGAGTTCAGCCTTCATTTCTTGAGCATTGCTTTAAAAAAATCTGTAGAAGCATGTAGATTCTGTTTTTCTGAATTTAGGAAACAAATACATTGATTATTTGTTTGCTGAACTGTTTTATAAGGTGAGGGCAGACAGTGAGCAGGATTTATCAGAAGACATCATGGTTCTTTCAGAAAATGCTTCATATGAAAAAATGGAAGCCACAATGCCCAGTCTGCAAAGCACTGAGGAAAAAGAGCTACATCCCAGCTTTCATGTGGCTCAGGAAAACAGGCACCAGGAAATCTGGTCAGTCCTGGAAGGTGTTTGGAACACCATGAACTTGTACAGGTACAGATTGCTAAAGCGGCTCAGAACTAACACATAACCCTAGAAAACTTTCAAACAATCACACTTTAGAAACTGTGGTTTTTTTTACCCCATAATTAATCTAAATTGACAAAAAAAAAACCACACAACCTGTCAGATAAAAGTTGGGAGCATGCAAATTATTACGTCAATCTGCTGCTCTTTTTCTGTGCAGCAGCTGAAATGAGTTGCCCTGGAAAATAAAGTTGAAAACCCCACAAGTGTGAGACATCCATGAGAATCTTATATTTATCCATAAAATAGCATCTAAGATCTTAATTCTTTTGTGGTTATTTTTTCCAAACCCAGTGGAAGTCTACAGGCTTACGCAAAATTCCATATCCTATTTTAAAACTTGAAAATCAATTTAAAATAGAAAACATTTTGTTGTTAGGCAAAATTCTTCACTTTCTGAAATGCAGAATCTAGTGAATTTTCTTTCTCATGTAAACTCAGAATTGCAGGAAATTATCTCTTTCATACAGATGTTTTACCATTGCTTTTATTTTGGTTATTTTTGAAAAATCTGCTGGAAACACTGTAATGCCATATCTTTTGATATAATGTGAATAGGTACTGTGTTTTCTTTTTGCTGTCTTAGTCTGGAATCTTTTCCAAGTAGGGGCTCTGAGCCAGCCAAGCAGAAAGAAACTCCATTTCCAGTAATCTGTAAGGACTCAGCTAATCAGTGATAACTCCATTTCTGCATTGCCATTTATTCTGAGACTGTTTTAGATTGTGTGATTTATATTTGACCTTTTTGTTTTAATAGACAAAATACAAGTGCAAAACAGTCACTGGGTTTCTCTGAATTCTGAGCTTTTTTATTAACTGCTTTTCTGTCTCTTCTTTATTTCTTTTGAATTCCAGTATGGAGCTATTCCGGAAGCTGGACCCCAGTGCAGTGACCATGGCTGCCAAGGCCTCATTTGAGGAGGCTTTTTCGAGCCTGCAGAAGTTGTTGGCAGCAGTGAAGGACATCCGTGAGGGCATTGTCAGGTGAGCACTGCAGCTGGGCACAAAATGTGTGACAGGCACCTGAAGTCACAAAAGTCTGAAATATTTCAGCACCAAACCACTCTTTATTCATGTGCTTGGTGACATGATTTGCAGTAAAAACCCTGCTGTCAAGGCTGCCTTGAATCATTGGTAGCAAAAGATCATGGAAGGGTTTCAGACATGGAGATCTCTTGTAGGGAATTGCCTTCTTGTCTGGGATTTGTTTTCCAGTGTTTGACCACGCCTCTGCTCAGGTGTAACCGGAGCTATTAATGATTGTGATTACTACATCAGTTCTGATGGCAGGAACTTTGAATAATTCAGGGCATTTGTGTTTCAAATTGTGAGGCTCACTTAGATAGGGGCAAAGTTTCAATAGAGTGAAGAATATAAAGTTTTGGGCCTTTGCTGTTCCTAGTTCACAGCCATAACAATCAGCTGCATTCTCTTTAGGCAGGATAATATTCTCTCTGTCTTCATAGAATCACAGAATCCCTGAATGGTTTGAGTTGGGAGGGACCTTAAAGCCCATCCTGTGCCACTCCTGTCATGGGCAGGGACACCTTCCACTATCCCAGCTTCCTCCAAGTCCTGTCCAGTCTGGCCTTGGACTCTTCCAGGGATCTAGGGGCAGCCGCAGCTTCTCTCTGTTCAAAAAGTATCAGACACTCCAGTCACTATTTGCTTATCATTAAGGTTTTATGCATTTAATTGAAACCTGAAACTGAGCTTCCCTGCAGCCTTCTCTGCTGCCAGGCCCAAATTGAAATGTTCTGTTGTGCCCATTTTAATGACAGCTGTAAGAAATAAAGCTCAAATAGAGCTGGAAGTTTTTATCTTACCTTCTTCTGGGGCACAGTGTTCCCCAAGGCACAGGACAGAGGTGGTGCCATGCAGCTGCTCACAACATGGTGCCTTTAGAACAGTCTGAAAAGCAAAAAGGTTTCTGCTGAGACACTTCCACAGTGACAGAAAACACAAGCTTGGCTTTGGTGAATTTCCCAGCTGGCTGCTGTGGAAGCAAATCCTGGCCTGTGTTGGTGGCTGTAATCCCACTGGAGCCCCTCTGTGCAGCACAGTGAGGAATTGGTAATGGACTACGGGGAACCTTGGGATTTCCATTTCTCGTCTCCTTTGCTTCCTTGATATTCAGGGGAGAGGTTAAAAGGGGCTGTTAATGGGTGAGGCTGCCTTTTCTCCCATCAGATCCCAGCCTTTTAGATGGAGCTCTGTGTTTGTTAACTGGTTAATTCTCTGTGGCACCCCTGTCAGCCTGAGCTGTGACAGAGAGACAGCTGAGTGGGACAGGCCCTGGAGGCAGAGCTTTCCCTAAGTGGAACAAGGGATTGAAACAGTCCCACCAGAACTCACTTGTACCTGCCCTCATGGGGTCTTGGAGCAACTGGAAGCCTGGCCTGCTTTCACTGCCACTTGGGTTGTGGGCTGGGCTTTTTCACTTCTACTCTAATAAATTCATTTCTGGTGCTTTCCAAACAGACTTCACTTTCTCCCAGATCTTCTCTGTGCACAAGTAAGGAATCACATTTTGAGTTATCCTATCCATTGGATAGGATATTGGAATGGATTGGATATCCTAACCATTTCTGTTTATTATTGTATTTTACACCTTGTGTTTGGCATCAGATAAGTGATAAGACAGGATATAAAGAAATATTCGGAGTGGTTTGGGAAGCACTTGAGATAAAATCACCAAGTCTGTCTCTTTTAGCCCTCCTGCCCCCAAGACAGATTTTAACCTCCAGCTGGTGGCAGGTATCCATAGTAATTTCTTGGGTCTTTTTGTGACATTCTCTTCTTTACATCACATGCTCAATATTTTTAGAAAACTGTAGTTTTCAGAAAACTCTGTAGAACTCCACACTGGAGTTCTTAGGTTGAAGCTGAAGTGTACAGAAAGGGGGGATGTTATAGTGTGGCTTTGAAAGATTGTGCTGATGGAAAGGCCAAATGATTCCATAGATTTCCACCCTCTGATTTTTAACCAGTGTGGAGAGAGGAACAGCAGCAGTGGTTAGTGTTGTAGTGGTCACAATACTGGGGTTCACATGGTTGCTTAGAACAGTTTGATGTAAAAGCCCTTTGCTTCATGAATTACTGATTTAGAGGAAGTTCTTTAGACATAATTCTATAGCTGAGGCAGACTTTATCACAGAAAAACTAATACGGAATTGAGAGCAAGTTGATTTAATGAAGTTATAAGAGGCAGAGTCAATGCTCATACAGAGAGGTCCAGATTTCCCAGTGTATGCCTTCCCTTAAAACATCTGTTTTCCATAGCACAGGGTGGTGGCTACAGGTGATGAAAGGTACATGAAGTGATTGAAAGCAGTAGGAAGCAGTGGTGCTGAGAAATCATTGCTCTGCAGACTGGAATGTGTTCGTTTTGTACAGCAGAATATATTCCCAGACTAGAATTGGTATTGCAGCCCCAGACTGTTTCATGAATGCTGACCTGTTGGAAATCTGTGGGGGAGGTTACACTGCAGGCTTTTCCCTCAGCAGCTTCCCAGAGCTCTGTGTGGAGCAAGAGCTCTCCCCTCAAAACAACAAATATCTTTTATGTGGAGCTGCTGTAAAACTTGGAGCCTAATGTCAGATTTCTCATTCCACGATACAAACCCAGAAACCATTGGCATCTCCAAGCAAAGGCCATAAAATGAAGTACAGGATTTAACATTAAGTTACTTGGATGATCAATTACACAATTTGGTTTTTTCCCAAAGAACTGGAGGCACAGTGAGTTTGTCCATCCACCTGAGGTCTTGCAGGGATACACTTGAGTGTGTTCCCTCCATGCTTCCTCTGGAGAAGCTCCCATGACCAGGTTTTCCACTGGCAGCTCTGTCACTTATCCATGCGTGTCCTTGGCACAGCAGGAAGAATGGGGATGGACAGATTTTGCCCTAGTATTTTATGATTGCCTTGGGGTGAAGTTATTTGTAACACCTTAGCTTTTATGTTTTGTTCACTTGCTGCCAGGGTTTTCTGGTTCCAAAGCCAGTTGTCACTGCGGGGTTCAGGGAAGGCTGTTAGGTTTTTTTTAGGCAGAGCAGCCAGTTGGTTTCCTTCCTGACTTGTAGTTGGCAGGTTTAATGCAAACATTTTGAGTACTGCTTCTTAGGAAGGGGGAGAATGCATGACTAATTTTTGGTGATAATTGCTATGAAAAATTATGAGAAAAAGCAGTGGACGCTCTAGTTAAAATAAATCCTGTGCTGTGTCATGGTCTTCCAGCCTGCTTCAAACACAGGGTAGTTTAAAGGGATTTTTAAACTTATTCTGTTACTTTCCTCTTTTTTTCAATTCCTAATTAATTCGTTTATAAATGAAGCTTACAACTTGCAAAGCGGAAGGAGAGGAGACTTTGGGCACTTTCCCATGAGAAAGTAAATAGAGCTTTCCCCAAAACATTTTTTCTTTTTCCAAGTCCAGTCATTATCTTAATCAGGATTTAACTATGTAAAACTTAAAAATTAGAATTTTATCAGTATTTCTTAATATATATATATAAGGTGTTGCTTGTGTTTAATGCTGTTTTTAAGCTACATTTTGCAGCATGTAGGAGGGTTCTGCTTTTCCTGGTGAATGCAAATGAGGTGGAACTGAATTGTATCTGCCTATATAGATGGGGATAATTAATTTTCTTAAAAAACAACTTCATTGGGTTGGGTTCAGCGCCTTGTGGAAAAGGGTGTCCATCAAGGTGCTTCATTAAAGCCACCTCTCTTCAGCTGCCACATCCCATTGGCCCTTGGTAGTATTGAGTGGGAATTGGTGGTTATTAGAAGTAGCAGAAATGGAAAGTGTATTGCAGCATTTGGGCTGCACATGGGAATCTGGAGGGAATGAATTAAAGCTGGGGTAGGAATGTTGTGTATCCTTTGCTGTGGGCCTGTGGGTCTTGCTGGTGGACACCAAAGGGTTTTCATTTAGTGCTGGGTTTCCTCCGTTCTCATATAGAAATGGCTCACAAAAACCTGGAGGGAATTTTTAATCAGAAAAAGCCTCCAGAAAAGTCCTCACAGAAATAATAAGCTCTTTAATTTTGTTAAGAGTAGTGGAAGGGAAAATTCTTCAAAGTTCATCATTTCCTTTTTGTTCAAGTAATTTTTTTTCCCTTGAAAATTTCTGGCATGTTTTTTTTTCATTCTTTCATAGACTCCTTTTCTACTTGCTTTAAAGCACCCCCAAACTTTTACTTTTCAGAATTCTGACCCCAACCAGCAGTTTCCAAGATATTTGGACCCTCTATAGCTTCCTCAGAAGACATGAGGTATGACTTTTTCTTTGGTGTTTGATGACTTCACTTACAGCTTTTATTTCAAGTAGCTCTGAGGTTATGTCTCATCACTGTTATTTCCATTAAGAATTTTGATTCTTTGCTCTTATTTATTAGTTGTTGAACATAAAGATAGATTTTGGTTGAATTTCAATAGGTATTTGAGTTTGTGTGATTTGCTGAGTGCTCACTTGGTGTGAATTACTCACTGTTGAGAGTAAAAAGCCTTGAAATTAATGTTTTCAGTAGAATATTTCTGTTTAATATATTACATATTTCAGCCTTGCAGTGCCCTTGCAGTGCTCTTGTGCAGGGAAGTATATTTGGGGTTTCAGCCTTCACATACATTTTTGGAATTGATGCAAGTCAGGCTTTATTTCATTTGAGATACAAACACATACCTATCTAAATAAAACTACAGGGTAACTTTAAGAGGGGAGGAAGAATTATTGAAGGTCTTTTAGGTTTTTGCAGATGTGGTTAGCAAATGGAGCTGGAATTTGTAATACTTGATTTTATACAAGATACAGGATGACTTTTTTAATGTACTGTCTCAACTTGAGAGCCTGTTAGGGAATACATGTGCTGTAATCTGCTATTCCTACTGTATAATTGTAGCAGATGTGATACTTGATAAATGACTATATTCATTCTCTCTTCTTTATTTTAGATCAGTAACAGTCTGAAATTCACTGCGGAGGAGCTGTACGAGTGTGTTTCACAGGAGCTGTACAGGTGAGCAGTTACTGACCCCATTGCAGGGGTTGAGTTTCACCTGTATTAACCAAGGTATTATGAGATAAATAATCTGGGTCAATAAAATCCCCCTTTGTAGGGAAAATAAATGGGGGGTTTCTTAAACTCACTTTTTAACTTTAATGCCCAATTAACACAGATTAGGAGAGGACAGAAATTAAATTGGAGATGAGGCATTGGTCTGTACATGGTGATTTTCAGCTGTTGGAGGTGAGGTGTTGAGCCCTCTTTCCTCTGCCAGTGGTTTCTGGCTCATTTCTTTACAAATTTGTGTCACTGAAGGTTTGTGAATCTAGGATCTAGGAGGTTTCTAAAATGTCATCATGGATTTTTAATAATTCTGAGCTGGCTAATAAAGGACAGATAACTGGTTTTTGCTGTTGTGTGGATATGAATCAGCTGTCACTGGCCAGGATCAGCTGAGTGAAAGGCTGGAGGGTGAATTACACTAAAAAGCTTCCCTTTGCCTGGATTGATGCTAGATTCCTGAATCTTCTGTGAAGTTTAGTGTGCAGAGTGCAAGATCAGGGGACAAAGTTATTCAGGGAGACATTCAGTATTTGTATCAGTAATAAAAAAAAACAGCTTAAAAGCTTCACTTGCACAAGATGATGGTTCTAGACATGTATTGATACAGGCATAAAGAAAACAGTGTGTGGAAATCTGTGCTCAGCAGAGTAAAACAAGTACTTTGGAGACTGCCCTGGTAGCCCTCAGGCTGTGCTTGGGGAATTCAGTGATTGGGGTTTTCTTCCTTTTTTGAGGTGCAGCTTTTAAATGGTCTTTTGAGAAAGAACCCTTTGGAAACTAAGTTAGGGTGTGTTTATATGTTATCAGGTTGAGATTACTCTTTTGAAAGGGTCTAAGTCATAAGGGGATGCATCCAGATCCTTAAGAGTCAGGATGTATCAGTGTATGAAGGATAGTTTGAACTGAACCTTCCAGAATCCCAAATCTCTCCAGAAAGTGGATGTTAGTGACTTGTCTTGCCATTTGTTCCACTTTACCCGCCTGTGGCAGGTGTGAGTTGGCTGTTGTAAGGAGCTCATGTGAAATCCTCAGATTAAGCAGCTATAGTGCAAAAGTCACTGCTGCTGCTTGAGTTTGATGGAAATGTCCTTGAAAATTTAAGGAGTATTTGTAAAGATTCCTGTTCTGCTATGTCCTGCTAACCTTTCTCTCCTGTTTCCCAGGGAGAGGCTGGAAGTGGGCTGCTGCCAGCTGGTACAGCTGGAACAGACACTGGAGCAGTGCCGGGCATCCGTGCACAGGGAGGCCGAGAGCCGGAGCTGGCTCTGATCCAGGCTCAGCCACGTGAGCTCTGCCTCCTCACGGGGAGAAGAGGGAAATCCTGGATGAGCCAAAAACCTGCCGGCTTTTCTTCCTCAACGGTGCTGGTTTTGGTTGGAGTTGAAGAGAAAACACAGTTCCAAGTGGACATTACATTTCGAGATTTCTGCTGAGAATTCTATTCACTACTAGAATGTTCTGGTTTGAGCAAGGGTACTGCTGGATTGGCATGAATAACCAGGAGAAGCAGGGATGGTTTGGGATGCAGCAGCTGTGCTGGGCTGTTCTGAGCATCCAGCGTTCCTGTGAGGAGCTGAGGTGAGCTGTTAATGGAGCTGTTAACGGTTGTATAGGGAAAAACCCCCTGTTTTGCTGATACTTTACAAGTCACAAGTGAGAGAAGGGAATCTGTTGTGTCACCCAGTGACTCAGAGGGCAGAAAGTAGCCGAGTGCAAGGCCAGGAATGAAGGACGGACCCACAGACAACCTGTGTGTCCTGTGCAGTGATGGCCTGAGAGGATGTAAAAGGGGCAGAGGAGCAGATTGATGCTCGTTTTTCCTTGAAGACAAAACATACCCCCACCCTCATGCAACTGTTTGTCCCAGACCCCTTTTCAGAGGAAAAGGATGTTTCTTCTTTGTTTAAGCAGGCATTTTATCTTCATACAGTGGAAATCTGCTAGCAGTGCTCTTGGGGAAATTCCTTATCCTGCTCTTGCCACATCCTCCTAGAAGGTGGGCCTGGTCCTCTTCCCTGCTCTCCAGGTGACATCCCTCTCTAGCTGCACTGTTGGTTGCTTTCCAGAACTGCTTTAAGTCCATGAAACTTCCCAAAATCCATTTTCTAAGGCCTTTAACGCTACCTCTTCTTGTATGTATTTGTACAGAGGTTAATTGGCAAAGTTCTGAAGTGTTTATTTTGATATTAACTTTTGGATGTATTTGCAAATTTTCGATTGTAAAAATGTAATTTATTGTTACATTAAATAGTGCTTAATTCTGAGTGGCTCTTTTGCTGGCTCTGCCCAGTTCCTGTGGCTGCAAGTGCAGTGCAGTCCTGCCCAGGCCCCTGTGCCAGGGAGTGGGGTGGAATTCCTGTTGAAGCAGTGGCTATGTAGGGTTGTTTCCATGGGGGTTCTCCAGCTACCAGGAGCAGGGTGGGGACGTTGCCTCAAAGGTGCTGATGGGTGTTGTGTCCTGACCCTGGCCCAGCTGCAGCACATGCTGGCTGTGCTCTGTAGGCAGCTGGCTGGGAGAGGCTGTTGTGAAGGAGAAATCTTTGGTTCACAACAAAAAGATTTGTTGTGAAAACAAGTGACAAACTCTGGCTCTCCCTGCTCAGCTGGGACCAGCTTCACACCCTGCAGGGGCCAGTGAATTTCCTGGGCCTGGTGTGTTTTCCTCTGCCATAGGAAGCTGGAACAGCCAACTCCTGCCTATCTGAACAGGACCTGGCTTAGTGCCAACACCAGTGTAGCTCATTCCTAAAGCTGCCCAGGTGGAGTAGCTCCAGGTGCAGCTTTTACACCCGTATGTTGTGCATTTTCAAGTTTGTGTGGCCCCTGTCCCCCTGGCCATGTGGGACACCACTCAGCCTTGCAGAGAAGTTTCTGTACACAGCCCCTAAGCAGGGAAAGCCCTGGCCCAGACACTCCCCAGGGATCGTGGTGCTCTGAGCCCCCGGTCCCTCCAACAGTGAGCCTGACTCTCCACTGTAGGCTTGAGGGACATGGGACACTTCTCCCCCCGCCCCATCCTGTGCCTACACCCATCTGAAATGCCACTATTTGTATCACAGACTCCTCTTTGGACACTGCCTCCTTGAAGAAGAGGACGCAGAGCCAGGTCAGGGGCACGCTTGTGGTGCAAGGGTTTCCCAAAAGGTACTTTTAATGTGTTTCCAGCAGCCAGCAGTCAATGCTAGTTTTGGCACCCAGAGTTAGATGTGCAGCACTACACATTAGTCATGCCCCCACACCGTTTGATCCATAGGAATAGAGAAAGTGACCTGAACCAGGACTATGAGCACATACAAAATCAAGTTATTTTGTCTTCTATCACACTTCCAGCTGGCAATATTAAAAAAATAAACTTAAGACAGGTACTACAACACATTTTCTTTGCCAGGTGGCAAGAGTTTAAAACCCATGAGAAACCCTCTCCCCAAACTGTTGTACAAAGATCAGCTCACCCAGAGTAACAAACTGCTATACAGAAAGCACACTCTGCCCTCTTCTCAAAGTACAGGGAACCAGAACCCTTTTTCCACCATAGAAAGTGGATGTGTCATACCCAGAAACCCTGTGCAGCTCTAAGGAGCACAGTGCAGACTAACACTATTGCTGCAGAGGCAGCAGCACACCTGCAGCAGCAATCCACTGTCCCACTTGGGCTCTAGAACTTTTTGTTTCAATAACCATTTATCTGCCATTTGCATTTCAACAGACAAAATACTCTGCTGAGTATATAAAAACTGTTATAAAAAGGCAATTGTAAAAGCTAAGGTATTAGCAAAGGCATGTCAGCTTTTTTAAGTAAAAAAAATAGCCATTATGTCTATTTAAATAAGGCTTCTTGTTACAGATTGTTCCAGTTACTGAAGGAAACCAAGGCCTGATGAAAGAAAAATAGCATTATCCCCCACAAACATTACCCTTCCTGCCCCAAGACCACACCTCCAGCAAGTCATCCAATGTGCAAACACTGGGGGAAGCTCCTGAAATGATATGCCCAGTCTAGTTTCTCTTGGGTTATCATCAAAACCTTAAAACCAAAACCTTTGAAGTTCTAAAATACACAAAAAACCTTAATATTCTTTCCAAAACAAATATATACAGCACATTAATATGCAATATGCAAAAGCTCTGTGTTGCTGTTGGCAACATCCATGCCCTCCCTACCCCTATTCACAGGTGTACCTCTGCTGAAACACAATTACATCACTAAGCCTGTTAGTTTGAAAAGGGAATTTAATTCACTTAAAACTTGTAAATTTTGGTGTAGGGGCTCCACTCATTTGACTCTGGATTGTAGACCTCAAGTGTGTTCAAGAACTCATTGCCATCAAAGCCCCCCACTGCATAAATGGTGTTAGCCACGGTGGTGATGCCGGCGTTGCTCCTGGGTGTGGTCATGCTGCCCATCATCTTCCACTCGTTCCTGGCAGGGTCGTACATCTCCATGCAGTTCACTGCGTGTGTGCCATCAAATCCTCCAGCCACAAAGAGCTTTCCTGTGTGAGGAAAGGGAGCCATACTCACTGCTCAGCACCAGCTGGCCCTGTGTTCCCACCAGGAGGCTGGACAAAGCCCAAAGGGACCCCAGGTGTTGTTGCAGATCTTGGCCTGGTCAAGGTCTGCACTTACAGGAGCAGTGTGTTTTGGGTTTCCTGCCCATGACAGCTGACGGGAATTTGATCCAGAATAAGGGCAAAGTCCAAATTCAAACAGGTGCAGCTCTGGAAGCTGCACAGCAACACTTTCAGAGGACAGATGAAGTGAATGTCCACAACCAAGAGGTGTGTGCTTTTTAACTAAAACTGGCCATTTAGCTGGGCTCCTACTGTATTGTTTCCAGCCCAAAAAGGTGAACAGCTTTGTATTCTACTCACAAACATGAAAGTTTGAGTACAGAGGAAACATGAAAGGCCCCAAACTGGGGCAGCAGCAGCAGCACCCCAGCCCTACCATCATGGACAGCCACGCCAGCGCCACGCCGTGCCACATTCATGGGTGCCATCAGAGTCCAGGTGTTGTTCTCAGGGTTGTAGCGCTCCACGCTGCTGAGGCAGTTCCAAGACTCGGCCCCACCAATGATGTACAGGTACCCCCCCAGCTCACACACGGCCGACTGGTGCCTCCCTGCAACCAAAGTCAGCACAATCAACCACCAGCAACAGCCCACAGCAGCATTTTGCTTTGGTGTAGTTTTTCGTTCGGTGTAGTTCTTGCCCTTTTCTCCTCATTCCCACCCAGCTCCCCAACAAACTTACGGATGTTAAGGGGAGCACAGCTCGTCCAAGACTTTGTTACAGGATCAAACACATCACAGTTCTTCAATCCCTTCTGGCCATAGGGATCAGAACCACCCACAATGTACAGCTTTCCATTCAGGGCACACACTCCTGTTGATAGAGGAAAGAACAGCAAGTGATTAAGAACTGTCTCAGTTCCCATCTGCCAGTCCGGGCACTGCAGATGCCTCACCTGCATTGCAGCGGTTGGTCCGCAGCTCCGGAACAGGGGTCCAGTCATCAATCTCAGGCTCATACATCTCTCCACAGCTCAAGTCATCCGAATGGCCATTTGACCCACCCACAACATACAGCTGCCCCTGAGAGGAACAAACCAACACTCGTCACCTCTCAGCATACCAGTCAGTTTGTGCTGAGTAACCATGGAACTACATCAGGGTGCCCTGTCCAGCTCAGCCCAGGTGGGGTCCCACAGGCTTGTTCCCCACCCCACACACCATCAGCACTGCCATCTGGAACCGGGCCCTCGGCGTCCTCATGGGTGCAATGAATGTCCAGGTGTCCTTCTCGGGGTCGTAGCACTCCACAGTCCGCAGGCACTCCTCCCTGTTGTAGCCCCCTGCGAGTGAGAGGTTACTTGCCCCACATTCAGAGGCACCAGCACATACCCCAGAGCGCAGTGCCCCTGCCCCGGCTCACCCTCAGCAATGAGCCTGCCGTGCAGCTCGGCTGTGCCCAGCCCCGAGCGCGCATACTGCATGGGGGACATGGGCTTCTCGATGAGGTCACTGGGCTGCAGTTCAAAGCTCAGGCTCTTCAGCAGCCGTGGGGTGCTCGATGGGGAGCTCTGGGGGCTGTTGCGGCCGTGCAGGAAGATCACACACAGCACCCCATCCAGCACAGCCAGGCACAGGTACGTGTTACCTGCAGAGACAGCACACCGCCACTGTAAGCAGGGTGCCACTTGAAGGAGGGCTGAGCTGGATGCCAAATGAGCTCTGCTGGTTGTGCCACGCCCCTTGACAGCATGAAAACTTCATTTTTTCAGGTTCCAAGTGTTAGAAAGTGTTAGTTATTGACAACTATGCTTTAGATACTAAAAGTGCTCAAAGGACATATGACAGCAACTTAAACATGTGCTAAGAATCTCCTCACACACAGAGTGAACACCTCTGTTAATTAACTATGGACTACCTGTCTTAGGATTTTCTGGGAAAATGATGACATGCCATGGATTTAGATGAAAAGGAACTGAGATGTATGGGATCCCAGTTTGGCCCAGGTACATCAGAAGCACCTTACAAATTACTTGACTTGTATCATCAATAAGAAAAAACACCTCAGCATTCCTCACAGATGTAAAGGAAATCCCCAGTGAGCAGAAGGCGGCAGGTACCCAAGACAGACACATCTGTTATAGACAGCCCCTGCCCCTGTTACTCACTCGAAGTCTTCTCTGAAGCAATGATTTTCCACTCGTGTTTAGGACTCTGAACAGTAGCATTTGGAGAAAGACTTCCAGAGGAGCTGCTACTGATCTGCTTGTGATCATTCTCACGTGGTGGTCTCTTCTGCAAAATCAAAAGGCAGCTACAGAAACCTAGCCAGATACTACAGTTCCTTCAACGTCAGCTTCTCTGTGATACTGCGTAGCTACTCCAGAGCACACTCATCTACCACCTCTGCAGAGCAGCATTTATAGCACACCTATATTTTCAGCAGAACATCTTGCCTGCCCAGCAACAATGACCAAAAAACACCCTACACTTTTCTCCTGGAATTCACTTTATCGTGTAACTGCAGTCTTACACTGCTGGTCCTGGACTGCGAATCCCTGAAGTGAGTGCATTTCTAGCAGGATTTACCAATCTAAGGAAAGAGCTACATGCAGCTGGAAAAAACTGAGCTACTACACAGGAGCCTCATTCCCAAGCTCTGCCTCTGGAACTTCAGTTAATTATTTAATGCTGTTTGGAAGTGAATTAACTATTCTCTTCATTCCCTAAAGACAACTAATTTCACCTCAGTTCCTCTCTGTGCTCAGATTAGCTGTTTCTTGGATTTTACTCCCTTGATACTTACGACTAACAAGAGATTTCTGCTCTTTTCATCTCCAATTACGTTTATACTGTAGTTACATTCTTTTTCTCTATTAAGAAAAAATTCAAAATTTCCAGTTTCAGCACAGTTGGCTGGGCTGTTGAGGCTCTTCCTGAAGCACAGGAAGTTACTGTGCTATCTATTCTGTTCAGCAGCAGAGTTTATGACCACGGTTCCAAGTCTTCCCAATACCTGCGCAGTTCTCTGGAGCCTGATCTCCATGGAAACTGTCATAAGACTTCTGAAACACATCACCTAAGTCAGATAACCTCACACAGAGAATTGCTAAGCTCAGCTTACAGGGACAACCAGTGCACTTGTAGAGAGCATTTCTGTTATTTCTGAACCTTCATCCAATTAACCACTTACACTCATACCTTTAAACTGCCTCAACACCAACAGAAAATACAAAGTTTTGTAATTTAAAAATATAAGTTACAATTTTTTCAGGACTAGCATTTAGGGGTTTTTTAGTGTTAGTCCTCTCAGCTGTTTAGGATGTCCAAAGTTAGTGATTTGTACAAAAATGTTGAGAAATTCTGGTCTTATTTCTGAAAATGAACTTCCTTAACATTCACCTCTCTGCTTCTAAGCATTACAAGTGGTATCCAGATGTGGAAAACCCTGTGAAGGCTTTCTAAAAACAATTAAGAAACTGGAAAATTAGCTGGCTTTTCCTTTTCCTCTTATTTCATTTCTAAAATCCACATTCTGCAATGGACAGCGTTTTACACATTAGCTAAAAATTTGTATGCACTTTTCACTGTTATAAAATATTACAATGTATTTGCTTAAAAATCATAAATTTAAGCAAAGTTCATTTGTATAAAGCAACTGATAATTTACAACTGTTAGTTCTTTTTTATTCTTTCTATCTTAGCCTATGTTTATACTAAGCCATGTGGTTTTTGGAATTCAGAAGGATTACACCTGTTAAGAAAAAAACCCAAAAAACGTAAAAAAGAGCTCTCAGAAAGCACAGAAGTCATTTGTACTCAGTCAAAGCATCAGTGAGATTTGGCAGCTACACCACCAGTGCAGCTGAACAAAAGAAGTGGATGCTGGCAGCTGAAGGATTAGAACATGGATCTGGAATCTTTCTGGGCCCAAATTCACCAGACACATTCCCCACTGCAAGCCAAGCAGTGAGTGTTTCTCTATAGTCTATGGGAATCCTACATGATCTCAGCTGACTTCCCTGCCTCTTCTTTCTTCTAACAGCCAGGATTGATTTTGAAGTCAGAATTAGAGAACTCTGTTTTGCAAAGCCTGAGAGCCAGCCCAGCCTGCCAAAAACAGAAGCTGAGAGCACATCATGGCCTGCAGCAGCTCCCAGCCAGACACCTTCTCATGATGCATTTCTCTCCTACAGCACCTGCTGCCTTCTCTGCCAGCAGAACACAGGACTTCAGGTGTGCTGTAAACTGCTCCAGTCTACCTGGGGTTACCTGAGACTGTCTGCAATTGGTACCTGCACAAACTGAATGTGGTCATCATCACTGCCATACACCTCAGCCTGTCCATCTAGCAGATTTCCATCAAGCAGCTTGTGATCAGCTGAGTAGTACAGCGTTTGCACCTGCAAAAACAACAACAGAACACCCATGTGGCTGCTGTCTCTGTGCTCCTCAGCTATAGGCACATTACCCCAGGCACAACACTGCTTGTCAGCTCATCTTAAGCTCGCACAGTGGCAAAACTAAAAGGAAGCAGATGTCATGGTGGCAATCTTCAAACGGGGTGAAGGTTTCTTACTTTCTCAGCTTGAGAGAAATCTTCATTGTCCATGGGCTTCTGCTGTTTTCCCAGCACAGAAACATTAGACAAGCAAAAGGCACATTAATTTGCAGAGTTACACAAATTCACAATCTCATGCAAGCATTTTCCTTATCCCTGCACACAAATTTTCTGCTATGAAAAATACACATATTTATCTCCGTCAAAATGGCCAAGAGAAGCCAACAGTGGACTCTAAAAGAAAAGTATGGGAATGAGGGGAGACAACACAAATTTAGGTTCTGTAAGAAACTGTTGTTCACTGAAATCAGATGCAGCTGTTCCAATGAAATGCATCTTAATTTCAACATGATGCTTTTAAATTAGTTTCTCCAAGAAGAAATACACACTTGAGATTGTATGACAGCATAAACACGTACTTTTGCCCAGACAAGTGTTTTGGGGATCTTTTGTGCTTGTAATAGCAGACTTGAAAAATTTTGAAGAATATCACAAGATTTGGTAAAGTCTGTTTGCTGGAGCCAATTAAAAATTTGGTCTCCCCACTAATTTTGCCATCAAACACTGCCCAGGCTACATCTACCATTAGTATTTATGAGAAAAGCCATTTAACAACACACAAGTTTCAAAATAATGCATCCTGTAAAGGAGTAAGTAAACACCATTAAATCATCATGATCGTTCTCTGCCCACAGCGGATTTTCTTAGGAGCACTGGGGCAGGACTGCTGCTTCTGTACGTGTCAATACACTTGAGGCTCTTCTTGGTTCTTCAGCCTTGGTATCCTAGTTTTGTTAATTAACCTATGGGGAGATAAACCAACGGGGAGGAACAACCATTAGAAGCTTTTACCTACTGCGCATTTACAAGCAAAACCTGCAAAGGAAAACATCACCAAACTACAGCAAGTCTCAGTACCACCTCCCCAAACTAAAGCAGATACAGGCCACTCTGAGGCTACTATACAGCAACAGGGAGCAAACAGGAAAGTGAAGAGCAGACTGAACAGTGCATTCAGCTCACCTGAACACCCCCCCAGTTTCTCAGCTTAGGGGTACCTACAGTAAAATTTAAATTCTTTAGGCTCATAGTTAAAAAAGTGAAGGAAGAAAAGAAAGTAGTAAAAAGGGATCATCCTTCATATTGGCTTTTTTGGGTTCCTTTTAATGTTTAATGCCATAATCCCATTTTCTTAAGAACTAACCTCTTCCATTAGAACTTCCAGGCTGCCTCCGTTCTCCCAGATGCTGCGCTGTACCCAGTTGATTACCTTTGTGTACAATTTGCCATTGCTGGGTAGGCCAACATTGTCTTCCAGCATTATTTCAAGCTTGAGGGAGAAGAGAAAAGATTATTTACTCTCTAGGAATTACCCTGTAGCATGCTGTACTTTACACAGCAAGCAAAGCTCTCACTTTACCAGAGAGTCAGAAAACACCACAAGGAGCTTTCAGCCTATGGAACTAGGAAGCACATTTAAATACAATCACCTTTTACACCTGGAAAGGGAGACAGCACCTGTCCTCTACAGTTAAGGTTCACAGCAGTAAGAACAGGACAGAGATGCAGACTTTTCACATTGTTGTCAGCAGTCAATACACCAAGCTTTCCTGCCCCCAAAAGGGAAGGTAATCCCAGTTGCTCCTGAGGCTGCTTTGTGGAAATCCTGTACCAGAAGGAATTCTACAAACTTAAACTAACCTTTAATCGTGGGAGCTTGAGAAATTCCTCCTGTTCTGAAATCTCTACAAGGTGTTCCTGAATGTAGCCATCAATCTTGTTCAACAACCGAGAGTCTCCCATGCAGCTGGCAAAGTTTCGGTATGAGATGCAGCTCTGCACATCCATCTTGGAGAGCAAATAGTCACCACAAACCTGGCAATGGAAGAGCTGCAACTTAGTGTACAAGCAGTTTATCTATACATTTAAATTATCTATCTCAACATACAGCAGCATCAGTTATTCTAACTGCAGAGTATTGACTCTGCTGTCATCCCCATGCCAGTGGTGTAAAGTGAATGTTGCCTTCCACAGGAATATGCATGTTTGAAATGAAAAAGTCACACACATTTGGAAGCTACAGACATCTACACTGACCCCATGCATTTCTGCTGAATACCTATTCAAAACTATTTCTCAGTCAGGTAAGCTAATGATCCCCATTCCCATGTAAAGGGTACCCCTATCTGCGGCTAAGTGTATTTCCGAAGTCCAGCACCACCAAATTTATGTTCAGGAGTGTGTGAATTTTTTTTTTCTGACAGATTTACAGGTTTGTTCATGTGCCCAACACAACCAAGCACAGCACTGCTGCCACAAACCTGAAGGTGAAGAATCAGCCAAGATTCAAAGCCATTTTTCTTATACAGGTGCACAAATACAAAACGTAACTTTTGGATGAACACTCTGGCACCAAGACAGCTCAAGTGGAAGCAACACATCCAGCTAGCACCAAATCAACACAGTGCTAAGAAACATCTACAGCAGCTTTGTGCTGAGCACTTCTTCCACAGAAGCATCAGGTTTTGGCTCAGAAACACCACTGTAAGCCTGGGAAGGCTGAACAGATTTCCAGAAGAGCTGAGAACCATACCTGCTTAACCCTCTCCATCTTCAACTTCTTTGCTGCAGAGTATACATCTTTCACCAGCTCTTTATCAGCTTTTAACCTACAAAAGACAGAAATTTACCTCTATTATTCTGATTTTTCAAATCGAAGTCTATCCTTTCTCTAGTTATTGTGAGAACTACTTACTGAGCAGTATAGGCATAATTCAGTAGAACTTCAACAGCTTCTGGGTTGAGATCATCAAATTTCACATGGGAAACACCGTGACAGTCACTGTCAGTGTTGAAGATTTCAAACAGGTAGGGACTGCAGCATGCCAGCACGGCTCGATGCGCCAGCATCTCGTGTCCACACACCTTTATGTCAAACACAAACAAGAAGTCCATGTGCAGGTGAGGATTTTTTGTAACTACCTTTTTATTTTCCAATATGAAAGCCTACTCGGGCGAGTGCCACAGTTCAAATAAACTTTTCAAATCAACAGTCTCCAGGTGAAAATTAGCATCACTCCTCTCAAAGTGTACCCTATATGGTTTTTTAGTATGTATTTTTCAGAAAAATGGGCTTCTAAAATCTCACATCTCCCAGTCAGTGAGGCAACAGTTTCACATGGTGTAATCCCCCATATCCCCCCAGGCACCCAACTGTGGCAGGGCACAGGTACCTGGAGGCGGACGTCGCAGAACTGACCGCTCTTCCGTAAGGCATTGAGTTTGGCAACAGACGACTCAATGAAGTTCTCATCCTCAAACATCAAATATCCATTGGGAATCATTTTGGTGTTGGTCTGGCTACAGACACAATGGGCAAAGGTTACACCTACAGCATTTTGCTTAAGTACAGCAGTACTAGCAACCCACTGTTTGCAAACAAACTTGCAGGGAGCATTAGTAGATTAATGATTTTCAGGGACTGAGGCCACAATTTTAATGCATCCACATCACTCCAGCAGGTACTGGATTCAAAACCACAGGCTGAATCTGTGCCAGCTCTGTGGGAGCAAGCTGGGAGCCACTGGTTTACACAGATTCCCCTCCCTAAAGATCATTTTTGGTAGATCCATCCCCAGCTATCATTACTCATCACCACTTTCCGCTCCCTACCATCCTGGCCTGGCTGCATTTCTTGCAGACACGAAACCCAGCTACACTGAAAAATAAGAACTGAGAATTCAAAGTAGCTAGCAAAGTAAAATAGAGAAACATTTTCTGTTTAGTTTTATGAGTAATGACTCAGATTTCTCTGATTTTAGAGCAGCTAGAAGTCATGAAAGAATATTATGACCAACAAAACAGACACAATTTAATAAATTCTGAACCACAATCATGTATTTTCAGTAATCTCAAAGGTAGAACAACTTCCTCTGATGATCTCAGCCATATACAAAAACACCACTTCACGGTCATCAGTCAAAGACTGGAAACATTAACTTCAGGAAACTTTAATTTTTTTATCTGGAAGCCATTCTATAGCTCCTTTAATTGATTCTTTTTCCGTTAACCACTTTCCAAATAAGAAGCTAATTAAGAATACTAAACTATTACCTTTAGGTGACCTAATGAATTTGAAATAGTAATTAAAAAAAAATCAGATTTGTAAGTTTGAGCTGCTAACATACACAGAAGTACAGTTACCTTAAAAATCTTAGAGGAAAGTATATTAATGTTACCAGCAACAATTTGTATTTCCATCTGAAGTTTAAGAAAATTCTGAAGATCACACTAAATACGAAAACTGAAAAACAGAGTAAGTGGATTCCAAAAATCAATAATGAAAATACCATAGCTCCCATGAAACACTTCTAGTGTTAATCCATCTATTTTAAATGCACTTACTACTGCAAGTATTCAACCCTAAACTGGCAACGTCTTACTTGCAAACATCCATTTGTTGTGTTTTATTAAAGACACCAAGATTCTAAATTTACATAATTTCAGCAGAAGTATTAACTAATGTAAACACAATTAATGGTCCAACTTACCAAGCAAATATATGACTGTAAATTTAAAATAGCCCAATGGTATCACTGTGAAAGAATGGAGCACTTGAGTTTCAGGATCTCCTGACAGGGAAGATGTTTGTGGAAATGGAAAAGCAGATGTGTGTTTGCAGCTGCAGTATGGATTCCAAAACTATCAGGCTTGAAGATGATGTAATATAGTCCTTAGGAGCTATAGACATGAATTTCTTCTGTGATAACCATGCATCATAACCTGCAATAAAGGATAAGGTATCAAGTAAGGACAACAGATAGCACTGCCATGTATTTCACATACAACTTGATTCATGGTTCCTGACCCAAACAAACAAGTTTTCTTCACAAACAACTTTAGTATGGTTTTCTTGCCTGAAACATTCC
The DNA here is from genome assembly GCA_013399455.1 of Anthoscopus minutus. Classification (NCBI taxonomy): domain Eukaryota; kingdom Metazoa; phylum Chordata; class Aves; order Passeriformes; family Paridae; genus Anthoscopus; species Anthoscopus minutus. The sequence continues at coordinate 118,827 of VWYI01034633.1, forward strand.
ATAATGACATCAGTACATCATCATGCCTAATAAGAGATTAACCACATCATCATTATACCTCTGGAGACAAGAAAAGGGCTAAATTAGTGCTTAGAGAAAAAGTTAGAAGAGCTAAATCCCATTTTCAGTCAATCCCTTACCAATTCTGCCCTTCATGTCCTATTATCATTACTGCTTCCACAAGTAGGTAACTCACATGCACACAACAGAAATTACTCTATTTTCTAAACACACCCAATCCACAAGCAATAGAAATTACTCTATTTTCTAAATGTACGCAACAGAAATTACTCTATTTTTTAAACACACCCAACCCACAAGCCTCCTACCTTTGGCTCTTCTTGTGCTCATCTACTTATAGCCTTCTTCTACCAAATGCCTAAAATTGTCTAAAGATGGATTAAGGACATGTCTGAAATGACTGGGCATGTCTCCAGTCTCCACCACTTCCAGAAAGAATAATAAAAGCAGGAATCACTATTTGTACAACAGTTTTCTTTGGTAAAAAGTCCCTCTGCCACGCTGGGAACAGAATCTGTTGGGTTCTGGTTGAGCTCTGCAGCACAGACTGGGATGGCTTTGCTGGAAATTCACACGCTGGTCGGCTCTTTATGCCGGGATTTTTTCGGGAAGGGAGAAGAGGAGGAGGACCAAGAACTGCAGGGAGGGAACAGGCAACAAACACTCACTGGAGCTTTCCATGACCCTGGTGCCACCTCAGGAAAACATCAATCACTTCAGTTCCAACACTGTATTTGTATCTACAGAATAAATGCCACACTGGGAACTGAGTTTCCTAAAAATAGGTGCAGCTCATTTCTCCTTGTCAAAAACTAAAAGTGCCTTCCGTTACGGGGAATAGAACCTTGTGACCCTGGTCCATGGCCAGCAGTCAGCCCAGGGGTGACTTTGGCAGGAGCAGTACCTGCTTGGTGCTTGGGCAGCCCAGCAGGAAGCTGATTCCCGGGAGCAGCAGGGGGCATTATCCCACCATCTATCAGCTCCACAGGACACTGCCCCCATTCCCGCAGCCAGGCACACCGAATATTCCAGCCAGCAGAGAACCGCGCAAGCAGAGTGAACACTCACTGAGCTCGGTTGCTGGAGCAGGCACAGCCACACAGCCTGGAGAAGGGAACATCTGCTCCCGAGCACAGCAGCGTCTGCTGGGAATGCAGCACCCCTGGACACAACTTCTTTCAACACACTGCAGTGCCAGTCTGCTTTGCTGGGGAAAGGAATCTCACAGATAGATGAGATTAAATGATAAAAAATTAAGGTATATTATTTTTGTACTCCTACAAGACAAGCAAGTTAAGAAGCTGACACCAAGCTCTATTTAACAAATACTGTTTAATTAGACATTTGGCGGTCAACACTTCCCCCCATTGGTACAACTGGCATAAACACTGTAATTTTTAAAGCAAGTAAACTTCACAAAACAGAACTCAACACCCTGATGTCCACACCTTCCCCAAAGATTCACCACATCCAAAATATTTTAAGTTACATAACAGCTAGTAAAACTATTCTAACTAAAGCCCACAATAAGTCTCACTCAGTTTACATCTCTGGGCATGTGCTGTCACATGCTGCTGTAACACATCAGTTTTATTTCCAATGTTCTAACTGTGCCACATGTACTCGCTTGGGACCTTGAAGACATAAGAAGGTCATCCAAAATAGTTCTGGTCTGAAATGGAAGATTTGTCAAAATCCTCCTTTGTGCAAGACACCAATCCCATGCAGACGCATTTATGTCCCTAATGGTATTGTCCAATCTGAGCACCTAGGAATTTAAAAATTTAATTACTGCCACGGAGTTTCAATGCTATTTTATGTGTCGTGGCCAATACCATTACTCAAAACAGCATTAAATAGCACAAGCAGATTCACAACTTTCCATTTTTTGCTTTGGATTACTACTTGTAGAACACAACCCAAACCGTCAGCCAAAATTCACTACAAAGTCAAGAACACTGCCTATTCTGCATTAAAGGTTATAAACAGGTACTGGAAATAAACTCCTTTAAATTATTTTTAAAAATCAAAATCACTTTGTCATTACCTCCCTTCCTTGCTTATATTCCCTTTTAGCTCAGCACATAAGAGCTCTGTTGCTTTTTTTTATAATTATTCAGGATTTTGAATTTTTTTAAGCCAAGTGAGATGTTCCCAGATGACTGTTAGCCAGCTAAAGGCTGGTGCCTCTGACACAATGACCATTCAAACTCCATTCAAATGCACTTCTTTAAACACATTAAAGCTACCAAATTATCATCCCAGACCAGGAACAACACATTCCATTGGAGAAAACTCCTACTTGAGAACAGCTATTCTCTACACTTACTTTTAAAATTATGCAAAAAAAAATAAAGAGTAATTTGTAAACTCTGGATTTTTGTTGTCGTTTTCATGGTAAGGACCAGTACTGGCATTGGGGCTGGAGACTCCCTTGCATTAGGAGCCAATCACACTGAGCTCAGGCAGGCCTGAAGTCACAGAACATCTACACGGTGTGTTCCAGCACCCTGGCAGTTCCCAGAACCAGGAATGCCAGGACTCAAATGTCTGCCCAGCTGCTTGATTTTAAACACAACTTTGTTGCAGTAATTGTGTTTCCTGAACATCTGATGCTGCGCAAAGACTGAGATTTTCCTTTGCCGTGTACATGTACCACTGGACCATGAGTGACTCACAGCTCACAATGCATTCAGAGATAAACTGGCTGCACTTCCTGAATCCAGAAGGGAGATTTCCTCCTTTTAAACTCCTCTATTTCACTGTATTCCCATTTAGAAGTACATTTAAGAAAACTCACCTAAATAGCAGTGATACTGAGACACAGTAATCCTCAGTGCTGCCCTAGGCCCCTCCCCCACAGAGCTTTTTTGCAGGAGCTGTTGTCTCAGGTGACCACCAAGACAACAAGCCTCAGAGGCAGAAATCACCTTGCCCATGACCTAACAACATAGGAACCGTCTATTTTACCTCTCATCTTTAATACAGCCCATCTTCCATGCAGTACTTGCTGTGCCAATTCTGCACAAACCGTTTAGTCAAATTAAGGTATTACTTCTTCAACTCACAGGTAAAGCACTACTTTTGGGGAGATTTTGATAATCTTTTGATTTAAAGTCAGTACTTGCTGATGTTATGACAGACACCTGATGGACACTTACAAAACAAAAATGGAATTAAACACCCAGTTGGAGCTTTCTGGCTTGTGACAGCCCAGCTCAGTGGAAATGTAAGTCACACCTACAACTACTCACAGTCCATTATCTGTATCAGAAGATAAACCAAACGTCCTCAAAACATTTCTTTCATACACTAGCATTTATTTATGGTAAAAACACATCATCGTTTCATATCTGACTCTACATTTGGGCAAAACACCAAAGACCAACACATTTATTGACATACTTTACATTAAATAGGCTCAACCTCTTTATACCAGTAATCTACAGTTAAGACTCAGAATTTACAACAATTTTGTTTCACTTATTCACTTTTCATTTGCTTTCCACTAAAAATTTAATCTCACTGACAACTATGACTTGTAGACAAAACTGCTCTATTTCACTTCACATCAACCTCAGTCATGCTCCCATGCCAACAGTGAGGAGAGAGACAGGGAAGATGGAATATTTGCTATCACTGGTTAGGAACTGAAGAGGAAGGACAAAGTACTGTGGACATTTTCCAAAATCTCTGACATGCAGCCCTGGAAGATACAATGCTTGGACTGCCCTCTATAGAGAGCAAATTCAGAGAGCTCTTCCAAAGACATTTATGCATGCAGACTTTAAAAATTTATAAGCAGCAGGCTTCATGCTTTCATGTTACTCCTGCTCCAGTGACAACCTTCAGCTGTAACACTCCAGCTGCCCATTCCGCACTGACTTCCAGGACTGGCCTCCCACACTTCTAAGCCCTAGCTCTGGTCATTATTTCCCTTTTCACACTGCTTCTGCCTTTACTCTCCTTTCCCACTTTATACCTTTGCTGCTGTTGTCACAGTCTTTATCTACATCTCTTTTTCAACCTTCTGCCTCCCATCCACTCTGCTAAAATCTGAGTTCTTTCCTCCCCTTTCCCCACTCCCAGGATTTATTTTTTTTACTAACACACACTTCCCACAGTTATCCAAACATCTGTCATGATTTTTGTATGTCCTCCTTGTCTTCCACCCACATTCTGGGCAGTTTTTGCATTTTTTACCATCTCCTGCTCCTGAAGAACTCAAGCTGATGGAAACAAAATTAGACTTAATTACAGTGGCAAATACACAGCTTCCTAACTGTAAAGTATTCTCTGTCCAGGAGTCAGGCTTGTGGCTACAAAATCTGCTTTCTAAAATTAAACCAATCTCACCATCAAAGCACTACATCCTGCTTGCTTTCTTACCTTCTAGCTCATTGACAAAAGAGAATAAATGTGGCGTCTACACACCCATCATTACAAACAACAACAAAAAAAGTCCTCCCGTCACAAACCACACAAAGGAGTGACATGAGACTGTATTTCCATTAGCCTATCACCACCTAACTCCTTAGGAAATAACTTGGACGCTTCGCCTCTTACTGTCAGTATATTTCCACCCTGCATGAAATTATAGCCAATTCGGGTTTTATTGTCTGTGGGAATGCTGGGTTAAGGAACAGCGGAAGTGCCAATGCAAAGGCATTTTCTACCTTGAAGCGCCTCTGAAAATTCTAAAAAGTTCTGGAAACTGGTGCATGCAGACAGAAAATACTGTATACCTCCCCAACCACCCCCAAGATAACCCTAAAAAAATAAAAACCAAACCGCTCTGGTCATTCACCCTCATCAGCTTCCCCAGAAGCACTAATGTGGGCCGACGGCCATTGCTTTTGCTTTATTATCTCCGACTTCCTAGAACTAGGATAGATGACAAGGGAGGGTCATGACACTGGCAAACAGCTGTCAGCACACGTTGCTCATCCCGGAGCGGCTATTCCCTTCAAAGTCCAGGATTCCTACGATTCTCTTTGGGTTGTTTTCCCACGCACGGTATGGGGTTAGAAAGATGCCACTCCACGGCTGCAGCGTGGCGCTTGGGGAGACAGCGCCTGACCTTGGCACCGCACCCGAACGTGTGGGGAACCCGGGAATTCCCGGCCGGGGGCTACACCGCACCCCCCGGCCGCCAGGGCCCGCCCGTTCCCTCGGAAGGGACGGAGAGGCCTCACGCCCTTCAGGCCAGGAGGGCAACTTCGCGGCCCAAGAAAACGGGCCCTGAACAAGCAACAAAGGGCAGCGGAGCCGCAGGTGCCCCGGTTCCCCGAGCGCGGGACGCCCGCGCGGGCCGCCGCCTACACCCGCTCCCCAGCGCCGCACAAAGCGCGGCCGTATGCCCTCTGCCCGGCCCCTGCCCGCCGTACCTGGTGCCTCTGAGCGCGGACGGTGCTGAACATATTGGGAGCCTCCAGAATGCGGGGGAAGAAGACTCGCAGGCGCAGCCCCAGCTGGCCGAGAAGAGGCAGCGGAAGAACAGAGGGAGCAGACGGAGCGGAGGGCGCGGCGCTGCCGAGGGAAGGCAGCGGGAGCGTACTGGGTAAGCGCGGCCACGGGAACTGCCAGACACACGCAAAGCCCTGCGCACCGGACCCTCCGCCTCCGCGAGGCGGGAGAAGAGCGGGGTGGGGAGGGGGCGGTGCTGGGGCCGCCGCAATCGGCCCCGCTCGGTTTCGCTCGGCCCCGAACGAGTCCGGCTGCCCCGCCCACCACGGCCCCTACGCCTCAGGGCCGGCGGGAAGAGGCCCGTGGCGGCTGAACGGGGGGAGGTGGTTGAGGTTGGGGCACCGTGGCGGTTTCTGCCGGTACTGGCTGCCGTCGCGAGCTCTAGTCTCAGCTCTCAGCCACGAGCACAACTGGTTCTGTAATCTTTGTTTTTCAGATCTGGTGCTGCCCGTTGCCCTCAGCCACGACACCGCTTCAGCCATGAGATCCGCCCTGCCGTGACGCTCCCTCAGCCGTGACTCTCCCTTAGCCATGTCAGCGCCTCAGCTACAGGTCTCCCTCGGTCATTACTCCTCTTCAGCCATAACACCCTTTCAGACACGACTCTCACCCGTTTGATCTCTTCAGCCATGTTATCCCTTCAGCCACGTTTCCCCTTAAGCCACAACACTCCCTCAACTATGACTCCTCACCAGTCTGGGCTGTAGTTCAAGGCATCATGTCTGTTTGACAAAAAAATGCGGTGTTTAATGTTGGGAACTCTTCCTGGCAGCTTACCCTCTCTATGAAGCCATGATAGCTCCATCCCACCTCACCCCATCACCCTGGAATCCCTCTTGGAATGGCATTTTCCCAGCTGGATGAGAAAGACACCCACACACTCTTCAGGATAAATTTCCAGGGAAATTGATTTTTTAAACATCCCTGCTGATAAAGAAGGGGTATTTGAAGTCCTGTCTGTTTGTTATGTGTTTGCATGCAAGCTCCTGATGCATGGCTGGGTCTGATAGCTGCTGCAAGATCATAATAAGTAATCCATGGTCTGAGTGAAGTCTGAGGGTCCATGTTTGCTCCCTGATTTGAAGTGCTAAGGTCACCTGGAAGGCAGTGTACACTTCCCCATGCAACTTCCTGAGTGCTTCCTCCAGATTCAGAGGCTGCCTTAGTCAGGAAATAATGTGGATTACATTAGATACACCTTCAGTGTCTCAGCTGTGCAATGTACATGATATTTTGTCATCTATTATAAAATTTACCCATTTCTCCAACACTCTTCAAGAATCTCAGTGGAGAAGCATGTTTCAAAACACTGATGGGCCATTCTGAGGTTTCATGAAGGAAGTGCTTTAAAATATTGAAAATAATGATCTCATCTCATCAGAAGCAGGCAGAGGCATTAAGCTGTAGGGATATTCCTCACCTGCACATATATCTCAGCTGCAGCTGAGCCTTCTCCAGCTTCTCACCTTGCCTGCAGCAAATGACAATCCCAACTTTCCTCTCTGAGACATTCTTAATGCCTCTTTTCAGTTTTTAAATCACCAACCACACCTCAGGGCTGCCTTCCTACTCTCTGCTTTCTTTTGGAATGAAGTTTCTTATCAGGGCTGTGTTAATCAAAGGCAAAGCCAGGAGGGAGAGGGAAGTAAAGGAATGATAATCAAATAGAACGGTGCTGGAATGTTGCTTAATTAAATCTCAAGGTTACACAAGCTGCTCTTCCAGTTTTCTTAGGGATGGAGATGCTTTTATGAATCACCAGTTTTCATTGTCAGCCAACATGTGACACTGGAGAGCAGGAGCAGCAGCTTCCGTACAGCACAGTTAGCAGATGAGTGTTCCCAGTTCTTTTCCCATGGACCCCGTGACAGGGGAACACTTTTGGGATTTTGCAGAGTATGGCTCTAGGCTGGCTGGGAGCTCAGTTCCCCTTTGACCCAATTGTGTTCTGATTACCCAAACTCGCTCCCACTGAAAAAAAGGATTTTTTTCCTCTGCTCCTTGCTGTGCACTCAACATGAAATTATTTTAAATTATTATTTTAAATATTAAAGCACCCTAGTCTGGATGAAATCCTATGATGATGGAAGGTAATTCTATGACATGTAAATGCCTTCATTTCAAATGGCTAGAAACTTTGCAACACTTCCCAATGCAACTTGTGCTAGATCTTAATTGATTTGTAAAGAAGAACACATTATGGAAAGGGGCTGGTGGATTCAGTTGATACCAAGTGATTGAGTTACCAGGAGTAGAACCAGAACTAATTGTTATGCTTTTGGAGGCCCTGGATGTTCTGCATACCTGTTGTCTTCTGCCATGGAAAATACATTCTAATGCTTGGAAAGACCTCTTGCTTGTCATCTAAATGGTGTGTTCCCCTAAGTCACGTGTTTGTAGGTGTCCCTGATGTGGCTTCTTTTGCTGATCTCCACCATGTCTCATCCAAAGATCTGATGTCTCTGGGCAAAGGTTTAATGTTATAACATCAAATTCTGTTTCCTGTAGAGCTTTGTCAATAAACCACCTGAGAGGGGAAAATACTGTATTTGGTTAGAGCAAAAGTATGTGGCATGGATTGCTGCACTAAAATCGGAGGAATTATAAAAAAATATGTCACTCCTAGAAGTGAGAATAAGGCCTTTTTTTTTTCTTCATAAGCTGCTCTAAAAAATGTCTTTAAATTCAGTCACGTAGTGTTTCTCTGTGGACTAGCACAGCTCAGTGCAGTGCACCACCACCAGCCAGAGAATCCAATCCCTATTCCTGTTTTAAATAGAAAATTGTTTTTATGAATGAACAGAATGCTTTGTGAAATCGAATAAATCTAGTTCAATATCCTTTATCATGTATATATTTAAAATATATGTAGAAATTATATGTATGAATATATAGATGTATGTAGATGTATTGCAATTGAAGTTTTCTTGTTTTCTGTGTAATTATCACTTAGACAAATCTACTCATTCTGTAGCTTTTTCTTCCTGCACTTTGGAAGGGTTTTCGATAATTCGTTCCGGTTACAGAAGTACTTGTGTAGAACACGTTATGTCAGTGCCTTGGCTCTTAAGAGTTCTTAGTAGTGACATTTTAATGGTATGTGGGCTGGGTTGGGATTAATGGTCCCCGTTGGACTCTTCCTTGTACATTCTGGCACGTCATTTGCCATCTGGCTGGCTGATAAGAACTACTCTGAGCAGGGCAGTTCATCTCCTTTCCTTCCCCATGGACAAAGCAGTGATAGTCTTGGACAAATTTTTACATAGAAGCAAAGAATGTAGGACTGTGAAGGAGTGTTAAAAACCACAGGTTTAATAGCCATGGCCTTATATTTTAAAGACATGTTCTCTATCAAATCTCTGTTCATCTTTCTTGAACAACGTAAACAACTTCCCTCCTTCATTTCAGGAGACACCATTCTTCCATTACAGTCAGCCTCTTTGATTTGTGTTGGACACAAAATCAGAGACTGTCTGCCACACCAAGGCGATAAGTTATGTCTTGTCTCATTTCCATTAAGCAAACAGAAGTCTCCTTAATTAATTCCACTGAATGAAGTCCATAGGAAATGTTCAGAGATTCTGATAGAGCCACTAGTTAAAGTCATAAAAAAACCCTTCTTCTGACTACCTGTCCTTCAAGGATCAATCTTTCCATCTCAAAGACAGCTTTTGGGATAAAGCCTTATGTGAACTCCCAGCTGCAGATATATCTTGCACAGAGAAAACAGTTAGAATTTTAGAAAAATTACAGCTTTTATAACTCTTTGTAGTGGGTCTAGTGCTCGACAAATACCAGTGCACCAACTAGAATTATTTGCTCATTTTCTGCTGCAAGGTAAGGATTAGGAGGAGAGCAAAGCAGGCTCAAAACTTGAAAGGGTATAAAGAAAACTTTATTAACCGAACTAGAAGAAAAATAATAAGAAATCAGAATAAACCTTCAGAACACTTCTCCTCCCCCCCTACTCCTCTTTCTTTTCCCACTGACAACGTAAAGAGAGAAATTTGGAATTTTCAGTCTGTTTACCACTTCTAAAATAATCCTTCTTCAATTCACTTAGGGAATCTCTCCTGCCATGCCATGGAGACTTTTTCACAAGAAGCAGCACTCTGGTAGTTTTAATTTTCACAAGTAGCAGCCACCCAGAAGTCTGCAATCATGAAGTCCCTCCCATGGTTTGATAGCTTTCCTACAACTACCACCATGGGTCATTTCAGTTTATTGGGGTACAATTTTAAGGATGAGCTGTTCTAATATAGAAACAAAAAGTTCTTTTATCTCTGGGAACAGAAGTTTTCTTCTATTCTTGGGGCAAGGTTTTTCATCTCTCTTTTGTTCAAGCTTCTCATCAGATCACAGCCACTTCAACATCTGCTTCCTCCAACATAGGTGCCTCTGCTCATAGCTGTGGTTAGAACACTACATCTCCCCAAAGCATTCCGTGAGTTACAGGGAAAAAAGGTCTGATGTATCAATTATATCTTCACCATAGCCTTACATGAGAATTTCAGCCCAAGAGTATGGTGTCTCCTCATTCTCTTCCCATCTGGGATTTGACTCTTTCTTCACTGACCTTGGTGTCTCCATCTTGTTTTCTTTACTTGTCTTCACAGTTTCTTTTTCTCTCACTTGGGATAGGGTTGATGTCTACTAACACGGAAGGAGTTAGTATCTTGCCCGGGCCTGTGGATGATCATGAGATCTCTGCTGAGTGACGGCTGCTCTGGCTGCATGGTTGTTTACTGGCCCCTGCTGCAGTCAATTCCAGCTGCGGGGCTGCTTTCTGTGCGGAGCTGCATGGCCAGCTCTGTTCTCATCTGCATGATTTTTCCATGGTGCCAGCATGATAGCTCAGCAGCTTGCAGCCAGAGCGGAGCCCTGCTCAACTCCACCCAAAGCCAAGTGGAGCCAGCACAGCCCACTGGCCATGGCTGGAACTTGGCAGCAGCAGAATCTTCACCGAGCAGAGCCACGGGCTGATCTGGCTGTGCAGTGGAGTGAGCCCAGCCCAGCCAGTGCTGCAGTAGAGCAGAGTCTGGCCCTGTGAGGCTGCACAAAAGAGCTGGGCCTGGCATGGCCAACATCCAGTTACCTGTTCAAAGGCTGGAAGCAGGAGAGCTTTTTCTGGGGTTTGTTAATTTTTAAATGTGATTTCACACAGGCATGTTCACCTTTCTTAAGTGGTGGTGTCAGTATTCAAAACTAGCCAGCTAATTGGTTCTGTTGGGTCCAGAGGATGGAAGTTGTTAGCAGTGCTCACAGAGAACCACTTCCACAGCTCCTGGACTACCTCCCCAACTGAAAACCAAACTACTGTTAAGCCATGACACTCTTTCAAGACACTTCTCCCCAGGCAACTGTCAACAGATCCATCCTGGGCATGGAGCTACTACCTTTATTACAAGTTATTTTTCCTTGGCTTGGGATAGTATTTAACCCAGATGTAAAATCAGTTCAGAAGAATGGATGTGTTCACAAAGCAGTACCTGTCCTGTTGTCATTCTTGGAGAAAACAAATCCAAAGCTGATATTCAGATTTGATTCCAAATGTTTGTGGTGGCACATTTGTGAATGCCCCATCCCTGGAAGTGTCCAAGGCCAAGTGGACAGGGCTTGGAGCGACCTGGGCTAGTGGAAGGTATCCCTGCCCATGGCAGGGGGTGGAACAAGATGAGGTTTGAAGTCCCTTCCAACACAAACCATTCTGGGATTCTACAATTTTAAGGAGACTGGAGTCCTTTTGACTTTGCTTGCATGTTCAAGAGCCCCTGTTCAGGAAAAAGCCTTTAAAAAATTCTGTAGTTTGTGGCTTTTCCATGGAACTTGAAATTTTGTTATCAATTCCTTAGGACTGGAATCCTAGTTAATATTAAAAGATTTTCACCTATATTAATTTATGGTTTCTGGGTGCTGATATTTCAAATATATTCTAGTTGTACATTACAAAAACGCTGACTTGTTTCATATACCTGTATGTATTTCTTACTTCCGTAAGGACAATAGTTTCTTTGGCTGGAACATCCTGTTCAGATGGTTACAATAAAACACTTTGCACTTGAATTGTTTGCCTTCCTGACCCCTCAGCTTTCTGCCAGCTTCTGACTGCATGCAAGTAAGAGCTTTGTACTATTTGTCCTTGGGGCTGCATTCACTAAGTGTTTGCTGGCTGTACTGGAGCCCGGTAGCTCTCAGTTTGCTTTTTCTTCTTTTTAGTTTACTCCCTCTGAAGCTGCATTATTACTTTCACTCATGGTCCTAGTGGAAAATCAGAATGATAACTAAGAATGGTAGCAGTGGGAAATCTCTAGATGACATATGAGCAGAGACCTGATTGCCTCTATCCCCAAGAAGAGCTGTGCTGGGCCATGCCAGAGAAAGAAAGGAGACAGTCTCTTGTGATGAAGCATCAGGGATTGCTACTAGGCCACCACAGCTGGAAGAGGCTGCTCAGTGCCAACATCCTGCATCCCTGCTGTTGTCATTAAGGGGCGGCTGTAATTAGGAACACCAGAACACAGCATCAGCAGCAGACTGAGGGCACAAACAGCCTGGGGAGACAGGTCTGCTTCCACACATTCAGTGGCTGTGAGGGATACACTGCCCATCCTCCCTGCTGCAAGACAGGTGAGCTTTCAAAATAACGGAAAGGATGACCACATAGGGATTTAGCTACTCTGTTGGGAAAATAAAAGAGAGTGAAGCATCCTGTTCTATCATCAGCTCAGAGTATTCCATAAAACGACTGCAAATTTATACTGAGGTCCATAGCTTCTGTGGTGGGGCTTTTTTTTCAAGCAAAACTCTTATTTCTGCTTTTACAGAAGTACCCAGCATCCTGCAATTTTGCTTTTTTAATTAGTACTAAGAGCATAAGATATGAAGACAAAATTATTTAAGAGTTGTACTGTGCATTTGTAATCTTTGTACAAGCAGAAGAGTAGATTTGATGCCACTTTAACTCAGCTTGTGTTCCAGCCATAATAATGTTATGAGTAATTTAATTGTAAAAAGAGAAGAAAAGTTTAGACGAACCTTTATGTCCCATGAAAAGAAAGCTGTTCTCAGAGTGTATCCCTGCTAACCCAAATGCAGGAGGTTAATGAGAACTCCACCTTGAGGGCTGGTTTTCTGATAAGCACAGTAGCAAGTCAAAGATGAACTATGCTGTTTCTTGATCAAGAACAATGAATTAATCTTAAACCTCATAATTTATTCCAAAGAAGGCAGAAATTTATTGTAACTGTGTGCTCATTCTGTATTACGCTTCACCTTGACAGTGTTTGCAAAAGTTACTTTCTGATACATGGATCCTCTTTGATTTCACTAATGTCAGGAGCACATTCAGCTCTGGGGGTGGGGTTATCCTAACTGGGGGACAAGTGTCTTTTATTGGTGTAATTTGTTTCCAGAAGCATTGGTGAGTGCCACACCCAGCTTGTTGTGGGTTGTAGGTTTCGATAGGGCTGAGGAAAGCTTCCATGGAAATGAGATCTTTCAACTGATGGCAGAGTTTGTGTTGATATTATTTCTTCCACAATACATTGCATTTCTGTAACATTTTCTGTTTGAAGACCTCACAGTTATATGTAAATTAATTCTGCAGCACAGACATGCATAGAAGCTAACTATTTCATATTTATGTTTCATTTTTCAGCGGTGTTTGTTTCCACAGGTGAGTGGATTGCATGGAGAGAACTGTCCGGGTCAACATCACCCAAGTGCAAGGACGGGCGTTACTGACAGAAATGAAGTTTTCCAGCTCTTGCATGAACATCAGGGCAATCTGCACTCCTCAGAATTTTTGGGGGACTTCTGCAAGTGCAGCATGTAGTGTGTGTCTGATGTGTGGGATGATCCACAATATACCTGGGAATGAGTAAAGAGAGGCAGCTGCAGCAGAAAGCAGATAATGTGAATGCTATTTACGGGCAGGTTACAGAATTAACTGGGATTTTTAGCTGAACTGCTTCAACCCAAATGCTCCCTTACAAGATCTATGCGGGTGCTGGATCTTCAGTGCCTACCTCTTCCCCTCAGTGCAGGGAGGTGACTACCTGTGCCAGCTCTCCTTGGAGCCTAGAAGAGGCTAGGGCTCACTGAAAGGGATGTAGGGGATAGGGGCTGTGTAAGGAATGCAAGAACTTTATTTTACTCTCTATTGCAGCAGGATTTGCTTTAATTGTTGGGTAAAAGGAAAGCCAGGGCAGCTGAGGCTGCTCTGTGTGCACGATGCCTTTGAAAACACAGCACATCACTGCTTACAGCTCCTGTTTCATATTCTGCTGGGAGCTTCTGGTTGGAATGTGAATTCAAGCAAATCTCTGGCAATTTAAGTGGGAGAGGTTAATGTATAATGTCTGTAGTATTACCTGTTTATACTAAAGAAATCATCATTATTAAAATAAAAGGACACAAGTAATTGCAAGTTTTTCCTTAACAAGAATATTCAATTTAAGTACAAGTAAACAGGACCAAAGTGCTCTTATTTTAGAGCTAGTCAGTGAATATTTTTCTATCAGGAATCTGTAATTGCATAGAAGCAACCTCAAGTTGCAACACCTTGTAATGCAGTCACAGAACATCCTCCTAATGAAAATGCTGTGCACATGAATCCAAACAGGATAAGCACTGGAAGGGTTATAGAAGATAGAGCAGTACAGGAGGAAAATGTAAAGGAACACATTTGGAGAAGGAAATACTTTTCCTGCAGCATCAGTGTCCCTTCCAGAATCTGAATTACTGCCCAGCCTTGAGAGGGGACAGAAAGGCTGGAGAGATTTAAAATTTCAGCATGATGGCTGCCAGTGGGGATGGGCTAGATGCAACAAGAGTATTTGACACACATGCAATGTCATCTCTCTCCACTGGACTGAAAATACCACCATAAGGTCATGCATCTCACTTTCTGGCTCCATCCTTTTAGCACAGAGAGGGAGAACCATGACAGGCTGCCTCATGTTACATTGGAGTATTAATAGTGCTGTTAGCTGCCCAAACACGGTGGGGAAATGCCCAGCTTATTTTTTTAAATATATATTTGTATCTGCGCATTTCATTTTGCCCTTCTGAAGTGTTGTACATACTAGGATGGTCAGGAGAGGAAGTTAAACAATAAACTCCATTTTTATTAAGATTAAATACTCTATGTTGACCCTCACATGAAGGTCTCGGTTATTTTACTGTCACACATAAAATGAAGAGTGTGTAACATGCTGATAAGTAAATGTTTGCGGTGCCAAGACAATTGCTGGTGTGTGATGGCCTTGTGTGTTTTGCTCCAGCTTCAAAGCTCTGCAGCCATCCATTCCTGCCAGTCAACAGCAAGTTCCTACTCCTGTCAGAGTTAAAGGCATGTTTACCTTTGAACTTGGTCAAGAACAAGAACTGGCCCAGTGTGGAGCTGTGGGAAATATTTGACTGTAGGAGCACTTACTTCATGTTTTGTAATCCTAATTACCATGCAATCTCCAATATTAGCAATGATATGTATTTAGGGAAAAGAGAAAAAGGTTTTAGACCAACTGTGTTCAGATAATACACACAGACCCAACAAGTCACACAGCCACTCCAAAAAATAAAGTATGTATTCAGTTTTTGTCAGTTCTGGTAGGCATTAGAGCAAACAAAACAGATGTTCATTTTATGTCACTCCACAGTGTATTGCTGAGGCCCAAAGTTCTAAAAAGAAACTGAGAATGTTGCCTTGTTTTCCATAAAATTGATAATCTCTCTTCCTCTCTTGAAGATGAAAGAAAATTCAAGGGATGAAGAATTAATCTCTTGAATTTTTGCCTTTTGTTCATTTATGGCTTGTCTTCTCAATGTCCTTTCTTCAGTAATTTCTGGCTTTTACTTTTATAATTAATTTCCATTGCCGGCTTTTATGCTACTTAGCAAACCCCAGGGTGATAAATTACCAACTCTTCAGTAGAGAGAACAATCTCTAGTGTTTTTACCTTGTGATGCTTTTGTGGGATGCCTTATCTTTCCTTTTACATATACATGAAGAGTATCTGAATGTGTTTGAGGGAAAAGGGGAAATGGCTGAACCATTTATAAACTCCAGTTTAAAATCTGTAAATGAAACCTGAATCCCTCTTGGTTTTGTGGTTACTTCCTTTTTATGAGTGAATCAGGATTATGCTCTATTGATATTTGGCATCCTACTACAGTTACTTTTCTTTAAGTTTTCCCCACTCTAATCTCTGATTCCATCACCAAGATGAGTGATTGTAGTCTCACAGCAACTTGGAGCGATTTATAGACCTCATTTTGCTGTTTAAGAAGTTGAGGCTCCAAAAGGCCACTTCATTGATTTGAGTTACAAAGGAGGAATGGAGCAAAACTGTGAATTAAATTGGGATCATCCAAGTCCTGTATTAACATTTTCACCCTAAAGCTGTTCTGTTGTGAAGGAAAGAGCAATAGGACTCATGCATGTAACATGTCTTTTCTGTATGACAATTTAGAAGAGGCCTACCGTATGAATATGGTTAACCATATAATCTACTATATGACCTTAGAGAGAAAATATCCTGGAAGATTATTATAATTTGGACAAGATTAAAAACTTGAGCTTTTTTAAGTCATCAGTAGAGGCTGATGGCCAAAGTAACTGGCTGGCTGCAGGTATTGCTGTGCTGGTATCTTCCTATATCTACTAGCTACCTCTGAAAAATTAAATGTTGTGACTGGGAAACTCTATATTTGGAGAAAGAATGGGTAATGGCATGGCCATAGTGAAAAGTTTAGTGAAGCAAATGAAAGAAGGAAACATTATCAAGCTTTCCAGGATTTTGAACTTCAGAATTAAAAAGCCAAGCCAAACCAGAAAAAAAAAATACAGATCTTGCAGTAACTTGGAAGGTTGATGGGACAAGCACTTAAACAGACACCTCAGTTAGACACAGATTTACAGGGTTCTGCAAATTAAGGTAAAAAGAGAACAAAGTGGATGTATTCTACACCTGTAACTCTGTTCATAACAAAGAGAGGAGAGAGTTTTTTAGGAGGATCTAGACCTATTTCTATGAAAATAGAAATATGACAGATATCACATGTTAGCACTGTTTCTGTAGTTCTACACATCCAGCTGAAAAAACAAAGGATTGGGAAGGCAAGCCCTACAGCCCCACTGTGCTTTTTATAACCCCTTGAACCACTGCAGTTATGTGCTGGGACATACTCTAATGCACAATGAAATCACCTGACCTAGGAATCAACTTTATGAGTTTTTCTGTTTTCAACCTGAATCATTCAGCAGGTTGATTTTGCATGGGAATGAGCAGGGGCTGGTGATTCTTGTACCTACTTCTGCTACTACAGCCAACAGACAATGGGCCATGGGGTGAGGATTGCAGTTCTATGTGCAGAGAGACAGAGATGTATCCTCTCACATTAGGGGCACACAGGAAGCGGCTCAGGGACTTGCCTGAGACAGCATTTTCTGTTCTCAGTTGTCTGTGAGATGGAGCGGTACTCTGAGGTCACTATATAAATAGGCCTGGGGTTGCTAAATATGTATCCCAGATATTTGGATTTACTTTATCTTTGAGTAATAAGTACCCAAAAAGCTGCGAAGAGACTACTGTGAACATAAACACAAGATTAAACATTGACAGGAATACTGGGAAACAAACAGCCAAGCACAACAATATCCATTTCAAGTACATGCTGAGGAGGAGTTTATTTCAAGGTCCAGAATTTTTGGTATCAGAATTTGTGTCTTAGAGAGACACCTAGCATTCCTGCTCTGGTTTCCTGGGTATTTTTGAGGTGTGGAAAGGAACGGTTTTGTGAGGATTTGCAGAGATCTCTAGAGACTGACTTTTGAGGGGAATAGTGCAGCTGTACCATGCAGCCCTTTTTATCTTTTCTAAAGATGCCTGTAGTTAGGCAGAGTGCAGTTTGGATTTTGGCAATTTTTTATGCATCAACATACTCCTAATTTTGTTAGGCACTCAAGATACATCAGTGATTAATGTTGAACCAGTCACCTACAAGTAGTCCAATCTCCTGCCAACACATCACTTACGACAGAAAATAAGATATCTGGGGGACAAAGAACCCCCATTTAAAGATATGAGAGGAGACAGCCTGTATGATTTTTAAAATTTAGACTCAGATTCTTTTCTGGCTCAGTATGTTGGCTGCGTATTGATTTTCCCGGAGTTATATAAGGCCTAAGCTTAGCCCTTTGTTACCAAAAGCAGCACAGCTGTTTCCAGGACCACGAGTCTTGTGTGTGACTTCTCTTTTTAACTTCCCACTGGATTTTTAAAAATACACTTTCAATCAGTTTTGCTTTTCAACACCAAAGAGAAAAAGCAGTAAGTTTTTCTGAGAACTGAAGATCTGGGCAAAACATTAAGTCTTTCTATGCTAAGAAAGCTGTGATTAGAAGTTTTGTTAAATTCTGGTATTGACATGATGTTATAGAATATGGGAGATGTATATCTGATTATATACACCTAAAGTTCATGTTAAAGTTACTAGAATTTTCTTATTTAGGCAATAGTGAAACAAATTAATGTCAGCAACAGTGGGAAAAATTGAGAAACGCAGGCTACACTCTCACTTTTTGGGAATTGTGTTCATTTATAGTGAATTAAATATTAAGGCCTATGAAAGTGAGTAAGCCTAAAAATAATAAACACAGGTAGAAGGTGCAACTGAAATTCTCATTGAAGTGTCTTGTGTAATCCCAGCTGGATCAGCAAAACAACCACTAATGACTAAACCCAGCTTTTCCTCAGCCTCTCTGTGGTGTTTCAGAACTGTAACAACCTGGTCTCTGTGTACTTGCTTTTGAACCTTGTTTTATTTTGTTCTGACTTCTGTGCCAGGGATCTAGCCTGGGCTGGCTGTGCCTCCAAAGGGAACTCTGCTCTCTTGAAGTAACATCCTGTAATTCCTCTCCTAGGTCTCTGCAATGATCCCAAGGAGGAGCAGTTAGGCACATGTGTATTGTCCTGTTCGTGATCACAGCATCTCCCAGCTGAGCCAGACTTCTGCATTACACACAAAATCTGGAGAATCCCCATGAATTGCCCCAAGTCACCTGACAATCCGTGCCATGCCCAGGGAACTTCAAGAGTTAGGGGTTGAAGTCCAGACTATCTACCATCAGGCTTATCAAGTCAGGAATTTATGGTACCTCTCCTCATCCCAACTCACTCCTAGGGATTTAAAGAAGCCACTGCAGTGCTTTAGGTGGCTTACCACACGTGGTTCCAGCACCCAGGTACTGGACTTGCCTCAGGAGTAATACTGGGAGTCAGGTAGTGTGTGTAAAGCACTCTGAAGAGTAAGAGCACCCCTGTTTAGGAAAAATTCCATCATGGAAAGGCTGATCAAGCATTGGAATAGGCTGTCCAAGGAAGTAGTAGAATCACTGTCTCTGGGAGCATTCAGAACACGTATGAATGTGGCACTTGGGGACTTGGTCTAGTGGTGGCCTTGTGCTGGGGGAATGATGATCTTAAAAGGATTTTCCAGCCTGAAGGATTCCATGAGTCTAAGTTCTGGGTCTATATAGGATGGTGGCTTTATGGCAGTTTAGATTGGATTTGCTGAAGTCACATCACTGATTAGATGATATACATATTTCATATCATATTACATTTATTTGTATGATTAATTTATAAACTCCATATATTTGCATTCATATGCTCTAAGGCTTTTGGTCTGTTTTATGAGCAGAGAAGCAACAAGCAACCTACTAGCTGCTGTGTCCAAGATCAAATATAAAAATACAGGGAGAGTTAACAAAATGTCCAAACATTTCTAGAGTTTTATGCACCTCACATACTTGCATAAATTTCAACAAAAGAGTTGTTTTTTGTAAAAATAATATCAGAGGCATGACAATGCAAGAACGGCTGAGACATGACTTGACAGTTTTTATGTATATTACAAACCTCTCTGCTTTGTTTCAAAGCTTTCACTTTTTTGTTTGAAGTCTGGCAAGAAACTCAAAAATCTGATGCAAGGTTTTTAAGATGGATTTTTCCAAGGCAAAATTCAGCTTCATACCGCCAGCACAGTTTAAGTAAATTCATGCATTTAAGAAGGCAGACACTAAGTTTTAAGTTTATTTGTACCAATGCACCCAGAAATACACACAAGAACATAAATGAATTTTTTTTTATCCCTGTATATATCCCTGTATATATGTGTGTGTGTCAAATTTTATCCAAGCCCAAACCAGGACATCGTGAACTGTACAGAGACATGTATTAGTGCATAGGTGGGAGGTATATCCAAGTTCCTTCCTTTGGCGAGGGAGTAGCCACAAGCACAAGTCAGGGCAGGATCAAGCCCTGGCTCTGCCTTTTATAAAGCAATGCTGCTGCTTAGCAACTATTTTCTGCCTGGATGAAAGCAGGAACCTTGCAAATCATAAAAAATTATGTAGGTCCAGGAAGAGGCCAAGTTAAAGTACTATTTACCCTAAGTCTAACTGATCCTCTTTTTTTCCTGGTAAAAATTTCCATTAAAAAGAAGAGGGGGTATAGGATGCAGAGCCCTAAAGGAGGGATTAAAAGAGAAATAAATAGGAAATAATATGATGCACAGGAAGAGTTCAGTCACTACAGGAAACAAATAAGATCTGCAGAGGAGATAAAAATAATTGAGTTCAGGTGCAAGGGACACCTTCCACTATCTCAGGTTGCTCCAGGCCCCATCCAACCTGGCCTTGGACACTTCCAGGGATGGGGCAGCCACAGCTTCCCTGGGCACCCTGTGCCAGGGCCTCTCCACCCTCACAGCAGCGAATACAGAATGGATTAGTTGCTATAAAATTCCAGTAACAGGAATGAAAAGATAAATTGTCTTTCTGTTTCCCTTGTGCCTCAGGGATGGTTTCCCTTATGGTTTGATCACAGGTAACCTACGTATGATGAGTCCAGTGATGTGAGGTGCCCAGACCTCCTAATTCCCAAAGCAGGAGGAGCTCAGCAGATCTGGCCTTGCAGCGATCCATGTGCTGGAAGATGAGATCAGGTAACTGAATCCTGAGATCTTCCTGATGCTTTCTGACTGCTCATTCCCCAGCAGGTTTGTGTGTCTGGTTACCTCTGCACAGTCTTGTTCATGCAAAGTAAACACAACCAGGTTTGCTCCTCCAGCTGCAGCAAGAACAGGAAGAAGGAAACAGCAAAAGTGCCTGGCAAATTGACAAGAACAAAACAGGAAATTTTGCAGAAAAACTTTTGGAAATTGCTGAATCTTTAGGAGCTGGGTGACAATTTTACTGTAAAATGGCAGGGAATGGAAAATATTTGGAATTCTTAATATATTGATGGTGCTTTTTAACTTCCATTAAGAACAGAAGGACACATTCATATGTTTAAGGCATTTTTGCTGTAGCATTTCTGCTTTTTCAACTGTTGTGCTCTGGCCCTGTGGGCTGCTCTTGTACAAAACCCATGTTGACATAGTCACTAATCTTTGCAGAGCTTTGAGCAAGTAAATGATCTGTAAGCTGAAGGCATGTCTGCAGAAAGCAGTCTGTGGACAGGATGATATTGGAAGCAATAAGCAATACAAAAACATATCTGTATTTGCTGTTTATCTTCCTGTTTTGAAATAATGATATCAAATATTGTAAAAACCTTGATGAATTTGTGCTGTTATTTTTAAGCAAATTAAGGTGGTTTTGTCACTAAATCTTAAGTGGGCTTTGATTAGAGGCAGTTCAGTGCTATCAGTACTGCTTTGGAGACATGGAATACAGATAGTGATGATGCTCCTGATACCACTGTACCTTTTAAAAATAATTCTGGATCCAAGAGAAACATCTCTTTTCTGGGAAATATCTCTTCAGGGAGAAATCATACTGTTGTGTGAAAGGGAGGGAGGGTGCCTGAATTGCTGATGGTGACAGCAGCTTTCAGTTTCATAAGGTTTCCCCCTATGATGCTATCCTTGAGTCTGAAAATGTCTGGCAAAAACTTCTGTCTCACTGGAGGACACTGTCACACAAACGCCTGTGGGAAGATGCTGTAATCAGTCAGGCATACTAAGTCCCTCTCTGACTGATCCTTGGCATGTACAAACAGAGCAAACCCAAGAGTAACTATGCTCAGAATGAAAAATGGAAATGGTATCAATTAACTTAGGCTGCATTTTCATCAATGTTTATCAAGGGAAATTATTCCCTGGTGAAAGACAACATCAAGTACAGGGTGTTCAGGAGATCACCACCAAAGCTGAATATTTATGAAAATTTAATGAGGCTTGTAGATTATAACTGGTGTCTTTCAAGGCGTGGAATACACAGGGAGAAGTCATGTGATGGGAAATGAAGTGTACGACCCAGTCCATGTGAGCTGATGGAGGCCAGATGGCAAAATTTATTGTCAGCCTTCTTTTGTGCTATTCTCTAATTGCAATTAGTAGTTCTGTGTACAGCAAGTCTCTTAGCAATTACCTTATTCTTCTTGAGCTTGGGATTGAGAATGTAGCTCAGATATAACTAGTGAGCAGTAACAGGTCTCCTAGGTTCAAAAGCATTATGAGAATAAACTCACACATCTCATCTGCGGAAAAAACACAGAATCTCAGAATCATTCAGGTTGGAAAAGGCCTCCAAAGTCATTGAGTCCAATCTGTCCATTGAGTCCATTGATCCTCTACCATGTCACCCAGCCCAGAGTGGGGTGCCACTGAGTGCCACATCAAGACATTTCTTGTACACTTCCATGCTCATAAACTCTTGTGCAAATAGTTGCTGAGAACAAATGCAAAATTGAAATATTCTCCTAAGCTCTTAAAGCATCAGAGAAGCAGTTCCTTGACCTTCAGTGTAGTGACAGACTAAGGGGAGCCACCCTTGACTGTAAAGCTCCAACTGAGCTACTCCACCTTGTATGTAAGGGGCATTGTGCAGCCCAAAGGCTAAACTTCATGGAAACTGCTTAATCTGGGTCATCTCACCCTTCCCAGTCAGAGCTTTGATGTTTAAATGGTCACCGACATGCTGCTTATCAGTGGGTCAATAGGCCACAATCCAGCCACCCCAGGCCCAGAATGTGAAACCTAAATTTTTGCTGGGTTGGGAGGAAGAGCAAGATCTTCCATCACATCAGGATCAACATACTTGATTCAGCACTAATAAACCTTGCCCCATCTTTCCACGGAGGAGACAGCTATCAATCTGATCCCATGAGTACAGACATCTCAGAGATGTGAAGTAACTTGCCCAGCTGAGCTGAATTCCTTGTTTAATCAGGAGGTAACATCCTCAACATGAAAAGATGTTACTTTTAAATATTAACACTTCACTATATGAAACCGATCTCTAGCTGGAAAATAGCTTGTTGAATGCAGGAATAAATACAAGGAATCCCTTTGAAATGTGAAACTGCTTTTGTTTGTAGCAGAGTAAATATTAGAAGAGCTTCTGATGAATAAAACTCAGATGTTCCCTGCCCAAAACTGGATGCACACTGGTTGATGGGCTCCATACAACACAGACAAAATGTAATGTAAAATAATAATACATCAGATTCCTCCAGAAAGGTGCTCTGGCCCCCTACTCCAATTCTGTTTGTCTCTGTACAAACGTCATCTTATTTCTTTGCAGTCAATTCATACCAGAAGACACACTGGTTTATGCTAGTGAATTATTTGTGTTTGATTAGATGGTGACATCTTGAAGTTAGTGAGGAGTTATTTCCATAACATTTCAAAGTTGCAATTTATATTTTAATGTGGCAGTAGTATTTGACATACAGCAAGGTGCTAAAATAAGGTCTGGAAAATGTCAGCTATTGCAAGCAATGCTTTATGGAAAGGGATTATTCACTTGCTTGTTTCATACCAGTATTTACAGTTTGAAATGTCACCACTGTGATGTTTAACAATCTCTCTCATAATTTAGATAATTTTACTTTTTTCAGAATTTGCTCTAATTTCATAGTGATAACAAATAGTGACACTTCTCTAAACAACCATTATCTCTTCCCCTCCCCATTGATTTACATTGAGAAAAATATATGGAGAATTTGAAAATAGGGGAATGTGTTTTCAGATGTTTCATGTTAACTTTTCCTTTATAACTCTTTATCCTTTCAGAGTTCATTTGGGGTCTTTGGCCTCCTGGCAGCAGGCTGCATCTAAAAAGCCATGGCAAAAGCTCCAGCAGCAGTGTCGGGCTGGCCACCCTTCTCCTGGGAAGGGGGAAAAGGCACAGAACATCTGGGAGCACAACTGCAGCCCTTGGCTCCTCTGCACACAACATCCATGGGCACAAAAACCATTGCGATTGGTAGGCAAGGGGGGAATTCAGAGCACTTTGCCCTTTGCCTGAGATTGGGCTGATGAGGGTTGGGCAGCAGCAAATCTTCACTTATCACTGCTGCTCTCAGTAACCTTCTGGCAATGTCACATAATCCCAGAATGGTTTGGGTGGGAAGGAACCTTAAAGCCTATCCAGTTCCAGCCCCTGCTATGGGCAAGGACACCTTCCACTATCCCAGGTTGCTCCAAGCTTCATCCAACCTGGCCTTGGACACTTCCAGGGATGGGGCAGCCACAGCTTCTCTGGGCAGCCTGTGCCAGGGTCTCACCAAACTCAGGGGGAAGAATTCCTTCCTAATATTCAATCTAAATCTATCTTGTTCAGTTTAAAGTCATTATCCCTCATTCTATCACTATCTGTCCCTGGAAAATGCAGATAAAATTCATACATAAAAATATATACAGCTGTAAAACCTGGTAGACATCTTGAGTCATAATTTGGTTACTAACTTTATCACCCAGAACAAGTGGTAAATGCACTATTTCAGTGGGTGGCAGACAGACCAGAAAGCAATTACACTCCCAAGGGTAAAAAATCTCATAGGCTTAGACTGGTGGTTGGGGATTTAGTGGGAGAGCGAATCTGGCTCCAGTGGGCTGTAGACTGTAAATATAAAACATTGCATGACGTTAACTTTGCTTTTTAAAAGAGGCTGCTGATACTGAGACTTACATAAATACATAAATTTACTGTTCAGCATGGTGGATAGATGCCCTGTGGCAAACACGTGTTAGAGAAGGAGAAAGTAATTAAGGTTACTTAATGCTGGGAAACTGAACATTGCTTGGCTTATTTTGTCATTTCTAATGTATTAATCAAATCCATTTTAATTATATTTACTTACTTACCGTCTTTACTAACAGTACCCCGTTTGCCTTTTATTCTAAAATTAATATTTATTTTCCATACTTAATGTATTTTTTGTTTTAATGAAGAACCTCAATGTTAAAATTACGATGGGATTTTTTTTCTCTCTTTGTAGTTCCCAGTTATGAAAACCATCCCACCAAAAAGCAGCTGAGCTTTAACATCCAATACACTTTTCCAATTGCAAAACCAGATCAATTAAATAGACAAACCATTTAACCTGGTTGGAGGCCCAGCAACTTTATTTTCAGTAGTGGAGGTTACTTATCTTTAAGCACAGTTAAAGGTTGCCCAGAGAAGCTGTGGCTGCTGCTTGATCCCTGAAAATGTCCAAGGCCAGCTTAGATAGGGCTTGGAGCAACCTGGGATAGTGGACGGTGTCCCTGCCCATGGCAGGGGGTAGAATGACATGACCTTCCAATACAAACCACTCTATGACTCTACGATTTTCCAAAAATCCAGATTCTACATGAGTTTACAGCTCTTTTTAAAATATAAAGGAACGTAAAGCTTTTAGAAATGCTACTTCAGCAGGCCAAGCTCTGTTCCAGGGTTGATGTAGATACATAGGAATTACCTTACTAGAGTGAATGCTGCCAAATTTTAGATAAGGAGGGAAGCAGTGGGTGCCCCTTTACTTCACACCCACCAGGTGATAACAGCATCAGCCTGGTCCTTGCTGTGTGGAAGCCTCCAGAAAGGGTTTCAGAGGTTCTTGCAGGAACCCCTAAATGCCCAGTCACCACCCAGACTAATTCAGCTTTTTCAGCTGCTATCATTCCCTCTGAAAGATCCAAGGGAGCCAAAGCACATCAGAAACTTCAGAAAGACTATGCAAAGTACAGGAAGATCTCTGAACCTTGACTGAGGTGGGCAAGCTTGGTTTTAGGGAACTCTTCAGCCTTGCATGAACTACAGTTTGCAAAATAGGAAAGTTGTAGCATAAGAGTTTAATAAGTGCAGGCGACGGTGCTGCTGCAGTGCTCCACAGGCGCTGCACGTGTTCTCTCCAAGCACAATCCAGAGCAACTCACAGAGTCCCTAAGCTCAGAGTACTGCAGGTTGTGACAGCTGAGAAATCCAGGGCAGTAAACCCAGATGGGATCATAAATGCAAGGATGAAAGGAATAAGATGAAAATGCTGAGCTGAATATATGTCCTTACGTTCATAAACACAGCAGTGTCTCTATCTTGTGAAACATCTCTTTTTTTGTGTCTTGGTTTTAACCTGAGGCTGTAACAGCTACTCCAGTTTTGCATCATTCATCAGATTTCATCTGAAAGCAGTTTTATCAGTTTATCTCTGCTGACTTCACTGGAATTATGTCTTTATCGCTTTCCTCTCTAATAAGAGATTCCTGAATTTTCATTCCCTCTTTAAACAGTGAAAGAAATACCATATTCTCTATGTTCATATAAGCAGAGTCTCACTCTTCTAGGCCAAATTCAGTTTTCACTAAGT
The DNA here is from genome assembly GCA_013399455.1 of Anthoscopus minutus. Classification (NCBI taxonomy): domain Eukaryota; kingdom Metazoa; phylum Chordata; class Aves; order Passeriformes; family Paridae; genus Anthoscopus; species Anthoscopus minutus. The sequence goes on from VWYI01034633.1 coordinate 144,953, forward strand.
CAACACAATGCTTTAAATTTATTTCTATGGGAGCTGAAGATTTCCATAGAACAAACTAAGTTGGATATCACCTCATAGTATATACATTGTCATTTTTTGGGGCACGTCATGCATTTGGGCAGTTTGAAAGGTGAAGCTAAAACAAACCAGCTTTAGTTGATGGAGTAAGAGCTTCTCACTCAAATTCCATTAAAATGACTTCACATGAGAACAGCTCAGCTCCAAATGATATCCAGGATATTTCAAAAAGTTGATGATACACAGTCAAATCTCATAATTCTCATGACAGCATGAGAAAAGGGGGGAAAATGGGAAGATAAAAAAGTTGCAAATATTTTCAAGATTGTAGCTGTTGAAGATCTAACGAACATTAGCTGTTAGCACAATCACTTGGGACCATTCTCTTCAGTGGGGAAGTGATATTTTCTGGATGTGCTTCTCTGAAGGAATTCTGCCTCTGTCTATCCAGGATATGTTGGACAACTTATGAATCTACAAGGCAGGAGTAATTAATTTGAGACACTTAAAACCAAGAAATCCCTGGTGTAAGATAAGGGTTATTCAATTAAAAAAAAAATCTTGGTAGGCTTTACATCCCTCTTGGGTGAGGACAATTATTCATGACACTACATTTATGAAACTGAGAGCTTATATGAATATCTGAAAGTGCCACTAACCTTCTGAGACAAAACTTGTAAGTGCAAATTGAAAAATAAACTACTGCAGTGTGTAAAGAATGAGTGATGAAGCATTACTGAATGTGCAGAAGTCTTTTCTGATCACTGACTACCATGAAGAGAATTACTCAATCACTATGGCTCCACTGAACCCAGTTAAATATAAAGATGTAAGGGTTCTAATTATGTCTTGGGGCATAATTTCTGGAATATTTTATTTTTGCATGACCCATTTTCACATCCATATCAATTTTTATAATGGCAGTGATGAAAAGATAGCTAACACAGAAACGAAAATATTTCTGAGGCAGAAGGATGTTATGTTATACGCAAAATTTAGTTCCCATGGTCAGAGGAGTGAGGTATCTAATTATTAATGGAATTTTATGTTGATAAAACAGATCTGTGACAGGCTGAAGGGGTCAGATTCCATGACAAACAAACACCATGAAAGTAGATTGGGTTACAAAAGTTTTAGTTGAGTCCAGGCTATCTTATATTTATGAAACAATATAAACTTGCTAGGTCTTTCTATAGAGAAAAAGGATTCTGCCTTATTATGGCAACATTTTTTTTTCATTCCTTTAATGCCTTCAAGAGGTTACATTACAAGACAGCAAACTCTGGGTAAACCCTAGGATATTTTATATGTGAGGAGTATTAAGTGGCCTCTTGAGGAGGTCAAGTGACTCCACCTGAAGATTAAGGGAACTAAAGGTATTTTATGTCTACTTCTGACATAGGTCTCTGCATTTTCCTGTGACAGCAGGTCTTTTCTAGGCAGGATGTGTGGGGTAATTGAATTAAGAGAGCTTGTGATCAGCTGTGCTTCTATTTTTAAGTTCCAATACTTTTAAGTACAATATTTTTCTTGTTTCTCACCACATGCACATTAACAGGGCTGGGAGACCTCGTGACTGTTATGACAGCACAGTTTAAGAGAGGGATTTGTATTTGGAAAGAAAGGCTAAGTCCTTACCCTATAAACTTCCTAAAGAGATTGTTTAGGAATAATGAACCAGAGCAAAACCAATTCAGAAAGATATTTAACAGAAAAACATTGTCCAGTAGGACATAATGAACTGGACAAAGGAGTTTGAAATTTAACTTGAACATTTAGCTTAAAAATATTTATTTAGTGACAAGGTTTCATAATGTTTTCGCTCCAAGGATAGTTAATCTGTAATGTCAATACTATCCATGTGCTTGGGAACTAGCAGACTGGTTGTGAAGAGTATATGCAGAAGTGAATACAGTGTTCTAAGCCTCCTCTATTTTCTCTGTTTTATTCAGCAGTAATTGTCTGAAGTAACATTTTTTCTTCTACAAAGGTCCATAATTTTTAGCTGGTTTGGAAATTCTTGTACTGTATGATGAAGATTTTTGTAATTTTACTTGTAAAACAGTAGAATCACAGATCAGCATTAGTGCTACAACCTGAAGTTGCTGTGGGCAGACATGTGCAGACCACAATGATTTAATTCTATGTAGTATTCAGTGGTAAGGAATCATTGGTTTGGAGTATGATATTTTATTATTTTCATCTATAAACTTGTCAGTGCACACTCAGGTTTGAAATGGGCTAAAGATCATACAATTTGGGCTGGCAGATAGACATGATTTCTGTTCTATTACAGACAGACATGGATTTTTTCTCCCAAAAGGTTCAATAAAAAGGACAAGGGTTGAAGAAGTTTAAAGACTGAACTCCTCCTGCCTCCCCACAGCCCTTCAATCTGCTTCTTACATCAAGGTTGTGGCTGACAGGCAGCTCTCAGTGACTCCTGAGAAAGTCCTTCCCAGTTTCAGCAAGACTGCCTCACTTACAGAATTGTTGGAAGGGACATTAACGCCATCCTGTCCCATCCCCTGCCATGGGCCGGGACACCTTCTACTATCCCAGGTTGCTCCAAACCCCATCCAACCTGGCCTTGGACCCTTCCACAGCTTCTCTGGGTTCCTTGTGCCAGGGTCTTCCCACCCTGCAGGTGGGAATTCCCAGGGAGGAATTCCTTCCCAATATCCCATCTAACCCTGCCCTGTGGCAGTGGGAAGTCATTCCCTGTTTCCTGTCCCTCCATTCCTTGTCCCAAATCCCTCTCCAGCTCTCCTGGAGCCCCTTTATGCTCTGACAGGGGCTGCTAAGTTTTCTTTGAAGCCTTCTCTTCTTCAGGTGAACTCCCCAAGTTCTTCCAACCTGGCACCAGAGCAGAGGGATTCCAGCCCTGGGATCAGTTTTGTTGGACCTCAACTCCTTTGGACTCATTCTAACGGGTCCACATATTTCTTGTGTTAGGATTAGACTTCAGGAGTTACAGCAATGACTGTGAGTGGTACCTCAGCTAGTGCCTGTGAAAAAATAGAAGTGCAGTGGAGATTGTATTTTGTAGAGGAAGGAATCTATTGAAGGAGAGTATTTAAGAAAACAAAGCATAAATTATAACACCTACTTGCACGGTAAGGGAGAAATGTATTCAATCATGCTATCATGGGTAAACAAAGCAAGGAGGTGAAAATAGTAGGAGTGTCTGGCTTACTAACGAGACCAACTAGACTGTGCAATGAAGAAAGGTTTCAGAGCTGTTTATTTTCCCTTGCCATACCCAACATGCAGAGAGTGCAAATAATAATAATGGGAAATACAAACTGCTGCAAGATCTGTTCTTCATTTTTGTTCGGCTTCATGTTTTCCAGGGAGGGAATATCTTGAACTTTCCTGGGTGCCTCAGCTTCAGTTTCTGTGACAGCTTTTTAACTTCCCTACTTAAAAAACCAGTGACATCTCAGTAGATGGAGGTGAGCAAGAAATAGGAGCATTAAAATGAAAACACCAGATCTGAAGAGCAGTATAATTATCCCATTTAGAAAGGATTTCTAGGCAGTCAGTACGTGAGTAACAAAGGAGGATGCAAGTGTTACTGTATCTGATCTGATCCCGCCCACCCCACCCGTCCCTGGATTTCAATCTACTTCAGACATCTGGGTCACCCTGGCTTTCTGTGCAGGCTTACAGCTGCTGCGAGCATGGAGAGCTAATGGCCAGCATAGCTGCCTGTGAATGGGACATCACTGCATGATCGTCTGCATTTAGGGAAAATCAAGTCATTAAAAAAATACTAACCCTAAATCCCCCTCAGAAACTGCAAAGAAGGGAGCACCATGAAGAAGCTGTTGAGTTAAAACACAAGACCCAGTCCCCCTTGCCCTCTGGCTTCATCCAAGGATTCTCTCTCCTTTGTTCTCCTATAGCTCTGGCATATCTAGGCTAGCACTTACTAATTACCAGGAAATGGAAACCAGTTGCTGAAAAGTGTTAAAGGAAAATTCTCACATTTAAAGCCCATGTTGATTTAACAGCAGAAAAAAAGAAAAACTTTAAGAAAACAAAAAATAACTGCATTACTGGATTAACTGGAGCTCAAGATGGGTTCAATATATAATAGCACTTCCCAATGCAGCTGCTTTTCACCCCTTTACACATTCCTCCAAGCACAAGACACACAAATAGTTACCACAACTTAGAAACTGTCTAGACCACACCTTTCTTAGAAACCTGAAAAAAGTGTGGTCTATTGTTGTCAGAATTACATCAGGTCTTGAACTTGAATCTACAAGTAGTTGGAACCTGCCAGTAACTACAGCAGAGAGAAAGAAGTTCAGAAGTATAAGGAAAACTGCTGAATGCTTACCCTAAATAATCAATTTTGCCTTCTTTTTTCATATAGTCATTTAGGCTGGAGAACGAATTTGAGGTAATTTTCAAGCTACTAAAAAAGATTTGCATAAATGTTTGTCTGGAGAACTGGAAATAGGTGGGGAGAAGGGGTTTGGCATACCATCATCTACTAACAGTATACAGAACATGTGTCTAAAAAGAAAAATTCATAATGCTTCAGGCAAAGCCATAAAGGACAGGAAAGTGTTTGGGAGCTGGCAGGGTGTGTGTGACTGGCAGTGGAATGCAGCCTCCCAAAAACTGGCCACCAGGTCAGATCTGAGCAGGTAGGGTCAGACATTGCCACTGCCAACAAAGCTGGAATTTACCTGGCCACAATATTGTTAGATGAACATTTGATAACTTAAGGCATATATTTAATTTCACCTACTCTGGTGGAAGGTGTGATAAAAGGGGTGGAATGAGATTACCTTCAAGGTCCCTTCCAAGCTGACTGAGGCAGTCCAAAAACATGAGTTAGCATGGTTCATGTCTGCTTTCTGAGGTGCTTGTCAAATTAGGAAATGCACTGAAATAAGTTGTCTTTCTAATGCAACTTTTTAGAAGATTTAAGATTTAAAATTTAAAAATACTAGTATATTCAAATTTTCTAAAGAGGGAAAAAACCCCCAAGTAGCCTGCATAATTTACTGTAGTGCTAGTTTTATCAGCAGATTTGCAATTAATCCATAGCCATATATAGAAACAGAACTGTGTTAGCATTCTGTGAGGAAAAGGCTATTTTAGTCTGCTCATCCACTGAGGAGATAAAGCAGACTGTTATGTCAGCTTTGACAGCAACTCAGTTTTCCCACCTATGTTGAAAAAAAGAGTTTTATATCTATTCCCTGTATGGAGGTGGAACGTGTGATGCAATGTCAAGCTATTTCCTTTGAAAGCAGAGCTCTGAATTCCGGCAGTAAAGCCATGGATGGAAAGGCCTGTTAACTAGACAGAACAAGAATCTGGCACGGTTTAATCACAGTACATTTCACCAGATTAAATTTGCAGTTTTCCAGCAGTACCTACAGTGGGATGTAGAATAACCATACATTTTACTTTAACCGGGATTTTTTTTTTTGCTGGGACCTCTAAGAAGGGCTCTAGGTAGTTGTGAGTAGCTGGTTAATCCAGAGCCATGTGGGACTTGCCAACCCAAACAGACCCTGGGGCTGTGAGACTTAGAAACCTTATGGGGTGAAGACAGAAGTCCGGGGAAGAGTTTGGATCAAACAGTATTGGTTGAGTCCACTGGAACTTTTCGAGCAGAAGGGGATAGTGTGCTGCTGGGCTGCCCTGGAGCTCTGCCAGCTACTCCAGGTACAGAGATTTTCTAGACAGGGGCTTACAACACCAGATGCAGAATTCCTGTTTCCTTTCTGCTAGCATCCATTAAGTCAACATGTAAAGGCCAGGCTGGTGGGTTTAGTGAAGAAGATGTCAGCTGTCCCTTCTCTTTTCCAGAATTTCCATTTAGAAGGTCCAGCTGAAAGGAACAGGCTTTAAGAGCATGGGAGGCAAGAATAGCACTGTTGCTGCTTTTGCCTTTCCTCCTCCGTTCTGTCAGAGGCTGCTTGATGGGGAGGCTGAAAGCATGGGAGAATAGCTTTTCTTGGTGGAACAACCCTGCTGTGTGCTCCTTTGTCCCTGTCCTTGCCTCTCCATAGAAGACAGGCCATGTGCACCAGCTGGGCCAGGGGAACTCTCTTGCTGTTTTAACTGGCGAGCAGAGGGGAAAATATTCATTAAAGTAAATATTAAACCAGATTGGTGAAAAGTAGGGCAATCATTACAGGTCACAACACAACCAAGAACCTTGGTTGCTACATGTTCTACTCAGAGCTTTGTGTTTGGTTAAAGTAATAGACATTCATATTTAAATTGATGAAGAGACAATAACCAGAGGTATTTAGCATGAGCAGGTGTACATGTCAGGGCTTAACTTCACTGAAGGATGTGATTAAAACAATTGCTGCCTCTTTTTTTTTTTTTTTTACCATGTGTACAGTCTTACTAATTGTGGGGCACAGGTTTGCACAAGATGATGTCCTGAGTAAGAGCAGAGGTAATCACTGACATCATGCAAAATAATGCTGCCATGAATGGATTTTTTTAATAGACAGTCTTTAGGGGATAAGAATCATGGCCATAATTTTGAAAGCAAGTAAAGATATTACACATAATCAAAATAAATCTGCTCAACCTCTGGAATATAGAATAGAGGAACAAGAGCTGGGAACTCGGCCTGAGAAGACAGGTAATTTTTAGAAAAGGATAATCCTCCAAAAGTGGGAGGTCTTCTCATCACCACTTTGGAGAAATCCTAAATATTAGATCCCCATAAGTCAATCAGTACTTAAACACTTATATCTGGCACAACTATTGCCACCAAGACTTGAGCTGGCTTTCTGCAGTGAGATATAGAATATACATTTACAGATAGATATAGATATAGATATAGGTATAGATATAGAT